>CM023455.1:126431404-126581779 GCA_013339765.2 Haemaphysalis longicornis
TGCTGCTGTACGCGCGGCGGTCACTAAAATTATTGTAATTTAGTGACTACCACGCGCTAGACGCGCTCCTATCACTCAGCCTATTGTACGCAATTCTTTGGAGCCGCGCAGGTAGCCACAGCTACTGCACGTCCGCCACTCTAACCCTAGCCGCCGAGCTAAGAGTACAGCGTAGCGCTGCGACTACTCGCGCGACCATGCTTCCTACCAGCGAAAACATTCCGCAAGGATACCACACTTCACGAAGTCAAAGGGATTGAAACGGTGCAAGAATCGACGCTGTTTGCACACGGGTACAAAAGCCGCCCTTCAAAACTAAGCAACGGTCAAAATCAGTAACGAAAACGTTAGGACTAACCGCTTCCGCGGACCGAAGTACCGAGAGTAACTCTGCTTCGTTAAATACACAAAACAAGAATACGAGGTTAACTAATGGCTTACCTCTACTTCCCGCCAGCGTTTCTTCGGCCGGTAGGTAAATCCAAGGTCGTAATAGCTGCGAAATCCCAAGCTCAAGGCGCGAAGCCTGCGACGGATGCGGATACAGTCCGGCCATAGCGCGCGCATCGTGCTCTCACAGTGCGCATAGTTCCGAAATCGGCCTCAGCGCTGTCGCCGCTGTGATGTTCGTCCGAAAGAAAAACTAGTACCACGCACGCACGCACGCACGAATGAACGAATATACGACTTGCTCGCGTGTGCATGATGTCGCGCTGACGCACAAGCGGCCAGCGGTTAGTCAACACGCGTCGTATACTGTGTCGAAGCAAGTATGACGATAAGGGCAGGTACAACTTCCCATGTTGCACGAAGTGTCTGCTTTCGTTCGTAGCACATTGACATCACGGTCTGGAGCGGCCTGTAAGTCGCCCGTCCGGCCTTGGCGGGTTCACCACCTGTGTAGTTTTTGCAGAACACGCGCACTTTCGTGGCTCGCTGAAGGTGCCTTTCTCACGCTTGCTCGGGCGGTTCGCGTTACCTGATCCCCCGATGTATGACGCGATACGTATCGTGATCCACGCCGGCGCCGCGCGCGGGGGGGGGGGGGGGGGCGCTTGCCGCCTGCCGCCACTGAACGCTGCGAGCAATCGTTACACGAATTCATATTCTTGCACGTTTAGAATGCGCGGCAGAAGTAATCGGGCGCTTTTTACACAACCGCTTTATATTATCAATATTCGTATGCAAATAAAACATCGCTGATGAGTTGGTGTGCGCAGATGCAGGAGTGCATCTCCATGCTTACTCCCGCACTGGACAAGAATGAAATTGCAATTCTACTCTTCGTACTGGAGATGGGAGACGATGCGCAGGTTTACTCTTCACTGGTGCGGGAGCAGAAACTGGGGCTGCACTCCGCCGCGCACGAGAAGAGTAGGCGGTCAGTTTTGCTCTCCTCCTCATGGGGAGCGAGCATTGCATCCAACTCCCCGCAGCTTTCGAGGGGAGTCCACCAACGCTTGCAAGCGTACAATGACGGTTGGACTCTTCAACTGCTCCCCCGATTTCTTAGAGTGTTCGCTACACAGTCGTAGGAATCTTATTGTCTGTGCAACACTCCAACCCGGGACCAAACCGATTGATTGCGGAGGTCAGCTGACAGGGCGCAGTGAGCCAGACTGCCACGTTCAAATCTTCCACCACCAAAACGAGCATGTCTTCGGTAGCGGCATTAAGCCCTGCTGTGCGTGCATGCCCCCTCTCTCCCCCCAGACTCGTGCACGTTTAAACCTGCAACGGGAGATGGGCGCATAATTAGGCGTCAAATACACCGGCGAAGGGAGAGAGAAAGACCTTATATGCGGCCAGACTAAGATCTATTATTATTCTTCCGCCAGAATAGCTATGACCAGCTGGTCATGGAGGGCCGCTGACGCGACAATGTCGCTCGGAATGGCTTTCAAACTAAAGAAGAATCATGTGCTTACGCTGGCGTTCTAATGGCGCAGGTTGCTTTCAACTGGAAGGGACGCGCAGACAGTGGGCGAGGTGGAACTAGAGGCGGCAACGGCCGCGGCTACATTCTCGGCGGTGGTGGTGGTTGGGGAGGGGGCCTTTGGGGCGTTTTTACACCCATTCGCGTTGCTGTTGATTCTCCGCAATCACCTGATAACGGCGCTACTGCCGGTGTCCGCCGACCGCGCAACTTGTGAAGGAGGCATCAGTGGTGGCGAGGGGAATAATCGTTGTGATAACCTTTGTGAAAGGGGGGTCAGCCGTGGCGAGGAGGAGCGCCGGAGCGGCGCGAAGTAAATCGGCTTCACCGGAATGAAAACTGGAGGGGGTGAGACATGTCCTGCTTCGCAGTAAAACCCTCCACGTGGTCGTTATCGAGCCTGGGTCCCTCGTGGTATGAAACCGGCGTCTATCTGATTGAGGTATCATCGCATTCAGGGTGCACAGCACTTCTTTTGGGTTCGTAGCGCGGGTGTTGGCTTTGGAATTGGCCGCGGTTCCGGCACGTGCTGACGCGGTCCACTTTGGGAGAGATGTGAAAGCCTGCGGATGAAACAATCCGGACCCGCCAGTCATCGAGCACCTACAGCGGCAAAATCGGAAAATAAATGTGGAATTATGACATATGGAGTGGAAATTTGCCGCTTTACTAAACATCCAGAAAGAAAACTTAGGTAGGCTCAACGGGCCATGGAACTCATTATGATCGGAGTGCCATTACGAGACAGGAAACAAGCTTCCTGTATCAGGGAACAAACCAAAGTAGAATATATTATAGTTCAAAAAAGAGAAAAAGAATTGACTTGCGCTGGCCACGTAGTTAGGCGAAACGACAATCGGTGGACTACCAGGGTGACAGAGTGGACACCCAGAGGCGGGTCTAGAAAAGGAGGAAGGCCACTTACGCGATGGAGGGACGAAATAAAGGAATTCGGAGGCAAAGAATGGACTCGAGCGGCACGGGATTGGACCGGTTGGAGGTCGATGGGAGAGGCATTCGTCCTGAAGTGTACCTAGTGGCTGTTGTTGATGATGATGACGATGTAACAGCTGGGTGGTGGTGGTGGTGGTAAAAACTTTATTTACCCAGAGCTGTGAAGAAAGAGGCACCGGCTGGGAGCACCGGCACACTACAGTCCCCTAGTCGACGGCTAGGAGCCCGTGGGCCCTAGCGGCGAGGTCGGCCAGCTGAATCACACACTCTTGAACTTGTTGGTCGGGGCTGAGCAGAGTAGCCTCCCATTGCTCTGCCGTGGTAAGGGGCAGGGACAGAGTAGGATGGAGGGTGGGTCGCGAGGGGCACGCGCCTACCATGTGGTGGAGGGAAGCAAAAGGCGCGCCGCACCACGTGCATGTGTGGCAGTATCGCCTGGGGAAGTGGAGGTGGCACAATGCGGGATGCGGGAAGGTGTTAGTCTGCAGTCGACGGCACTGAACAGACTGCCTGCGCTTTAAGGTGGGAGCGGGGCCGGGGAAGTGCATCCGACTAAGGCGGTAGTGCTGCGTGATGTCCCGATAGGTGACCCGGCGATCCCTCCCTCCCGCCCGAGGTGGAGAGGCAGCATCCGAGGCATCCCGGCAGCAGAAATCTCAGGCTACCTCGTTAGCCAGCTCGTTACCCGGAAGGGACGAATGGGCCGGTGTCCATATCAGGCGTGGACAATGTGCAGGCGGAGTCTGCAGTGCAGTCTGCAGGATACGTGCGGTGATGGGGGATACACAACCCGTCGCAAAGTTCCGAAGAGCCGTCTGCGAGTCGGAGATTATTGCGGTGGCCGGGGCAGCTGTAAGGGCCAGGGCAATGGCGACTTCTTCACCAACTTCAGGGTGAGGCGTGGAGACCGAACACGAAGCTACAGAGTCTCCTCGGGAGTTGACCACTACGGCGACGCAGGCTGCACGGTCGGGATATTCCGCTGCGTCGACGTGTAGGGTAGTGGGATGCGAAGCGTGGGCTTTGTGTAAGGCCTTGGCCCGGGCAAGGCGGCGTTCTTGATGGAAGGCAGGGTTCATATTCCGTGGGATGGGGGCCACACTGTAGCGGGATCGTAGAGAGTCACTCAAACTGACCTTATCTCCGTGCTGCGTAGCAAAGGAGATGCCCAGTTTCGTTAGGATGGAGCGACTCGTCGGTGTAGAGGCCAGACCGTGGAGTTGACCAACACGCTGCGCTTCATGTCCCGGTGTTGAGAAGCTTTTCAGTAGAGGTATGACGAGGGAGACCCATGGCAAGCTTGACCACCTTGCGGATGGTGCATTGGAGGCGTCCAATTTCGGTCTGGGTAAACTTCAGAAAGGGGGTGGCGTATGTGATGCGGCTGGTAATGAATGCGTGCACCAAGCGAAGGAGGTTGGCTTCTTTGAGACCATGGTTGCGGTTGGCTATGCGGGCGATGAGTCTGCCAATCTGGTCGGTGGTGGTCTCCGACGAAGTGAGGGACCACTAGCTCGGCTGTTTTCTCCAGCCTTGCACCCCAAGCTGCTCTAATTTTTTTCTTTCCCACCCATCACGCTCTTGCTTCCTTGCCCCCTGCCATGATGAATGCATTAAAGATTTTCTCTAATTTATTTAAATTTTCCAGTGGTCGCACTTCTCGCGCGTCATCTTTCGGGACCTCTTGTTTCTTTTGTACTTGGCGTAGCTCGAGCTCGGGCATGGGCAATTCCTTTTGCTGTCTACTTTTATATTGCGTCACTGCGATGCCAGTTTAATGCGCTCTTTTATTTATCTGCTATCATAAAACAATTCAAATTATAATCTCAATGAAAGAATTTAGTGCCCTTCCACTCTGTGAAGAAGGATTACCTGCAAAGCAGCCCGCCCTCCACGGAGTGCACGAAACAAAACATGTTTGTAATAATACTTCCTAGCGAATTACCTGAATGAAAGTTCGAAAAGACCCGAGCTTTATCCTAGCGGACGAACGTAGAGCTCTTCCCTTCCCTCCCTCGTAGTAGGCATCTTGCTGTTAGTGTAACACGCCAACCCAATCCACTCTACCACAGATGACAGCGGACCGGTCACATTGGGCTGTTTGACAACCGCGTTGAACCTCACGCACCACAACGGACATGTCATCAGTAAGGATATGAAACCTATATCTGCTCGTGCCCCAAACACTACCGCCCTCCTCTTCCAACCCGCGTACGCATAAACAGGGAAGCGGTCATGAGCGGGTACTTAGAAGTGAAAGATAATGTCGAACATGTTGCTCTGAAAGCCCTTTAATATGAACGAGCGATATTGGCCCACCTCTGCGTGCCAAGAGGGCCAGTTGCTGTTTATCCGGGAGGGATTAGCAGCTACACGACCAGCTGGAACTTGAGGTGGGAACGGCGGGGGCAGCGGAGGGGGGGGGGAGACATATACTGGTTTGCAGTAAAAGTTGGTGCCCTTCCGCTGTGTGAATGAATGAATGAATGAATGAATCAATCAATCAATCAATCAATCAATCAATCAATCAATCAATCAATCAATCAATCAATCAATCAATCAATCAATCATCGATCAATCAATCAATCAATTTATTAATATCTCCAAATGATACATGGGGGTTATATACAGAAGGAGGTCCCAAGGTCAAAGACTGTGGCGGGACTGTCAAAGACTGTTGCGAAGCTGGACGCAGTACACAAAATTCACGAAACAAAACACGTTTGTAATTTGCGATCGAGGAATTAGAACGTAGCCCAAGGGAACTTTTAAGGACCCGAGATTATTCTAGTGAACAAGCATAGAGCTGTCTGTTCCCCCCCCCCCCCCCGTCGTAGGCATCTTGCTGTCTACGTAACACAACAACCCAATCCGCTCGACCACTGGAGACACCGGAAAGTTCGCATTGGGGCGGTGTACGTACAGTCTAAACCTCCCCCCAGCCCAACGGACATGTCGTAAGTGAGGGCTTGCAACCTACATCTGCGCCTGCACGCCCCCCACCCTCCCTTTCCCTCCATTCCCGACTCGTGCCTGATAAACTGCAACCAGTTATGAGCGCATGCTAAGAAGTGAAAGGTCCAGCCAAAATTGTCGCTCTGAAAGCCCTTCAAGCTGAACAAGAAATAATTCACGCCGGTGTTGCTGTTCATTCAGGAGAGACTTCCAGCTACTCGGCGAGCTGGAACTTGCGGTGGAAACAGCGGCGGCAGCGGATTTTTGTTGTTTTAGCACCCATTCACGCTTCTGTTCCGGCAGACGCTCCTTCGATTCCCGCTGTTCTTCCTCCGAGCGAACGACACGCGTCTGTCCATAGGGAGTTAAAACCTGGAAGGAATCGAGCTTAATTCCTGTAAACAAACATGTGGCTGTCCGTTTCCGCCCGGCGTTGTAGGCATCTCGCTGCCTGTGTAACACACCGACCCAAACCGAAACCACTCGATCATTGAGGACAGATGACATGTCGCATTGAGCCGCGAGGCTTCCAGGTTTAAATTTCCCGCCAGGACAATGCGCATGTCATCGATAGCGGCATGAAGACTAGCTGTGCATGCACGCACCCCTGCTTCCACCTCCAACCAGTGCACGCATAAACCGGCAACCGGTGATCTGCGCATGCTTATAGCGCTAAATACATGAGCGAAAATGTCGCGCGAAAAGCCGTTCATGCTGAACGAGGATCATGGGCTCACGTCAATGTTCAATGCGGCCGAGTTGGTCTGGTTACACGTGATAAGGGCGATACCACCGTTATCAGCGGATTGCGCAGCTTTTGAAAGAAAGAGGCGTCAGGGGTGGCGAGGGGAAGAACGGTTGTGAAAGCTGCGTCAGCGGTTACGAGAGCGCCTCAGCTGCGCCGAGTAAATCTGCTTCACCGGAAGGAAAACGAGGGGAGGGGGGGAGGGTTAGACATACACTGCTTCGCAGTAATAACGTTAATTTACTCTGGGTTATGTGCTTTTATTTTGCTAAAAAGTGTCTGGGATTTCTTTCGCGCTGAATAATGTGGACAGGTACTAGTCATGGCAGCAGTTGTTGCAGTCGACTATAGGGTCTCGTCTACATGTTGCCGGGAACTACCTTCAGATTCGTTTTGTGTTTTGTTGGCAGCGGCTGGCCGGCGTGCCTGTCACGTCTAATGCCGAATGCGTAAAACTTTTGTTGCGCATCTGATGTTAGGCCACACCCAACTATCTCGTTTGATAGGGAAAGTGCATAGCCCTTTCGATGCACCCCTAGGCAGTTCTTGGTTGATCGGCAATGTTCTAAATCTGATTGGATTGATCTTGAAAGGAGAGCGTAAAAGCACGCAAAACGATCGCCGCATCCTTGAATTTATTCCCGCTCCGCTGTGCACGCCTCTTTGTTGACCGATTCTTCGACGTTTGTGTGTTCTCGTAGTCGACTGCTGAGGATAAACTTTTAACGCGATAGCGTTATTAGGCTCATTTTTCGATTTCTCCGTGGCTCCTAGCATCGCCTCCTGTGTTTTTACAATGCCAAACGCATCATCCCGGACCGGCCAACCAAGCCCTCTCCTCCTACTCCGGCCACTCTCCACCAATCGGTAGCCTTCCCAGCGCTTCAGTCACGTGACCAGTTCAGCTTGGGGCAACGCGTGGTGGAGAGCGGCAACGTTAGCAAAACATGCTCCGCCGCGGCTCTGAGAGCTTTCTATTCTAGCGCTGGCGCGAACGCCATTACTTTGACAATCTCAAACATCGGTTGCCTTGGCAACCAGGCACAAGCCGCTCTCGAATTCAGTTACGGTTGCGTGATCCCGGTTCAGCTCGCGGCCCCACCTTGCGATTTGTGGGCACTGCAGGCGTACCACTCACTCCAATTGGGAAGCGCGCGATGCGTTTGGCATCGTAAAAATACAGGAGGCGCTGCTCCTAGCCGTCCGCAATCAGCCGTGCTCATCAGGCGTCCACGGAAATACGCCACCGCTGCCACAAGGAAGCTAGGACTGAGGCAGCGAGATTGAAGGGCCCCGCTGGATCTGTAATGTGGCGCAATGGCAACAGACGTTTGGAAAGGGGAACAATGATACAACGTCGGATACGAAAGAAAATGCACATGTTTTCAGAAGGGGCCGCGCCTGAGCGGTGAAGTATTTTTTATGCCCAGTCGGTGGTACCATGCGCAGCGGACATGGTCGCCATCCGTGCCCACAACTGATGCCATCACACCAAAGCATGCTTTTGTCAGAAGATAAAAAAAAAATATATGTTCGGTAATTTATGCCCCGGAAACGTGGGCTGCAAGGCACGCTGTAGTGGAAGTCTCCGGAATAATTCAGACCACTTTATGATCTTTAACGTGCGCCGCGATCTCGACACACCGGCGTTTTCGTTTTCTGCTTCCACCAGGGAAGCAACCGCCGCGGCCGGGAATAGAACCCGCGACCTAGGGCTCAGCAGCGCAAAGTTTTACCCACTGAGCTACCGCGGCGAGGTTTCCACAGGGTCTTATGACGGCACCACAACTGGGTGGCCTAACTTAAACAGGGGGCCAAGAATTAACACCGGTTTCATAAATCAAGAAAGGCGTAGATTGTAAGCAGGGAAGAACTAAAATAAAGCCCACTATGTAGCGTCGAATCACATAAGTTTTCAAAATACTTTTCAATATTCTCACGGTTCTGTCTCCGCTGCAAGCTCGGTTTGGAAAACGACAGTTGATGCACGCGGCCAAGTTAAAAATCGCCCGAAAAAGAGGTACGGATGTCCTCCCAGAGAACAGCCACGTAAGAATGCTCGGCGTGGCTCTAGAAACAAGCGGTAGTGCCACACTCACTATCGCCAAAAACAGAAAACCTTCAACCATTTGCCCACGAACAAAACGCCCAACCAAGAGCAGAGCAAAAAAAAAAAAAAAAAAAGAGAGAGAGAAAAAGAGACGATAAGACATATGCAAACACTCATCATGAGCCGAATGATGCAGAGCCTACCAATCCCCAAATTATCCGCGGCAAATTAAAAGACGCCATCATCAGGACCGATACAAGGCAGTCCTCAACCTCGTAATTTTGGCCTTTAAACTAACTATAAAGGGGTGGACCGCCGGGGTCACAGAATATGGGCACGCATAGACGGGTCTAGAAGAAGGGGAATGATTTTACTCGATGAAATAACAATACTCGGAGCAAAGAATTGACTCGGGAAGAGCAGGACAAGAGAGGGTGATGTTTGATGGGAGAGGACATCACCCTGCAGTCATCCTAAATAGGATGTTGGTTATAAGGACGATGAATATGCCCTCAACGTGTGCCTTCCTAACGAATTTCAACAAATCAGAGAAACCACTCTCCTGGCACAAAGAAAGTGAATGGAAAAACAAAATCGGAAGGGGCCACGGTATACAAGACAGTTTGAAAAGAAACTACTGCACGCAATTATAGACATTGCACCGATCCAGCGACTCCACATAAAAACTCTCCTCTACAAAAAATAATAATCCGATCCTACCCAGGAAGAGGCGATATGCCAGGGTCACGTTTATTCGGGGAAGTTCCAATATCATGAGACGACAGTATACACCGACTCCAGAATGTACGAAAGCACCGGTCCTTAATTGCCGTAGTTGACTTCTCTGCACTCTTTGAGACTGCCTGACCCTCCAACATACAGGAACAAAGGGGAAGTTGGCGCCATCCTCTCGGCAATCAGAATAGCGAAAGTATCAAATGGAAGCGTAACATGATTACAGACTCTCAAAGGGCATTATACTGTTTTCTGCAGGCAGAATACCTTAGTGCTTCGGTAACATATTCCCATCCTAAATCGAAAAAGTAAACGTCACCTGGACACCCGGAATCGATTGTCTAGAAGAGAACGACGCACTGACCAAGAGATACACGAGATCACACACTGGGTCCTTTGTGACCACGACTACCACACTACCGTCTTCAAAAATGTTAAGAACGAATCCTGATTCCCTTGCTACAACGAGGACTCAATGTCGAGGTCTCAATGCCGAGATCCCCTTGCTACAGTGAGGTCTTAATTGCAATCTGTGGACGAAAAACCAACACGAGTATCTGGAAACCTATGTGCGTTAAGGTGCTCGGTGGCAATATCCGACATTAACCTAAAACTCAGCTAAAATCGGGGAAACATTCACCGCCTTGCACGCAACCAAGCCATGTACAAGGGCATGGCCAGGGGAGAACAAGTAGAGCGTAACATTCCATTTCTTCAAGGCATGGGAGGCAGCTTTGACCATCTCGTTACATCAAGGTCAGCGTGAGCTGGTTGAGAGGGCAAGGGAAGGAGCTGCTGCATCTGGCGCCGTAGACTCACGTTCCACCTTAATGCGCCCTGATATCTATTTACCACATTTTCCTAACCACAACTATTTCTTCCTGAACAAATATTTTTACTCTCTCTCTCTGTCTCTCTTCGAAAAAATCAAAATTGTTCAGCTCGGCTTAGACATCACAGAATCAACATTTTGATACCGTGACACTGACGCCTCCTCGCTGAAATTGAC
Organism: Haemaphysalis longicornis; assembly: GCA_013339765.2. Taxonomy (NCBI): domain Eukaryota; kingdom Metazoa; phylum Arthropoda; class Arachnida; order Ixodida; family Ixodidae; genus Haemaphysalis; species Haemaphysalis longicornis. Next base: position 126,441,789 of record CM023455.1, read on the forward strand.
CTACGCCACCCATCCAAAATCTTTCACGCTCACATTGTAAGCCAAAGAAACGCAGGGAGCCTTTGTCTCTGCTGGGCTACGGCAGTTAAAAAAAGCCTCTTTGCTAGTCTCTCTGTTTTCAATGACCCTTACAGTTTGTGAAGCATAGACCGCAAATGCCGCCACTGCGTACGAAAATGTTCCGTGAGAGTCGAAGTATCGCTATGGCGCCATACATCTTAGGATCTAAACATAGATGTCTCTGCAACTTCTGTTGTGCGTTGATTGCGTCTTTGTTAGACGCCATGTTCCTTCCACAAAAAGTACTTTCCTGTAGGTTTTTTTAAGTTTATGAGTTAATCGCGTGAAGGCGCTGGGTTAGATATACCTTTAACGTTTTGTTGGTTCAGTTTCAGATATTTTTAGAGCAGGGAAGAGGCAAGCATGGACTGTCAAATGCATAGTTACGGGGCATATTCGGAAGTTAAATAAAAGTGGCAGTCGAAGAAAAATGTCTATTTAAATTAATCCTAAATGGCATTGTTATTACCCGGATTCAAAGGGAAGCCTTCAGCCATCACTACCTTCATGCCTGCGCAGTTAGGTAGGTCTGAAAGCGCTGCGTCGCCTGTAGTACGCGTTGAGGCGCAGTGTAAAATGTAGTGAGGAGTGAGTGCAGAGCCGAGTATGCGGGAAAAGCAGACGGAATAGTAACGACGGTGTCGGAATTCCGAGGAAGGAACAAAAAACTAAACAGGTGACATGCAGCAAATGCTTCGTCTCAAGCCCGTTGTACATGGTACGTTTTAGGTGCGGAGTACCTTATGACCGCACAATGTCCGTCCGCATCCGTACGCATAGCATTTACAATCGCAAAAAATCACACAGGCAACGGCAGGATTCAAGCCTGTGTCTGGTAGACCAGACAGAGTTAGTGTCAGTCGTCTTACCCACTGGGCTACGACCGTGAGTTAGCCTCGGAGAGTCAAGTGGCGTACTCCCTCGCCTGTAACGGTGCGGAGCACCTTAGGACCTCCCAATGTCCGTCCGCGTCCACCCGTGCGCACACCACCATCAAGCGAAAATCAAGCGAAATTCGATTTGAGCCATGAGTCGCAGTTTCATTTAGGGAGTAATGAAGGTGCAACTCGCGGCTCAAATCGCATGACGTGCGGGCGCAAATCGGATGCCACTCGGGGCGCAACTTAGATGTTATTTCGAGTCCCTGTGCTCCGCACCCTCGCCATCATCCACGAAGTGGAGATGCTGCCATTTTGTTTCGTCTGCAAATTCGGTGAGACGAACATTCGCACTTTCAAAGTTCGTAATTTCAGGAAATGTGCACATGGCGCCGGTGAACGTCGCGATTTTCGCATTCCAGAAGCACATTGTTTGCAGGCCGAATTAAGTCTGCCGCGAGCAAACCTTATTGCGATTTGAAAAGATAGGTTTTATTTTTCTTTCTGGCAAGTTGTTTCAGACTAATTTGCACTAAATATAAGTTTATTTGAGGTTTCACATAACAATCGCCAATTATTTTTCAATATACGCACACATAGCAGAGAAGGGAAACACAGAAAGCAACCCTGGGCTCGCTTGTTGTGCGTGTCTAGCACAGCCACTGTACTAGCACACCTTGGTATACCCAGTATACCCACAGAACATGGAGGATTTTGCATACCTCCGATCGTTCTTCTTGGGTTCTTCTGTACTCCATCCCTGCTGTGATGTCCGCCACTTGCTTAGGCACCGATTAAACAATATTTCTTCGAAAGTGGCGTGCGACATCATATTGTGAACGCACGTGCGTTTGCGGTTCACCCGCGCTTATGCCGCGCCAATACAAGCAACGCCATCAGGTTGCTAAGCGTGCTGACGGTGACGCCGGGACATTCACGTAGCTGCATTCCTATTGACCGCAGGTCCGGCCCCTCTACGCCACACGAGCGGCGTTCGCCGGGGATGCTCGATGTTTGCAAACATTTGGCACTTTGCCGCAGCAACGAAAAAAAGATCGTTCTGCCGCACGAGCGGCACCGCATCTGCGAATGCGCAGGGAAAATCGCACCTGCAGAACGGGCTTCACGGCGCGAAGGTGGTCAACAAGAGCGCAAGTGGGGTTGTTACTCTGCTGGGTTTATTCTCATAAACGGCATTTGAGAAACATGGAGTTGCGGGCTACTCAAGCCAGAGTGTAGCGCACGCCTGGCCGATCCTCATGTACGCAAAGCCGGGAAACGCCACGCTAACGCATTCCTCGAATACCCTACAATGTATAATATTGCAACCTTTCCACCTTCTTCATGGTTCAAAACTCTTCGTTTTACTTTCAGTCTCACGTTGTGCTGTGTAAAAAAAATCCTGACAATATTTCGAAACAAGCTCCGCTAAAGAGTAAAGAGGTAAGCTACTGAACTGTGCTTTATTTGTGCCCACTTTTCGAATAGCTTGCGCCAAAATAACATCGCCAAAAAACTTTTTAAGCATGCTATAATTAATCTCTCTGTCGTGATGGAGAGCTAGCGGCGGTTTTAAGCACAATACGTCACAAGCGATTGTGATGTGGAGTAAACAGAAAATGACAACCTGTTCAAGATGCAACACGTTGCCATGTTATTTTGCTGTGAAAAAAAGTAGAACGGTATTTCCTCTTTTATATAATTAGGGGTACAAGTCGCTGTTTAATAAAGTTGATGAGCATCAACAGATTGAACCTCGTTCCATTCAAATACAGCACTGGAAGCGTCAGAAGTTGTTTAACAAAGCGAAAATTCACAGAAGTGTGAAAACGGGTTTCGCAGATTTGTACGTTTACGTATTGCGAGCTATACAAACGTATTGCGAACCAACGCGACGTCTTTATGAGGCACGCTGATGAATTGAATTGAATGGAGTGACTTTCACAACCATGTTGCAGAGTGTACCCGCAAAAAATTTGTTGAGGCAGTCTGAGGGGCCCTGGCTACCTTATATTATAGCAGAGGTGCGAACCCTTTATTGACCGTTACAAATAAACTAAACGTCTACACCTCGTCGAAGAAGCCAAATAACGGAACGTAGTTTAAACAGTACAATGCAGCCACAGATAGCGTTTTGAATAGTTCACTTCAAGGTCGCTTTAGAAGGGCCATTGAGACAAAATACAAACTTCTTCAATTTGGAAGAACTAGCTTTCGGTAACTCCACCAACCCCACGAAGCCCAGAAATACGTTTTTTTTTTCAAAACAAAGAGGGCGAAATGTTGAAAAATTTCAAATTCCGCGCTACACCAAGTCAGCAGTGACGTATTACAAAGAATATTAAAACTAGGCCAAAACAATGAGGCAACGGCAAGTCGCACTTATTAGATACAACCGAACGATTCTAGCACCGTTACAGCAATCACAAAATGCAGTTTTTGGTGTTGGCTTTGATTGGAGCCCCGACTAGCTCAAACAAGTCCGCGTGGAGTTATAAAGACCCAGCCAGCCGGAGGGTGGCTGGAGAGGCACCAATTCTGTATTCGGGTTTTATGATATCTATGTTTGTTTAAAGTGTGTGTAAAGCTGCTATCATTGTTATTTTGACAAAGCGGTCGTTTTACTGAAAAAAACATGTATATAGTCTTCGGTGCCCGCGTTCTTAGGGGCCATTACACGTTTTCAGTATAAGCTGTTATGTATAATGACTAGTTATAATTTCGGAGCTCAGTACTCCTTACTTAAGAGTCCATTATAATAAAATTTTATTTCGAAGGATACTCAAACCTACAAGGAATTCGAGGGCCGAGATAATACTCGGAAACTCTTCCATGTTCAGGACTAAGTATTCTGAATGTTAAACCGTCTATAGAAAATATTTGCGTAGTTAAGTAAAACCTCACTATATCCAGACTAACTGTACTGCCTCTTGATAGTCTTTCTCTTCAAAGGGTCATACGGCATTATCCCTTCCGAGAAAAAAAGGGGAAGATGTGTATAGATATATTTCCTAAAGGCGCCGTGAAGGCAAAACTCAACTTTAAGGTATTCAAAGGAATACCTCGTTGGAATGGCACTGACAGCGTTTTCAAAGTAAACGTTGCTAAAAAAGCAATATAATAAAGAAAACAGAGAAAGGGCAAACGACTGACTAGTTATATTTCCCTTCAGTGAACTGATAGCGTAATATCGGCAGCTTGTTGGTGTTGGCTGAGGTTTACAAAATCTAAATCAATTTAAATAAGGAATATATCCGCACTTATATTTACTGCATATTCTTTTCTTAGCAGTAAGAATGCTGTTTTAAACAATGAAAGTTAGGAACGTACGCGTAAGCATAGAAAGAGTGCGGACGGCACTATGCCGCCGACGCTAACTAGCAAGGCTGTCAGGTGCGTTGGGCTTGTCTGACAACATATTCACTTGCTAGCATAAATGACGCTGCCACATACGAGACCCTGTTTGTGTAGCCATACCCAATGTTTCACGAAACAATTACTATCATCCGTAACGAAAATACGGCACCTACAAGTGCGCTCAAAAGCAGACTGAGTGTGAACAGCTGTCCTTAAGAAGTGACGTTGCTTCATTGAGGAAAGGGGACAGTAACCAATGGTACGCTTTTCAGATAGCAGTAGCCTCTCATACTAATTTTCGTATTAGGTACCTGCCAATAATAAGTATGTTGTTATGCAGCTTGAAGATTAAAATATTGGCTTAAGGTAATTTATTTATCAGGCAATAAACCACCGTCTACGGCGGGGCAAGCGCTGACCGCACTATAAAACACCAAATCTTTTGAATATTGCAGACGTATATTATCCTCTATGGCCCATTTAAGAAGAGCGCAGGGTAGCTGGAACCATATGTTAGGGAGGACACAGGCCGTTTTATGGTTTATGGATTGTGCTGTGATCAAACAGTTTGCTTCGCTGGACCAGCAGTGAATAGGAGGTGTACGAGTTCTATTTTGTTGAACAAAACTTTCTGAACACTTAGCTCTGTCAAAAGCACGGAGCATAAATACAGTAAAGCGTACACAGTACATTGCTTTTAACCTTAACTGTGTAGCATGTTTTGAAATCTCACAAGTACGCATTTGCATGGCAGAGAAAGAGAATGAAAACAGGCAGCCAATTAAGCTCATGTTACAGGCACCAATCACTTTGGGGACACTCCCACCTCGAGCATCCCGCAGCGAAGTGAGTATCCACGCAGATGTCGCACCACCAAGAATGCCTGCAGAAAGAAGCACAGGCACTGGCGCCAGGCCTTCCTCGGTGGTAAGATTATGTTCCACTTGACCCAGCATATTTGCTAGCCTGATGTGGCATAAATACTTCTGAACTAAGGATACCTCATGGTCCTCTTTTCTCGCATTTTCTTGGCATCTTGCAGTCGCGAGAAATCAAGCCACAGAGTTCTTTCATGTGGTACACCTAACAATTAAGAATTGAAGTTTCACGACCGGGGTGTCTTAGCAGCCCACAGGACTTGTATACACAACCCTTAATCCAACCCACAAATCATCAATGTAATCGTGACTCAGTGGTTCTTTCGCGATGAAAAAGCAGTGTGGCATTGTATCAGTCCTTAGTAGTGAAGAGCCATGATCTTTGTGGGAAATATCTGCGCCGGAAATGAAATGCTCCACCCGCACGCACAAAAAGTTCACGATGACTTGGTAGAGTTTTTGTGCTGAAAAAACAAGCAATAATTTAAAATGACACAGCAGTAGCCTTGAATAGCAATATTCAAGCTCCCATCCCTTCAAGTCAATCACTTATGTACAGAGCGTACTTCAAAGCATCTGCTGACGTAGAAGATGCGGTTGAACCGGTCGTCGAACAAAATCGCCATCTGATGCCAGAGGGCATTTACGTAAGGTGTCTAACAATTTCTATCTATCAAGTGTAACAAAACGAAAAGTTTTTGACACGGTAACACGGTTTCCTAATAATCAACGCTCGCGTTTGCGTAACAAAAACCAATTTTATTTACATTTAATTTTTCCAACGTTGTAGAACCAGACGACCACAAAGGGTGATGCCGAGAACACGAGATTTTCACCAAACGGTACGAGGGAAACAGAAGTGAGAAAAGTGCCGGTTCTCCAGAAGGCCTTTTCTAAAGGACCACTGGCTTGCGTGTACTGCGGGCAGGCTTTCACCAAGGAAGAAATCGAGGTAAACAAGTGCGAAAAGAAAACACCGCTTTCTTTGAAGTACTACACACCCTTGGCTAAATGTCCTGCAAACTTCGAATGCATTTTAAAAAAAAATGCTGATATAAATAGAATGAAAGAAAAATACCGCTAAAATTTGACATTAGAAGAAATGAAGCACAGGCACACCCTTCCTCAGACATTCACCATAGGGTCTTATGTTGCCTCCTCTTTTTAAGTTGCGATGCTTCAACTAGTCTAGTCACGGATGTTATTGATTAAACTACTTTTGTTTTTTATCATATCTGGTTACCCACGGGCACAGAAAAGGCTAGCATTGATGCAGTATACCATCTTTTTATTTTTATTTCGACTTGCTTGTAAATCTTATTCCACAATTTTGTGCACGATTCAGGGAAAAAATTGAGGCAGCTCACATTACGCCGGCAACCATTAGTCTACGTACAGACTAGTGAACGCCGTGCATTTAATTACGAGTTTGCCAATGGGATGTATACAGTCATAGACAAATGAAACCCGATTCCGAAAATATAAACCAGAGGACACAAATACACGATTTTGTCCCCATGAAAGTCAAATTGGCGCGTGGCCTAATTACAGTAACGGAGTTGGGAAATGTGGCTTTCCAAATAGACCAATAGCGCGTCATTATCTGCGCTCCAGGATGAGAATTTTTCAATTTTGCGTCTTCTGGTTCATATTCTCATGCTCGAATCTCATTTCTCAATGACTGCATCTGCACCCGCATTTCTGAAGTATGGTAGTCATACTGTAAGGCATCGGCAGAGATGCGTGAAAAGTGTTGCGGGGCCTCTTTAATGTCATTTTCACTTGATAAGGAAAACGGTATGCATAGTTTATACTTGGATAGACAAGCTTATTTCTGCGTTAGGACGAATGTACGTAGTGGGCTTCGTGTGGAAATTGGTTCAAGTATGGTGTATGCCGACATAATTTGCCGACTTTGCTGACGTTTCTTCAGGTGGTAACAACCGTATATTTTATCGCAATGCTATTCAATAATACTTTTCACAGAAAGCAAAAACAGCGCCGGCACTGCGATATTTCTGCTATTCTCTCTTCCTTTTGTATGGTTAGGAACATTTCTTTTGAATTTCAGACTCATTTCGAAGCGTGTAAACAAAATCTTGACAACGTTCACACGGAGAAGTATCGAAGGCGCGATGAGGTAAGCCTGCCAATTCCGGTTTTGTAGTTTTATCAAATACCCTGCACGAAAAAATACTCCCTTTAACAAAAAACGTGCTTTGCGTCTTCAATTTAAGAAGTTACGTAGTAATAGAGCGTAGTAAACGCTTTCACCGGTGGTGGTCGGACGCATGTGCAGGAATAGGAATGTATAATAGGAATAGGAATAGGAATAGGAATGTAGGAATGTTCAAGAATGTAGTATTTGCAAGTGTGTAACTTTTGCCCTCGATCCTGAGCTTTCGTGCGTAACCAACCTTTGTCATTACAAAAACCCGTATATAAACATCGCGTACTTCCTATTTGTGAAGTACGGGGCAAGAACTTGGGGTCTCACTGAACACGTTGGAACAATTAAAACTTGGATCAGCTTAACGAGCCTTGTGAAATACAGATGTGAGGGCAATACTTAAAGGTAGGAAGTAACAGCGGGTGTCACTGATCAAACTCAGACAGAAGACAATCGAGTGAACATGAGCAAAAAAGAAACTGGTTTGGCAGGTCATGCATTGTGGATGCAGGAAAGCAGGCGGACCATTCGCTTGCGGAATGGCTACATTGTAGGAGACAAGGACACACCAAGTACTCGGTGAAAAGGTGTACTCATCACATTTTAGGGCAGAAATCAATTGGGCAAGCTCACGACAAAGGTGTCTGGCAATCTTTGGGAGACGCCGTCATGCCGCAGTGGACGCAAACAGTCCGACAATGACAACGATGTCGGACTGTTGTCGGATGGTTGACGGATAATGATGTCGGACTGTTGATAATTATGCCGGACTGAAAGCAAACCTACATTGTAATAGTCTCTTCAATGACGATAAGCCATTAAAAGGAGAAGTGCCTGTCTTGTGTCTTTCTCAAAAAGGTTTTTTTTCATACATCGAATACCCAAAGGGAACGGAATAGCTAGGGAAGGAAGAATATCAAACCTGTTTATCTTTGTAACTAACGATGTATTCTGAGGTACAGCAAATCTGTGTGCAGGTCCTTTTGGAAATTCGTTGGGCGAAAGGATGTCAGGGATAGCCGAAAAATTGTATCAATTCAAAACAGCGTGCTGAATGCGGCTGGCCTATCGAACCAAAATGGTTGGCCACACTCTTTGTGAACATCCTATGGTTGTAGATGGATGTCGAACAGGCTGGTGGAACCCAGTATGGCAGAAGCTGTCTTCAAAGCAGCCGATCAACGTTCGGTGATAAAATTGATAGTGCAACCTGCGTGTCCTTGTCTGTGCATGCGTAACCGCGACATGGCCCTCGGTATTAGGTGACGTCATGGAGTAGTGCACGTATCGGTCACCACGGCAATTTCAAACACTACGGGAAGAGATCAAGGCTGGAAGGTTGTTGCTGCAACAAGCATTCATTACCGTTGTCAAGGCTGATGCGAATCATTAGACGTCACACCCGGAAGTGAAGTCGCGGCAGAAGGTGGCGTCAGTGATAATGCATCCCATATTAATAGAGTAGAAGGTGCACTGGCGGCAGGATCGATTTCTAAAAACTAGAATGCCTCGATTCATGAGAGGAACTTATTATTGGCCAGTGGAAGTGGCTGGAACCGCAGTCCAGGACTCCATTGGTGCGATCCACCGTTATCGCCATTTCAGCGAGTCAAGTCTGCTGACGAGGTACACAGTTTGCGTGTACTGTCTCCCAGTGCGCTACAGTATGATTGGGTCTCGGGATCGAGGGCTGGGTTTGACTGCTGGTGTCAGATTTTAAGGTGTAATGCAGCTGAAATGTCGCAGTGTTCGCATAGAAGAGTTCTATTTCGTTGGAGTTGCCAGAGGGTGAGTTTTTGTAGGCACGACCCAGAAGATTAAAGGAACTTGTTCGTTTGTAAGCGGTTCGTCGTGTGAGTATGTACTGTTGGGGTATGTGCATGACCAGAGGGGGGTTGCCCATCTGTTTCTCCCCGGCATGACCTGGCGTTTCTGACTACTTTTTAGAAGGCGGCGTAGTCATAATCACGCGTCACGAGAAAGCATAAATCCTCCTTAGGAAGCAAGTGCTGCGGGAAGAAACGAGGAGGAAGACAAGAAGGTAACAGACACCCCTGTCGGTGTCGCTGTTTGTTCGCGCGATATTTTTCTCAAAGACAATGAACAAACGATCGAGCAACCAAAGCCTTGTTAAGACGAAAATGTTATTTTTGTCCTTAGAACGACAGTTTGTCCGAAGAAGTCAGCTATGTGAAAAGACTCAACCTTCGTTGACCGCCTTTTCTTCGCAGGAAACGTTGCCAGGAGCAACTGCTCAAGTCGGATGCCCTCGCACGAAGGGCGCGTTGACGTTCGGTCTAGATCCCGAGCTACGTGAAGTTCCAGAAGACAGCCGTGTATGGCTTCAGTGTTTGTCTTCTGGAAACGTGTTTGCAGCATTTGCTGCCTTTGAGCAATCATGCTCCGGAAAGAACCTGAGTGAAGCGGCTATGTATACCCAATTTGTCTTTGCTTTGGTCGACAGCAAACTTTTTGAACTGGTGACAGACATTTTAGAGAATCCGTGCCAGACACAGCCACTTGACTGCCTCATGGTGGCGCTGTTCGCTAGAGTGTCTCTCCCGCGGAAGATGTGGGCGAAGGGAATACAGGAGGTCACCTGGAATGACGTCTTGAAGTACCTGCCTTCAGTCCTCGCTTCCCGCGTGCAAAAAAAGAATGCAATGTCTTATTTGCAGAACTACCCAGTTTTTTTGGATGAGCGTGGAAGCAGCCATGCCATCGACAGGTTTTCTGGTACTAAAAGGAATTTGCCTGAGGCTACACAGTCCAGTAATTCTACAAAGCCAGTTTCTCCAGCGAATGATGTTATACCTGCACTTAGATTTCTAAGACCGACCGGACACATGGGATCTTCCTGACTCACCTCGTCATCGTAAAGGCGAATATTTTAGAATAGCAATCTGGAACGTAATTTTAGAAACGTTTCTCCCTGAGGTTCATTCCACACAGCCGGTTCTGGATTATGCATTGAGTTAAGTTCTACAGAAGCCCAGCGGCCATTCTGTAAGTGCTGGAGCGCCTCCTAAACTATTGAGTTCAAATGATTAAATGCGCGTTCAAATACCGTAAGGCTTCGTTAATTCGCCCCGTTAATTCGGAAATTCAAATAATTTGACGTTTCTGCTCCCTCCCTTCGAAAGTGTACGTTGCCACATGTCCGCGAACCTTCATCATTTCGTCGGAAATTCAAGCGCGCACAGCTGAATTCGGGCCAACGCCTTTTAAAAACGTAAGCCGCAACTCGCCGTCCCCCGCAAACCTGCTCTTTCCCACTTGCAGTGAAGATGATGTGAGCGTGCATATCGACCACTAAACAGCTCCCCTGGTCCTTTTCAAAGTTCAGCTCCCCTTCGCAGTTAAGCTTTCGGACTACGTTGCCATTGGTGATAGCGTTGTCGTCGCCGGCCAGATAAAATCACAAACGATGCCCTCAGTCTGGCAAATAAGGCGTCCGGTGCAAAGGGCCCGTGAGATGCATTCACGGTGGGTCGTACTGCAAAAGAGGCTGCTATTGCATTCGCTGTTCTGGAAGACAATTCTGCTATGCTGCTCGATGCAATACTCTTGCTCAGAACAGGTTGTCGCACGGCCAAAAACTTGTTTTTTCCACAAAGATGTCCGTCAAAAGACAAACTTGCATAACCGACTTCTCAAAGGTAATGTACTGAGAAAGGCACTGTAAATGCTGTTTTGTCGTTCATTCGATAATTACGCATTGGGATATTTTGTACGTTTACTTTACGGCTTAGAGACCCGAAATAATGAGATTGCAGTGTATAACGCAGTTATAGAATATTCTTCTTCTCTAATTGGCGATTGAATGGTGGGACAAGACACAAGAAGCTCTACCAGCAACACAAAACAACCTTGTGTTTCTTCGCCAGGAGGTATACTGACCATAGCCAAGCTCACGGAACAGCTTGCCAACAAAAGTCCAATGATGCAAAAAGATGCCGCGCGCATTTTGGCACATTTGGAGTGTTTTCATTAATAAGTTTTGATACAATGAGTTGTTACTGATGAAAGCAAAGTAATTTTTTATTTGTAATGTGTTAAATAAAGAATCTTGCGATAAAAATGTTATTGTGAAATTTCGCGTTCACTTCTTTGAAGTAGATTTCTCGAGTTAGTGGTAGACGCGCTGAATACGAACGACCACATAATGTTACGCCACATTAAAATGTCGTTGGACGAGAGGTGCACAATTTCATGATATAAAATTAAACTGAACTGTACCCCATACCTTTGCATGAAAGGCGAGATTCAGGAGCGGTCATTGGCGTAAGCGAGAGCTTAGTTTTTAAGTCGACTATGGTCGACGAGTTTAAAGATAGTGATGGTGGTATTCGATTCAAGATTCAAGTGAGGCCCACGATGAGTGAGCTTAGTTTCAAGCGTGGATGCCAAATGAACGTACCCGTGTCTCTGTGATAATCACACAGTGACCACCAAATTCGCCCGCGGATCAAAATATAATTTAACCTGAATCTTCCATGTCTTATCACCCGTATGTCTTTTAGAGAAGATTAGACAGTAGAAAGCCTTATTTTAAAGATACAAACAACGTGATTTCAACATCAACGCTATACGTCCAATCACTTTTGAGTAGATCAGTTACGTATTTTGAGTAGACTAGTTATAAATAGGCTCCCTTTTAAACATTAGTAGAGTCAAAACAAAAGTGTGTGCGAATGTGTGTGTGCCTTTTCAGGGCTGACCTCCCTGAACGCCCGAAAGAAATAAAATACATTGTGTCAACCATAAGTCATGTGAAAAAGAGCTTCACTGGTCGCCCACTTTCACCGAGTGGAATGACTCATTATTAGTCTTTTTGCCTTATTCTGTGTTTTTAAAAAATTATTTATCATTTTACTGTCTATGCGTAGCCAAAGAGACTGTTGGGTGGGAGGTTGCATACATTATTAAACTCACATAGTGTCACTCATAAAGGCATGAAGCCGGAAACACCCACTTTCGGCAGGCTTCAAAATATACGCTTTTATATAAAAACACAATATGCAAAACATCGCTCAATGCAGCAGCTAAAGGTTTAAGCAATGTCCTACCATTTCTGTGATTTCTAGAAATCTACTCTCGAAGCACGGGATTATGCCCCAAGAAGAACTGAATGTCAGCCATTGTCACAGGCAGTTGCTGACAAAGAAAGCTTTTGCTTGTTTGTGAGAGGAAGCTTTTGGTTGTTTGCGATAACAAAATGTTACCGATTATTCACAGTGCTTACTGAGTATTTTCTCATTTTCGATTATACCTTCTTTATTTTGGTTTAACAAATTATTGTTTGTATAACGAACGAACAGCGTGTTCCACATGACACCCTAAACGTGATGATACGTGAATGGAACAGGTGGACGCCATTTTCCTCTGTTATGTGCGGCGCTTTTTGCTCCAGTGAAAAAAACTGCAACAATTCTATAGCGCCGTAGTGACCGTTCAAGTAAAATGGCCTGCTATTTGGAAACGAACTTTCTAAAGTTCAAAACTATCATATCGCTATCGTTTGCTGTTGCGTGAACCTGTTGAGCAAACTGCCACCTTTAATGCTAGAAAATATTATTTTTCACATTGTGCGTTGCATTTGACTTACCTTGTTGCATTCTATTCAAGGTTTGAAGGTTTCGAACATTTTCGAAGGTTTGAGGACTCAAAAATTTTATGATTCGAAGATACGAAGAGACATCACGCTCAGGCGGGAAATAATGACCCTTATTTAGAAGCGCAGACGTGTTTTTGCCGGGTGTCGCAACAATAGATGAGTGAGGAGTTTCTCCAAAAGAAGCCGTATCCACCTAAAGCGAATTTGAGAAAAAAGCGAAAGTTTCTTACCGGGCCTAAATGCAACAGTGTCAAAGCAATTATACGATATGTTTTACATGTACACTAAAGGAAGTTTATGACCACAAGTAATTAAAAAGTTATGCAGTGAATTTGAGCAATATTAGTATGATGTTTGTATTTGGCTCGTATTGAACTCAAACTCTTAAGCAGATGCGACATTCTTATGGAAAATTTATTTAAATGGACTTTCAAGAATGGTACGATAGTGTTTTGGTGGAAAAGCCATTAAGCATACGCAACAGGGCATCAAGAACAGTAGAACCGTGCCTGAAGAGCAAGTAAGTCCTCTTGGCAGCATAAGCAGCTCTTTTCAAATTCTTCCGTAGGATAATTTTTTTGGGCACTCCCGAAGACACTCGCAAGTAAACAAGCTCTGAATTGCCTTGCTGTGAATTTCCGAAATGCAGTGTCTAAAGTGCCGCCCGATGGCACTGTGGCCTATCGCTGCAGGCATGACTAGATTGCCACCCGACGACATTCGAATATTTAAGACGAAGGTAGCACCGGCCAAAGCGTCTGTCGTCGTAGTGTAGAGGATCCGTCTCAGCTTCGTGATCCCAAGGAAGGTCGTTCGAGACTGGCTTTTGCCTCGGTTGTTTTTTAGATGCAAAGCTTGTCTTAGTCGACCCTCCGTCGTCCGGCGTCCGCACCTCTCTTCCTCGTCCCCCTCTCCCCGCCAGCTATGATAACGCCGCTCTCCTCCTCGCCGCTCGGCTCATCTCGTGCCGGCTCAGGATGACACTGGCAACACTGCCGCTCCAGGAGCCCTAACCAGCTGTGATAACGCCGGTCTCCTCCTCGTCGCTCCTCCTCGCCGCTCGGCTCGTCTCGTACCTTCGAAGACAAGGTTTTCACAGAGGAGAGCTCGCGACGCCGAACGTAAACGGCAGCGTCGAGCAGCGGATTCGTCTGTAACTGGCACCTGCTCCCTGTGCAACTGCCGCGCTGATCTCGACCACCTGTGTTGGGAGTGCCCCCTCAACATTCAAGCTAGGCTTCTTGCCCTGGCCACCACAAAACTTGGACCCTGGCCTTCTTCTCTCCGCCCATGAGCCTGTCCAGATCCCAAGCCTCCGGATCGAGCCACCGAGCTCTGGCGAGCACTCCTTCTGCTTCTTCAAGACCCGGCGGCGCCGCGGTTGGTGATTGGCTCCTCGACAGCCATAAGATTAAAGCGGCCCCCACTTAGCTGCCCCCAATGCATCCGTTAAAAAAAGACTGAGGAAGCCCAACCCTTTTCCTCTTCTATAACACCGTAGTCCTTTCCACCGCAGTGGCCTGCGCACATTATAATGTGGAATAAACGTGGTTTCATTCATTCATTCTCGCTTCGAGAACGAGAAGCCGCTTTGAAACGCCAGCGGCGAGTAGCTGATCCAGATGGCGTTCGGCAACGTGACAACGCTTCGAAACGCCAGCGTCGAACACGGATTCCTCGCTTCGAGAACGAGAAGCCGCAAAACGTTCCCCACTGCTCGCTAAATAAAGAAGACATTTAATACGCTACTACACGTGTCTTTACTCTAACAACCAATTTACACGCTACAACTCTACGGCTTTGCATCCCCTCAGGGTTCCCACGTGGGAAGATGGTGTAATTTTTTTATCTTTAAATTAAACTATAATTTCTATGGCTTAGGTTAGTTTTGGTGTTGTTGATGTTATGTTATGTTTAGATTAGGCTGCCTAGCTTTATGTATCTAGAGCGATACAGTGCCAGACGCGGAAATTTTGTTACAAAACGCCGGTGGACGTCGATATAGTGGAGTGCTTATAGTACCGCCGGACGGCACTCTAGACACGGCCTTTCCAAAACACTTCACAAGAAGGCTGCTCATGTCTTCTTCACCTTAATAAAGTGGCTCGTATCCTAAGTAGAGGGGGATTGGCCAGTGCTTGAGAACGGCGGTTATTTAGGTAAGTAATATGTATGTATAAATCTTTATTAAGAAAAGGGGGGGGGCAGTGGCCTAAGAAAGGAGGGGGTTGTGTGGAAGGGGGTGTAAGGCTCCTCATTGTCCTAAATTGTTCGGGCTACGCCTGACTATTTGGCGAACTCCCAAAGGGAGAGCAATCTTGCCTTGATATAATTGGGATTCCTGGGCGTCGTCCACTCTTCGTATGATGCCACCTCTTGGGTGCGTCGGGCTGGAAGTTCACGGAGGCCACCACAGTCTTAAAGGAGGTGTCGAATGTCCTGCTTGTCTGTGGAGTCCTTGCAGTACGGGCTAAGGTACGGTGGGTTGATGAGAGCGGCAGAGCCGACGCCTACTACGTGCCGCCATTTTAACGTAAGAGCGCCACTTGTGCAGCAAATCTTCGGTAAGGGAGGCCCTTGTTCGGACATTGTAGGTCAGAACTTGAGCCCCTCGGCGTAAGCCCTTTGGAAGAGGGGGCTCATTTTGAGAAGTAATGTCTCTCAGGGTTGTCTTTCTTCGTTTTTTTTCGCGTTCAACGAGGCTGGCCGTGTCGAAGCCAATCAGTGGAGGAACCGGATGTTCGGGAATCGAGTGAAGCGTAGAATTGTGCGCGCTCGCGATTACGTGAGAAACCTCGGGTCCGAGGCTACCCGCGTGTCCCGGCACCCAGTGGATGCATACCTGGACATTGTGGTTGTTTTTTAGTGCTATACACTTCTTAATGAGGTGGCACACTGAACCAATGAGACTTGGTCCTTGATGCCGTTTGATGGCTTCTGTGTTGTCGCACATTATGATATGGGAGTAAAAATTCAAAATAACAAGATTTACTCTGCAGGGACGGGGGAGAGGAGATGGACACGATTGTTTCACAGCTCCAAGTTTCATTTCTTTCACTTCTTCTTCTGATCGCTTTGTCATCGACGTCTGGAAGCAAATATTTCACCGATATCTTAATTTCCGACTGAATTCATAATAAGCCAGCTCCGAAAAGCAACAAAAAAATCTTTTTTAAGCACCCACAACACAACAATCCGAACAGTCACGCCAAAAGCAAACTCCCATTGGGCAAATGAATTTGGGTAATTTGATCCGTGCCGCAGCAAGATCTGGCCAATTTTCGTTACAAAATACGATCTGCGTACCCGTTTGCATGGCGTTATCTCACCTATTTACTTGCGATTTCGTTTCTTGGGGGACAGTTACAACGTTTTTCGTGTCAGTGCAGTTTTCATCTGACTTAGTTTCGGCTTGTGGATTTGGTTCGTTTCTAAAAAAAATCCTCAAGTGTACCTGGAATGTATTTCCACTACACTATGGAGACAAATTTGCAAATCTGGAAATAAAAACGAATGTCTGGCAGCGATGGAGGGGCAAGTGGAAAGCACGCAGTTGTCAGGCAGAAAGGCGCATACATCGAGCTAAGATCAATAATTGGTAACGGCATCGCAGCCGAAAACTTTGCAAACGTGTAGGTCAGCTCTGGTGAAGTTCTGGCTGGTGAAGTTCTGGTGAAGTTCAGGTGAAGTTCAGTCAGGTGAAGTTCTGGCTGAGGGTAAGGAGAACATTTGACTGGCGTCATACCGCGAGTAACCGTCCACCAGCAGGCCCTAGATGTGCATGGATAGCTTGGTCTCGAACGGATTATCTACGCCGACACCTACCGAGGGCACCTAGTGCAAGTACACCTGTGGCGGCAACAAAAAGCAAGATCAACATGGCCGTGAGATGCTCCAAGAATTGAAGAACAGTCCGATCAAGGCAGCCTTCAAGAAAGTGGGAGCATCACAGACCATGAATGGTCCTTGCCGGGCTTCATGGTCGTATAATCGTCACATGCGCCCGCAAGGAGACAGGGGTGCTGTACAGCCGGACAGATCGTAATCAGCCCTGTAAAAGGATGATTAAAAGGCTGGTTACAATGTGCAATATTTTGTAGAACGACATGACAGTGTAGTGACAGAGACTTCCCACTGACAGCAAGTTCAAACGGAGGGGGAGAGAGAAGCGTTTTATTGATTTGCGATCAGGGGGATGTTGTCAGGGCCTCCATCCCATGAGAGCCATCCGGAGTGTTAGATGTGCTGGGTGGCCGTTCGGGTCTGCTCTTCTAGTCATCGCTGGTTCGAGGGCTCAAAGCTGGTCAGCTGCCCACCCACTGCCCATAGGTCGGGTGAGGATTAGGTATAAGATTTTTTTGGTAGTCCCATACCAGGTAATATAAGGTGGCAGCTACAGTGCAGAAATGACAGATGGCGTGATATAGTATGAAGCACATACCATGTAACAAAATGTTACCGGAGTAATAGTTTGTAGACGTGGAAAAAGGTGGTCACTATAATTTGGGTCCCCACGTAGTGTGCTAGAATTTTGGTGTATGTGTGGAGTGGTGGTGGCTTTGACGCCATTCGGTTATAATATTCTTGAGGGGCATGACCAAATACCAATGAGGGTGGGCAATGGCCTGCTCGGGCTAGTCGTTTTCATGTAACTCTTGGGCTGGGGACCAGATGAAAAGCCCCGGTAATGCTTTTGCTTGTAGAAAAACGTTGAGTGCTGGTTGTGAAATGCGGCAATTTCGGAATTTCCTGGAGGCGGTCTTGGTTTGTTAGAACAGATAGGAATTTTTCGCCCGTTGTGGGAAGACGGATGGCAGTCTTTGTGAGGGGTGGTTACTGCTATTGGTTCTCTGCCTTGTGTGTTTACAGCGCAGAAAAAAAGGAGACGGTGCAGACAGCGCACGGCGGTGAGATGGGCAGAGCGGACGATAAAAGGAATGGGCAGTGTGCGGGTATCATGAAGGGAGGGCATCTTGGGAGATGCCATGAGCCACTGTTTCGTAAAGCCGAAAACACGATTACAAGAGGGCTCTTTTTTTCCCACCATTCGCGCACAGTCCCCACCTTTTCTGCCTTTAGTCGTTTTAAGGTCACCTTACCGTCTGCTTTTACTAAGCATTTGATATCGGTTTGGCATTGCCATGACGTAGGTGGTCGGTGGGCCGGCCTTGCTCCGTGTGTTCCACGGCGCCATTTCTGTTGGATTCAGGTGGCTGTCAGTAAGCTTGTGATGCGAAATATATCCGGAAACTTTCCTTAAGACTTTTTTTTCTGCATGCTGGCAGCAAAGGAGGCTCGTGACAGCGCTAATGATCAATGCACATGTATAAGAATTTTTCTAACTCCATTTCCTCCAATAAAGGTTTGAATCGATCAATCAATCAATGAAGGTCCCGATAACGAACTTCAGTTTTTGTCCTTACGGAAGCACTCCGTACCAGCACTTTGGAAGATTTTATTGGTAGTTGAAATTTAATTTGCGGCCACAAACGCAAAAACACTAGAAGGAAAACAAGCGTCCTTACCTCTTTTTATCACAAGTAAAGTTCTGCGTCACGTTTAAGGTATTACACGTACATGACCACGCCGAATGATTTAAAAAATTAGCCGCAGCGGCTAAATTTTACACATAGGCACAAGTAGTAAACAGGAAAGGAACATGCGAATCACCGCTAATAAACTCCCAAAGAATCGCCACAAAGAAAACTGCATTTACAATAGAAACGTAATGGTGGAAGCTTGCAAGTTGCACGATAAAAGAGATAGTACTTCGGTACAGTGTCTAAACCGTAAGGTGAAGCCAAATAACCAGTCACTGAAAATCTGAACTTTCAAACACGCTTGTGTAGAACAGAAAAAAAAAACGCTGTGCGAGGAAATTTGCTTTTAATGACAATTATTGTGGCTTTAAAGATGATCGCGACAAAAGTGGTGGCTATCTCAATGTTATTACGGGGCCTAGGAGCTACGAGAGGTTGGCTACGGCATACTCTACTTGCCTGGCAGGCGATAACAGTGACTTCTGGTTGCATGTGACTTTCGCCGATTTACTTTAAGAAGGGTTCGATGGCAAGTATTTATTCGTCATTCATCAGCTGCCAAGAACTGCTCCTCACACGCTGCAGGCCGCAAAGAGCAGCGGCCTCATTACACGTGAGCTGCAGTTTCCTGTTTTTCTCGCGCTGTTTACCACCACGGGCTTTTCTGAAAATGCTATGGTACAACCACAGGGAAATAGTTGGGGATTTAGTTGTTCATTTAGGTCCAGAGATCAGCATAGACTATTTCAGTATAAAGAAATTTTCTTGAAGAGAACAAGTACAAGGACTATGAGAAGAGAACAAAACTTCAAACACACACAACAAGTATTTTTCTGGAAGGTAACAAACTCAGACACTTCTTAAGATAAAAGAGAAAATTAAAAATAACGCGCAAGGCCGTCCTTTGAAAGGCGTGCTCCTGAGTATGCACAATGCGCTCTAGTATTAAAGAGAAAAAATGTGCTAGCGATAAAAGCAGCAGGATATTTAACATCTAAAAGAACGCAATTAAAGACCTATGAAAATTTCTTCTATAAGCGGTATATTTAGGGCACCTTAGTTTCGGGAGCACTGAAGATTACAAAAATTAATAATATAAATCGAAAAAACGGCACGAGGTAAGAAGAAAGGAACACATAACGCTGTTTTCCGAAGCGCCAGCACTAAAGCATTCAAATGGTGGCACCCAGACGACAACATACTATTACAGATGTTACCACATTCTTGTTGTTATAGGGCATATTTACAACAGAACCTTATGCTCCCCCTCCACCCCCCCTTTCCTGTTCCTTCGTGAAAGTCGCACACAGAGAGATATCTCCTTAGCTCGTTTTAGCACACGCGAGAACTGATATTAGCGACAAAGGCACGCAGAAGTGGCAATAGTTTCCGTACAATGGGAATTAAAGTTCACCCTCAGCTCATAAGGAAGTTGTTGTACGAACGTGTGGAAACCAATCGGCCTACTTCGATCAGGCTTCAGAGCAGACATGTTTCTTCTGAACAATGAGATAAGGAGACATTCATACTCATGGGTTTTTGGTGGGGACGCCAGTATGTCCTCAACCACTTCCCGTACCTCAGGTGGGAGTGAGTTCGCAGTTATCGAATACTTCTGACCGTTTTCGAAGATGCGACTGGTGTAGAAATAGCTTTCTACCTTTCTGAACCAGGCCTGAATATCCTGGTGCGGCACGCCGAGGGTATGCAAAACGGGAATACTTCTGTCGTGCGGCGACAGTCGCCGCGTGGAAACCTTCTCCCCCTGGGACTTGTTTTCGCCTTCGCCCAGAGCCACTGCGGAGAGGTATGTCCGCTTGTTCAGGAAATGCGGAGTACTGGTGGAGGAGTGCCTCCAATTGTCGTAGAATTGCATTGACTGCGGGAAAAGCGAAGTCAGTAATGGGTTAGTGAAGGACTGCCAAAGAGTGTATAATACCAGTGATATAAGTAGGAATAAAGTCAAGGGTTTGACGGACGCCCGTCTGGTCGGGATCGAGGGTACATTTGAGAGAGAAAGAGAGCACCGACCAAGTAATGAAAAAAAAAAATTAAAAGATGTTTCGGCTTCGGCATGGAAGCCTTGTTCACAGTGAAAGATTGTGAACAAGGCTCCCGTGCGGGAGCCGAAACGTCGTCATTTTTTTCTTTTTCATTACTTGGTCGGTGCCCTCTTTCTTTCTCAAATAAGTGGGAATACATCCTGCAAAGTTGGTACTACACAAAAAGAAACTAATAATTTAAATTACAGTAATACCTCGTTAACCCGAATTAGTAAAAACCGGGAAATATTTCGAGATAAGCGGACTTTAGAGATAAACACAGTTGCGCGAATTGCCACGAAATATCGAGTTCTCCGGGAAACACCTTTGCTCTATATCATGTTGTTCATGGCAAAAGGAACCCGCGCTCTCCATTGGGTTTTTCCGCGCACGGGCACGCCTCTATCTTCTAATACACTAGCTGTACCTCCGCGCTTGTTTGCATTATCACATGACGTGCCACAGGGTTGCTTAACGAAAGTGATATGCTTCTATGCTCAGACAGCACTTTCGGGGAAAACATCGCCTTTGTGGTAGGCGCGGCTAAACAGAAAAAAAAAATCGACAAACTTAGGCGCGGCAGCATCGCGCCAATTTGGTGAAACGGTCCGCGGCGGCGAAATTTTCGTTCCACTCTCAGTCAAGATTTCGAGATATCCCCACCGTGGGCCCAAAAATACTTCGAAAGAAAGGGCAAAAAATACATGGGACGCATAGGAAATGGTTCGGTGCCGCGGAAAATTTCGGCTTAGCCGATTTTTCGAGATATGCGAGTTCGAGCTAACGAGGTATTACTGAATAACCATCACCAGTGCCTCAAATGCCTTTACAAGATAACAGGCATGACCAGAAGCCGGTTCGAACTCGCGAGTTCTCACAGCGATGAGAACGTTCACCAATAAACTTTGACTATACAGGGTGGTGCGACGATAATTGACACACTTTAAAAAAATTTCCTGAGCGAACCGCCGCTCTCTTAGCGCTTAAACTTCATACGAAGGTCGCATTTTGTGGTCTATTTTGTTTGACTCCGGGAACAGCGACGGTACTTACCTGTTTATTCTGAAAATAAATAAAAACTATTTTCGCCAATGGGAAAATGGCGGCTGATTTGGACGCGCGAGCCAGCGCAAGTTGATGTTGGAACGACGGCGCCGCCTGGGGTATGCGGAGCGAAACGCACATTTGGGATTCACGGTAGGAAGGAGCCAAACGGTGTAGCAGACGATCAGAAAATGTGAAACCGGGTTTTGTGATCGTCTGCTAGCTCATTCCTAGGTGCATTTCCTGATCGTCTGCGGCACAATTTGGCTCCTTCCTAACATGAATCCCAAACGTGCGTTTCGCTTTGCACACCCCAGGTGGCGCCGTCGTTCCAACATCAAATCGCGCTGGCTCGCACGTCCAAATCAGCCGCCATTTTCCCATCGGCGAAAATTGGTTTTATTTATTTACAGAATAAACAGGTAAGTACCGTCGTTCCCGGTGTCAGCAAAATAGACCCCAAAATGCCACCTTCGCGTGAAGTCTGAGCGCGAACACAGCGGTGGTTCGCTCAGGGAAAAGTTTTGAAGTGATCTAATTATCGTCGCACCACCCTGTACTACGACAAGTCTTTCCGGTAATGTTCTCGCTTTGCAGTTAAGTTAGCGAACTAACTTTAAATTTAGAATGTTCTCTTTAGTACTTTTTCTTCGGAAAATTATTATGAGCACATGTAGCTACCTTCCCCTTCTCCCTTCGGGACTTCGCTGTTTCCGTTTGGTCCAATGTCCTGATGGGGAATTCGTAGGTCCACAACTTCTTCGTGTCCGTACTGCGGGTGGGGGACCAGAATTGCTTGTTCTGAAATTGGGTAGATGGGGGTACAGTTGAAGTCACTATTGGGTAACATATGGTGCGAAGTTATATTACCTAATGAAAGTGCGAACATAGGACGATTAGGTTATGCGCTCGGTTTAATTTTGATCCTCAATAGGTAGTATACACTGAACGAAGTAAATCATTGACGTATTACCAGTGCAGCACAATGTTGCCGTAGGAACAAGCTCCACGCGAATCCTCTTGATTGAGCATCGCGCGTTTGTCTACAGCAACCTCAACTTTCAGGCAGGTTCGGCCCAAATTTTGATTTTTTTTGTCGCGCTGCAAAGGCCACTAGCGCTATCTCTGTGCGAAGGCATTAACGTTAACACCAACTTAATTCAAGCAGCAATGAAGAACACTTCTACGTATCGAGCATAAAGACGAACTATGCAGAGGTAAGCCATTTCCAAACTAATACCAATGGTGCCATGTAGAAACCTCCAAAGAGTGTTACGCAGTGTTTGATAATTTTCCTATAGAGAGTTTCGGCCCCACCTTTCTTGTGCGTATGTGTTTTGCCGCCATTAGATTCCTCACAAAAATGATCTATGATAGTGCTGCAGTGACGAGTCATTTGGGGGGTGACTTCTTGGTGTGGAGTTGAGTTGTCGCACTGGATTACAACTAACCATTACTTTTCATTATTTTTTAAATTTATGAATTTACACAGTTACACTCACCGTTGCCCTCTGAAAGTTTGTTGTTGCGCTTTTGTCCAATGCCTTGCTGGGAGAGCTGGCCCACTTGAGCCTGGGGTCGGTAGTTTTGTTTGGAGAGCAGCTCCTCGTGTTCTGAGATTGTGTAGACCGGAAGGAAATTTGTAAATACTGCTTGGGTAAATAATGTCTGCCCTTAAACTACGCGACACTTGTGAACGGCGTAAAGCCATTACTACTATTACCAGTACCGGAAATACGTTTCCAAAGGAGCAAATGGCATTAGAAATTCTTAGGTTGTGTACGCATTTCTACAACCGTCGGAATTCGTGCAACTCAAATTTTGTATTCTGCAATAAGGTGTTGCAGTAAGGCATCTGAACATATCATTTCTGTGTGCAGTGAAAGTATAATAACTCACGAATTGGCACTAGTATATTTCAGAATTTTGTTGGAAATCGTTAAAAATTCCCGCAATTACCTCCAGCTTTTCGCTCAGGAAATTCGTCGCTTTGCTTTTGACCGATGTCCTGGATGGAGAGCTGGTGCACTTGCTCTTGGGGTGAGAAGTTCTGGCACGAGAGTAGGTCACCTTGTTCTGGAAATAGTTAGAGCAGATGTAAATGGTCTAGCGGACCTTCTGGCCTTGTCGGACGCAACAATTTCAGGTAGTAGTGTTTCTAAAGGGTTAGCATCTAGTGCTGACAAACAGCCTTCTAGGTGTCTTGCCTTTACTAAGGTATTCGAGTCAGAAGCTCTTAACCCTCACATAGTTAATCAGGACGAGATTAACAAATACTGCTTGACCGCCTTACTGGGAAGCCACTATTCCAGTTTCCAATTAGAGAGGTACGGAGCCAGGGCGTGATGACCTGCCGCCCCAATCGGCCTTCCTACTGGGATGTAATGTTTTGAGCCACTAGCATTTTTAGATACATATAGCGTCGAGTAGTCACGAGCAGTTTAGAACATTTTCTAAAGAAACTTCTGAAACGAGTGTCAAAGAGAAGCGATGAGTATTGTTGCTACGTCTCAATACTACCCTAGGGCTGCCAGATATTGTTGAGGCACTGCACATTTGGAGGTCACTGACTTATAAATTCTCTTTGCAATTACTCAAACACAGCTACAGGCACTAGCAAGCAAGCTTCGCGGCGAGTGCCGATGTTCAACCTACCGAACTCTTTGGCCTTACGGGACGCACGTTTTCCATCCAACAGGATCTCTATGATGCAGTGGCAGGAAATGATGTTTAACAGACTGCAACGAGCCCTTTCCTTTCTCAGTGACGATGCCTATTACACATAGGTTGGTTGTTAGGGGGTGTTTTTAGGTCAGGTGGTGGTAGCCTAGAACGACAGGACGGCAATTTCTCCACCCGAGTGGGACCTGGTGCGTTAAAAGACATAGCTTTTTATTCTTGAGTACGCGAATTCTGTGTCCAACCTCTCTACGCAGTATACAATGCATCTTTGGGAAGAAGATGGAGTCTAGCGTGGTGTGTGAGGCTGCAAGCTCTCGCATCGCCGTGAACAAGTTCCACCGAACCGGTGCACACTGTGTGGGCAACCTATTAGGTAGTGTTGCGCCTCTCCTATCACCGCACATGACAAGCACAGAGGTGATCGCACGAGGCTCATTTTGAATCGCCAAGCCGCAGTCTTCGCTGAGAATGTTACGATATAGAGATTGTATGTGATCTTATTAATCTATTGATAACAATTGGTTGATGATGGTGATAATGTGAGTGAGGAACTGAACAGAACTGAACACGCAGGAACTGAAATAATCGATAACTGTTCTTCTGGAGATAGTACCATGGGCACCGGAAATGTTCAAAGTAGGAGAGAACGATAGTGCATCCTGTGCCATACGATCAGCAGCCTCGTTGCGCTTGACGCCAACATGCGACGGAAGCCTTTGAAAATGCACATCGAAATACCTGCTGCTAAACATCATGTATTAGCCATAATGAGCTCGGAAAAATAGTTTGCACACTTCAAAAGTTGAATTGCTGTTTTCGAATCTATAAAAATAAAGCCTTGCTGCGGCCTCTATGAGAATATTCTGCAAAGCACCTGCACTAGCACTGCACTCGGTTTCTGTGGGGGATGCCATGCGGTCTAGTCAGTCTAGTCGAGACGCCAAAGTAAGCTGCGCCGCGGGGATCACATATATAGAATGAAGTGAGTTTTTTTTGCCCATGTAATAATGCAGAGTGAACTGAAGTTGAATTGGAACGGACACCACTGAGCTAGTCCCTCGGGGCGGACCATTGAGCCGACTGCAAAATTTGTTGGGTGGTTCCGGTAAGTTTCCACCAAGCGTTCAAAGGCAAAATAATATGGCTGCTTCCACCGGTATAATGTGCGCGCATCTACAATCAAGAATCAAGACATAGCTGAGAACGTAGACAAAGGCGATTTGAGTGGAAACAATACAGCGAACAATTTAGTGAAAGGGAAAAATAGACCACGTAAGTGGAATCGAAAGGAAAAACAGATACAATAAACATTTAACCAGCCACATAAATATGCGGGGAGACAGAAAGCTTGACAGGTCGGTGGAAATTCAAAACCAACTTGAGAAGGAAGAAATAAGCGAGTATGCCTTAGCCAAGACTCGCTTCCCAGACCTAGAAGCCCCACCTGTAATAGACAATTATGTTTGGGAACGACGCAACAGTACCTCAGGACTGAAGAAAGGGCGAGGCGTGGGCTTGCTGATTAAACAAGGAACAGACCGGCAGAACGTGCGTTAAAGCTACAAGGAGCGTTATGTGTTAAAGGCACGATAGCGGGGAAAACACAAGGTTGGGAGTTGCGTATCCGTGGACCGGGAGCAGAGTTAGGGAGGAAAATGAGGACATGGTAAACTGTCTCAGAAGACATATAAACGCGTTCAAAGATTGAGGTGAAATAATCTTACTTGGAGATTTGAATGCCCACATAGGAGATTTGGATAGATACAGAGACCCCAATGGCTCCTTGTTATAGATCTACGTCAGGAAAACCGGCTCGTAATGGCAAACACAGAAAGCAAGTGCGACGGACAAATAACGTGAGAAAGCGGTAAATAACAGCCCAGCACAGACTACAGTCTAGTCTCTGAAACAGTGTACGAAAGGTTGCGGGAAATGAGGATAGATGAAAACGGAAGAGACAGCTTAGGAAGCGACGACAAGCGGCTTCATTTGCGCTTTAGAAGCGCAACCCGGGCAGATTTAGAAAGAAGTACAACCGGAGCAACTAATTGGAACAATGAACAGTTAAAGATAATCGCTGATATAGTGGAAGACGAAATCAATAAGTATCCATAGAAAAACTGGGATTACGACGAAATGATCGGGTACATAAAGCATAGGATGGATGAAGCCTAGCAACGAAGCTGTTGTTACGGGAAGAGAAAGCCGAGGAGCTGGTAAAATAAGGAAATAAAAAAGGCTATTGACCAGCGTGAAAAGGAGTCGAGAGAACATAGACAGGAAAAATGAACTAGTATGGAACCGTAGGTAGTGAAGGAAAAATGGGATAGCTACTGGCAGAAAAAACAGGAACTGAAGAAAATGGTGAAAGAAATGATCAAGCAAAAAAGCGATCAATGGATGGAAGAAATACGAAAAAAGGACAAAAGCACCTCGAAAAAGTTTTGGAACCCTGTAAAAAACTAGGCTCAAAAATGATTTCCATCAAAAATTCTTGATGGATGATTAGGGGAAACATTTTGAAGGAGAGCAGGCATTAGCGCATATTCAGCCAGTGATTAGTGACAAGGTTAGGGAAATAGACGAAGTAAGCCTACACCGATGGCAGCAGCGGCCCAGTAGAGTGAGGAAAGAGAAATTTGAGAAACCTTGATTGAAAAAAAAGCAGGCAAAAGGTTTTCCTCAAGACATCAGACGGAATACCAATGCAGCTGATAAACCTGCTTGGACCAAAAAGTAAGGCAACATTGATCAGTGCACTAGATAAGGTATACAAACCAAGCTAATTCTGGAGGATTGGCTACAAAGTAGGATGAAGTTAATATACAAAGGCAGAGGCAGCAAAGCCAGTATTGATTCATGCAGACCACTTAGTGTAAGATCAGTGGTGCAGGCGATAAATCAGAAATAAAATCATGGATGAAAAAAAAAATTCCTAGGCGAACCGCACGAGATATTTAGACGATATAGGCGCTTGGGTGATAATTTGTACACTGAAATTTCGAAAGCTCAGAATAGACCATTACAGATAACGTTCGTGGACATTTTAGGAGCATATGACCCCGTAAATTTGAGAACTGCTGTAGAGGCTGCTGAAACTCCAGGGATAAGATGACGAGTTAATAGAGTTCCTTAAAGCAATCTATATAAAGACAGAGACTGTACCTGACATGGGAAGGGCAGAAATGCACGCAGCAGGTCAACACGCATCGAGTACTAAAACAGGAATACCCTTTGAGCCCAATACTGTTAATGCTTTGCATGGCAGGGTTAAAAAAAAGTAAAAAAAAAGTCAAGTACGGTTCAACTTAACGTACATGTGACAAGGCGAAGAGATAGAACAGCGTATTCTGGGACTGTTATACGCAGACGACATTGTTCTTTTAGCCGATAACCAGAGAGATATGCAACGGCTCATAAATATTAGCGGCCAGGAAGCCACAGACCTCAAATTTTAGCACTGAAACATCGGGAATAATGTTTTCGATGACACTATCACTGACACAGTGTCAATCCATCACGACGAATGATCCAAAGTCCAGGAATATAAATATTTCAAAGTGTGAAAAAATGAAGGAGACAACCACTTAAGAGCTCACGAGTGACAACTAAGGATAAAGGTAAGCGAAACGCAGCTATAATGAAGCATAGGGGCTCTGTGGGGGGTATACAAGATACGAAGTAGTAAGAGGAATTCGGAAAGGAGCAAGGCCCCAAATTTGCGAATGCTGTGATCGGCTTAAAACCAGATGATCTATGATGCGTTGAAGTGAACCAGACAAAGGTAGTTCGTTCAGCCTTACGAGCGCATGGTAAAACAACCAACGAGGCAGTGCAGGGCGATCAGGGATGGGTGTCGTTTGATGTTCGAGAAGCTCAGAGTCAAATATGTTGGGAGAGGAGGTTGGGAGCAAAAGATCCACGTAGGTGGATAGCTAAAGTTTTTAGCTACGTATACATCAAAAGCGTGACACGCAGTGCCAGGGAAGACTAGAAAGTTAACGATGAAATATGGAAAGGACAGTGGAGAATCAAACACATACAAGGTAACGAAAAAAAGAAGCAAGATAGAAAAAATAAATGGAGAGAAAAAATAGAAGCTATAACGTCGTTAGAGATGTGCTGGGCAGCGAAATTGGATATCAGAAAGAAAAACTGATACTATATTTCCAAGGGCAGTGCTTTGCTTTCTGGGGCTAGAGCAGGTTTTTTGAGAACTAAGAGATTTGTGGGGAAGTATACACAAAATGACGGGGTATGCGTGGTTTGCGAAAAAAAAAACACAAACTATGCGCCACATAGTGTTGGAATGTGAGTATATTCATCGACAACTGCATGAAGGAAATATTCTGATTCCAGGAGCCCTAGAATTTAACGGTAGCACACAGTTTGTTAACTTCAAAGCTGTCGACGTGACTGAAAGAAGATTATAATACTGGTGGATGAAAAGAAGAGATGGGATTATTGCTGGGGCAGCTGCTACCTGTTACAGAAAAGAAGTATTATGAGCCTGCCCTAGAAGCAGCGCTAGAACTAAACGAAGGTTATAAAACATAAAGTAGATTCTTTAGTAAAATTACTCGTTTTTACCCTGTTACCAAGGAGATACCATTACAATCATCAATCATCATGTATGAAGCTATGTACTAATGCTCGTTCAGCTTAGTATCTCATTTAAGCATTAGTGGGCTAGTAACTTCCGTGAGGCCAGCAAGCGCAGTGTAGAAAACTGAGCTTCCTGCAGGGCCTTCTCGTGTTCCACTCCTTGTGGAAACCCAAAAGGTATCCTCAACCTTTACCTGTGCTACGCTTCGAAGCACTCATAGAGTGAGTCTAAAGGGGAAGGCAGGGGCAGCTGGTGTAGAATGGGACTCATTATCTTGGCAGAGTGTAGCTTAAGAAATGATGACGAGCGATTCCCCCCAAGTTTCCACAATTCCACAAGTGTTGCGCATGGAATAAGGAACAAAACAATTGTGTCCGCTAGCCATCCCCAATACAGTCTTCTGTCAAGGCGGACCCAAAGAAACCCTGTGTGTGTGAATTTATCGAAGACGAAAATTTCTGATGTTAATTACAGGCGAGTGAACCATTGCAGGTCCCTAGCGAACACAACAAAGTAAGGTGTCTTGCCTGGGAGCATGATGCCGACTTAGAACAGATGTGTCTACGTGCATGGTGTGAACAGTACGTTGATGGACTACTACTGGCTCTTGTGTTGGTTGTTGGTATTCCGAAAAACAAAATGCAGGCACCGTCGTAAATGAACAGGTAGACAGATATTTGTGCTGGTCGTCGCTCGTACTTTGACGCTCTAGATAGTCGAGCCAGCCACGAGACTGGAAATTCAATACGCACTGAATGAAGCGCAAAATGCAGCCTATTGGGAGCGCCAGATTTTGTGTAGTGCTGTATAGCTCTGAATAGATGAGTGTTTTCTATTGATCGAAAAACTATCACTAGAGAAAACTCAGCTACCTGGATTATATTTTGCCCCGTTTCCACGCAACTGGTTCTGCCACCAGCCACAAAGGTCAAGGCCAGTGCGGATCGACCTCTTGCCGAACCCTCCATTATTAGTGGTGCCCTGCTACGTCGGCCATTAATGCGTCTACAGAAGAGAAGAAAATCCCCGATGGCGCACCTCATAGCCCAAGAGATGGCGCACCTCATAGCCCAAATGTAGCCTTAATGCATAAAACCCTTAGTCTTGAATTTTCGTATGTAGAGAAGTGCGGTAAGACTGCAACAGACTGCAACAACAGTTTTGAATACTCGAGGAAAAGGCGGGATTTAATTTTTCTTGGTTTACTAAGACGAAGCTGTTTCTACACGTCCAGTGCCGATAAACAGCCTGCCGAACTTCGTGGTCTCACTAGCAGTCAGCTATTTCAGCTGCTGCGGTTTCTAGTCAGGAGTCGAGGTAAGGGCTGAGCAGCCTGCTACGTGTCCCACCATTACTATTATGATTTTTAGGGGCGAAGCACCTTAGTACCTCGCTGTGTCCGGGGCTTGGCGTCCATGTACACAGTGTTGCGCATGCGCGAGGAGCACTGGATTGGATTGGATTGGATTAGATTAGATTGAATTTGGATTGGATTGGATTGAAATGGGTTGGATTAAATTGAATTCTATCAGATTGGATTGGATTGGAATTGTATATACTGTACCCACGCGTCCCCACTCATTTACATGCGCGAGTGGGGAATGCCACGGGTCATTTACGGTAAAAATGATCCCCAGTTCTTCGCCCACTCGTCATGATTCACTTCGTGTAGATGCGTAAATTTTTTTCATGCGGTATTTCTTCCACGGATTCTTTCCGCGAGGGAAAAAGAGAGAAAGCTTCTGCCCCCTATAGCTAAGCATGGGACTACAGGACATTGTAGTCAGAACCGTTATAACTGATGCATAAAAATTACTGGTGTTTAAATACCATTTGGCCGCCTTATTTTGATGCAACTATTTAAGCCACCTGTTAGACAGCTGCGCAGCTGGGTCTGGTCAATTTCCGGCCGCATTCGTTCGCCTACTGGGACACAGTTACAGATTTTAAGTACCTCGGCATTTACTTATCATCCAACCTCTCCTGAAAAGACGGGGTGAACATATTTGTTCTTCTGCCTCCCGTACGCTTAGCTTTCTTCGGCGCAATTTCAGGGCTGCGCCTCCTAAACTGAAAGAACTTCTTTATTTCACCCATGTAAGGTCCATCGTGGAGTACGCCTGCGCCGCTTGGGACCCGCAACTTGCCTACTTGTTAGAAGGTGTACAAAACCGTGCCGCCCGTTTTGCCACGGGTGATTACAATTTCCGATCTAGTATTACATTACTTAAAAAACAGTTTAACTAAGACCCCTAAAAGAACGCAGGCAGCATGTCAAACTTAATTACCTTTATCGTATCTATTTAAAAAAAAAACTGCCATTAATCGTGGCGTCTTTTTGTTGACCCTACTTTTTGTATCTAGACGGCATGACCATAGTTGGAAAATTCATGAAATACCTTGCCGTACAAATGTTTTCAAAGATTCCTTTTTTCCTCACACCATTATTTTGTGAAATAAGTTGCGAAGTGCTATAGTTGATTGTACCACTGACGTGCTTTTAGTAAGTATCTGTTAGACTTGTAGTTCTGTTTTTATTTGTGTATTTGTGACGATGTTCAGCGATGTGTTTTAGCCTGCCTGCCACATGTATGTGACTACATGTTCAATTCTCCCCCTGCTATCATGCCATCTTGGCCCTGCAAAAAAAAAAAAAAAAATAAATAAATAAATAAATAAATAAACAAATAAATAAACTATTTGAGCCCCAAGCGTCGCTAGAAATATTGAAAATGAAGCGCGAAAGAACACAAGACAAAGCGGATAACTGCCCAGGACGAGCGCTTACTATCAACTGAATTTAAAGCGAAGCCTTCTATGCCTCACTGTAGGCGTTCCATGTCGCCCCAAAACGCACTGCGGGTAAGTAAACTTTACAGAATGTTTTTCACAAGACGATGGTGACGACAAGGGAAGGCACGTCAAGTGCCTGAAAAAAAATCTCTTCCAGAAATATTCTTTTAATATGGACTCCGGCCCACTGCGGCCTTGCGGCCTACAGGGGAATGAACTGGCCCACGCAATCGCTCCAGCTCTGGTCAACCGAGCTGTGTTGCCTACGACGCCACCACAACCACCATCATCCCCACAGAAGACGTCGCAGGAAAGCCAAGAATAAGCACACATTACGATATCTCATAAAGACAGACTAGTCACATCAGGGATATAATAAATCACTACAGGTTATCAAGATGCAAATATCCACCGGCCCACCACACTCTTTCCAGGAAAGAGGCAGTCACGTGGCGACGGTTGCAGACGAACACTTTTCCGAGCCCTGTTTCCCTCAACCGCTGCTACCAGACCTTTACTCAAACCTCTGCACTTTATGCAACAGCAGAGCCGACATACACCACATCATATGGTCCTGCCATAAGCTCCAAAAAAAAAAAAAAAAAAAACTAGGAATGGCTATAATAGCAAATCCGATGTAGATACACTTAGAAGCTACAAAATTAAGACTGCAGAACAATGGGAGACTGTTCTGCTCAGCTCCACACCGGGGGCACAACTGACAGCAGTCCGGATGGCCGAAGCTGCCGCGAGGATCCAAGGAATACTGGCTGACGGATGAGGGAGGGAGACCGTCCAAGTCGTCTACCCTTCAGAACCCATCTCGGGCATCAAATAGTCATCTCTCTCTCTCTCTCTCTCTCTCTCTCTCTCTCTCTCTCTCTCTCTCTCTCTCTCTCTCTCTCTCCAGTGGTCGGAATCGAACGTCGGTCCTTCGCGTTATTAAGCCGACGTCTCTCTGGTTGCACCATTCCGACATGGACGAAGGAGTATGGATTTTAAACTTTGACTTTGATTCGGGATGCATGGGAGAAAGCTTCGCGTTTTAACCACCTATCTATTAAGAAAGGGGATTTGATTTTGATTGCAACGATGAAACAAAAGCAATACAGACAGACCGACTGACCAAAAATCTCGTTTTAAGGTAGCTTAAAGGGGCCATGAAGACAAAACACAGGTTTGGTTCACTCAAAAGGCTGCCTCGTTAGGATCAAACTGACATCACTTTTAACGTAAACTTCGCTCAGATAAGCTACATAATTAGGAAAAAAGGGAACGGCCATGCGACCCACTAGCTCATTTCCCGCAACAGAACCTACGATCTCATACCAGCCAGCTCTGCGATTGGCGGACGCCGGCAAAAGCAAACGCAAATTAGGCAGGGCTTATAAGCTTGCCGAACGAGATATTTGTGCTTAAATTTAGAACAGATTCTTTTTATATAAGTAAGAATGGTGGGAAAAACAGTGGAAGTTACGAAAGCACACGTAAACTTAGAAGTACCGATGCGTACTGCTGTTGGTACTTCCGCGCATTATGCTTGGTTTAGCTGCACAGCCCTGCGGGGCTTTGGGGTTTTCTCAGACGACACTGGCCGATTGACGAAAGCAACGGGGTCTTACGTGATTATATTTGTCCAGCGAGTACTATGTTTAACGAAACGATTATTTTCTCCAAGAACAAAAACAAGCCAGGTTTAAATACAGGCAAAAACAAACTAACTGCAGGAAACGGCTTGCCACATTATGGTGGCGCCATCTAAGTTCACTAACGGTAAACAAGGCTTTCCAATCGGCTGCACAATGGTCGGTTCTTGTGATGTCACTGCGTAACACGAAAACACATGATTTAGCGGGAAAATAAAATTTTTAACTTAACTTGATTAATTTCTCAGTGAATAAAGTATCGTTTGCGCCCGGACAAGTGCTGGGGGCACTATAAAACACGAAATCTTTTGAATAAAACAAACTTTTATTTTGTCTGCATGACCCCTTTAAGAAAGGTTATCATCGTTAAAAATGTCTGCGCGTATGTGACAGTGCATTTCTATCGTTCTCATCTTGATGACCTGCTGAGTTTTCCAATCCATATTTCCTGCCACCTCACCATATTTCTCAGGCATTGCCGCTGTGTGCGCCCAATCATAGTCAACACAGAGGTATACGGAAGAGCCGCAAAACCTAATGTGGCCGGGGATATGACGGAATAATGACAAAAAAGACTAGAAAAGAAATCCAGGCAAAAGGATCCCTCTAAATGAACATTTCATTCAAAAGGATATGAAATATGTCTCCACGCAGGTAATGCGCTCGATAAAAAAAAAATGCCCTATATCATGAAAACAATAACCGAAAAACAAAGACCCAAGCTTATCCACCAACATGCCCTTCAAGTTATCCCACCAGAGCAGGTAACTTTTTGCGGATTGTTACTCATAAGATAATGGTTCATACACACGGAGACTCATTACCGATATGGCAGGATACAGAAACCGAAAGTGTCGAATGTTCATGGTGTCCACATCTTGATATTAGGACAAAAAACCGAATTTGAACCCCTACGACAACAGCTCTGTGACAAATCCGCGACGAAGTTATTTTTTGAATTATTAGTAGTGTCCTTGACGTTGCACATTTACGCACCTTCTGATCCATTGTTTCAGGCCCAGCGGATTGTATATAACGCATGCAGTTAAGGGGAAGCCGTAATGGCTTTACGACACGCATAATATTGCGCACCGACAATGTGAACGCCTCTCATGCAAGGCTTTATTTTGTGATTTTTTTGGTTAGTCAGCACTTTTATTTACGTTTTACAACGTTTCTTAGAGTACATTCATAGCGTGGTATTCCAGCAGGTGCTATTTCTTCTGCGGCGACGACAACAGCGTGCCATATCTCGGTGACTTTTCGAGAGACTCAGCAGGCGCACTACCGTCAGTCAGTGGTATGTGAACTTGGTAGCCCTCGCCCTCTACAGCTAGTTCTTGGGAAAGCTGTGAACAAGTGCTTTGGCCGAAAGTCAGTTCAGTACACGAACCACTATCTTCATGTTAAATGTTTAATTGGGAAAGCTGTGACAAGATATCTTCCAAATCTGGATTGCAACTTGGAATATGCTGCTCAGTTTTCGACGTTGCCATTTCTTGCCTTGCAGACAAGTTTCTTTCTAAGGATGGTTGCTCGGATGAATTTGCTTCGAAAGTCGCTGTGAGGGTCCTGGCGCTACGATTTTTAGCGTCCTCATCTCCACAATGCTGAGGCCCGTCATTCCCAGTCAAAGCTGGTGAGTCAGTCACACGGCTGATCGTTCGAGCCAATCGTGCTTGACGCAAAAGCCCCTGAAAGCGTTCCTGTTTGGTTGATGCGGTTTCGTGCTCAGTGCTGTCAATTCTCTGAAAAGGCAATGCATCCGCTTTGACCTGTGAGGCATGATCTGCGTTAGAAAAACCAACTTTTTGCATAGTATCTTTCGTGTGTAAATTAAAACTAGCCTTAAGCCGTGTTGAGGACCGCCAGGCTGTGAAAGCCACGTTTGGGCCCTGCTTATTTTCAAACTGTCTATTTGGTGCTGATACTGCACTGCTTCCCCTTGGAAATCGGTCGCCTATAGAACTGATGGAATCCCTATCTTCGGGAGCTTTAATTGCTATCCTTGTCGTACCTTCCAAATGACCGCTTTCGTTAGAGCCGCTGGAAGAAGTCGATTAACGCTGATACGTCCTGAATTTTAGCGCCATTTGTGACATTTTCATGCACAATACCCTTAGGGTGCCCGTCTCGTGTTTCAGGCTTACCCATAAAAGCAGGCTCGTTCCGCGTTGATGGCGTTGTGTGCTCAGTGCTGCAAATAGGCTTCTCATGCGATACCTCTGCTCCCGTTGGTGAGAAAGCTGCTGTTGAAAAGCTATCAGTTTGCACAGGGCCTTCCGCTGCAGAACTGAGGTTGTCAAGCGACGTTGAAATGTTGCTATCTTTACGGGGTGTGTTGACTCTACTATTGTTTTCAGACTGTAACCCTGGGGATAGTTCACTGCATTCTTTCAGATCACTGTCACCTACAGTGCTGGCATTTTCAGCTTTCAGAACTGATTCTTCTCCAGCCATTGTGCCTGACAAATCGCCCATACCTTGAATACTGAATAACATTGTATCTTTCTCGCGTGATGGCGCCGTAGGCATAGTTCTAGCACCCGCTTGGTCTGTCGCTGCTTGCATGGGTTCACTTGCAGCCTCCTTCGGCGTGTATTCAGCGTCACTGCCAAGCGGGGGGCCTGTTTTTGTAACCACGTTTTCAAACTCCTTTTTTGGACCATTTTCGCTGTCATTGCATTTTCTTTTGTCAGGGAGTTTGGCTTCGACGTTTGCCGGGGGTTTCTGGATCGCGGCCTTTTCACCAGTTTGCAAGGCCGGTAGCTCTTCTCCAGGGGAGTCTCCTCCGTCCGAATGGTTTCCCTGAAATTAACACAAAATACTGCGTTAATTCAGATGACAAGAGGACATACTTGAAGAAGGGCTTGCGTTCGGGCTAGTTGGTGTTCCATAACTACTTAAGCGCCAAAAAACTACAGGGACATAGAGTGAGACAGGGACAAGCGCTAACTTCCATCTAAGTTTTATTGAGCAAGCGTGAAATATATACATGAAAAAAAGGCGATAGGTGAAACAGAAAAGATTAGAATTACACACAAGAGATAACAGACGAACTCGGTGCTGTTCCACACGTGTCAGGCACTACCATGACCAGTTCTTTTTCAAGAACACTGCTTCCTTCTGACAAGGCATCGACGTTGTGCTGACGCATTCGAAATCACCTATTGCATCTAAGCCGCTTCAACTACCGTACTACCGATTCTAACGCGCAAATTTTTTTCGGAAAATAGGTGAAAAAATCGCATGCGCGTTAGATCGGATACGGAACCAGAACAAACAGCGAAATTTCGTACCCATCGCAATCGCCATGTCAACATGCGCTAAGCTTAGCAACGCATTTTCGGACGCAGGAAGTAGGCGCCTAGGCTTTTTATCGGCTTCACACAAATCGTCAATCGTTCACTTGCGCGCTTGATAACAGAAATGGCAGCAGCGGCTCTTGCGCGTTCAAAACGAGTGGCGGCTGAACCAGCGCATGGGAAGCTCGCGGGATGCATTGAGGCGTGAGCCACGATCCCATCGACCAGTTGAACGTTAGTTCAGAAGGTTGGCATCGCGAACGCGCTTGACGGCACCGAGGAAGGATGTTGTGGTCAGCGGAGAGCGACGAAGGAGTGAGATGAGTGAGATTACTTCGGAATATCACCCGTTTCTCTCGCATTCGTTTTTCTCGCTCACACAGGTCCGTGCGCGTTACAATCAGAGGTGCAAGTTTTTGCGGTTTTTTGTCAGGAAAATCAGGTGCGCGTTAGAATCGGGTAATTACGGTATTTCACGCGTGCGTTGATCAGAATCATGAAACAACGTGACTGAATTTGAAAAGTAGGGTTCGCACCCCTGGCATTTAGCACAGTGATTTGAGAGGCAGTTGAAGCTGACTGAACGTGCAGTAAGTGCTGTTGAAAGAAGCAGAACTGGCAGCAAAGTCGTTTTTATTTAACGATAATGGGTGCAATTTTACTAGCGCAAAAGGCGGACCACACTAGTAAGAAAACACAGGACTAGCGTTCGTCCTGTGTTTTCTTCCTCGAGTGGCCCGTCTTTTACGCTAGTAAAATGCACCCATTATCGTCTAACCATCTAGCCCAACTTTCCGTCCTTAGTTTTTATTTAGTTGCCGATAGTGCTTGTTGCTTACCTGAAGCTACACCTCAGGCGTAACGACGAGCATGTTCAGTAGATGTTTATTAATACTGACTTCTTTTGTATGTTTTTCAACGCCTGGATGTACTCTGTATTGTTAATAAATAACAATTATACATAACAATTTCGCTTGTAAATATACGAGAACGGAGTTTCAAGATGCATTTCCTTACGACGGTGTTTGATTTCTGCCTGGCATGCGCAGCCTGCCTTGCTGCGAAAAAAAAAGACTGCCTGGTATACAAGAAAAATGTTTGCCACCCAAATCTGCATTGTAAACAGATAGAGACTTATTTGCCCCTGAACAGATATATTTGCAATCAGTAATTCCGAGATTGCAGGATGCCGCCACGAAGAGAGTTGGCTTTGATAAACGGAACCAAGAAGCTGCTGCGCACTCGGTCGGCATCCTTGCCAAGATGCGAAACTCTTGAAACGAAGTGACGTGCCTAGTAACCTTCTAGCTGTAAATGACTTCTTAATGTGGTGCCCCGTGTTCTCTTAACTTTTAGTGACAGCTTGCAGACACTTTGTAATAATCCCGCAGGACTCCCCCGTATCACCAACCTCTCTTGTGGCGTTCCACACAGACACACTTGGTGTTACGCGGCATCACTACCAAACACCTTCTAAACCCGTTTCGACCCCTGATCTTCAAGGAATTTAGTCCAAGAAATTACCTCCCACTGGCTGTCACTTCCAAGTCACTTCCAATTACCTCCCACTCGCTGTCACTCCCACTGCCTGTCACTTTGGAAGTGACTGGCTGTCCCTTCCAAAGAGGTACATCCCCGTTTCTGGTGGCTCTATTGGGGCCACGAGAATTAGCAACACGGAGCCACGAAATTTACGAGCCACAAGGTATATAGGTGACTCTATCAAAGCCACCCAAATTTTCCTTTGATAAGGGTGGACATCCGACAGAAAATGATGGCCCAGAACGCTGAGAAAATCACAGATGGGGAATCTGACTCTTTAGTGAATTTACTTTTTATGGTTAGGAAAAAAGGTGAGGAAGACACGTGCCAAGTGTAAGGATCGTACCCAATACTTTGGTTCACGCATCCTGCTCCCTACCAATTAGTCTGTCTTTGTCGACGTGTTTCTTAAGCGGACCTTAAACTGCTCCCTCTACCTCCCACTTTCCCATAACACTTGACTCTTTTTCTCTTCCCCAACGGCCTCCCCCACTCTCTGTTCCTTTCGCACTCCCTTTAAGTCTCCTCGTGCCCTACCATTCCCATCTCACGTTTGCACAATCTCCTTATATCATGTCCTCAACACTCCCTTCTTCCCAACACACAACCTTCTCTTCTTTATCTACTTTCGTACCGATTCATCTTCCCAATTCCCTCTTTCTCTATTCCCTTTCTCTGTGGTTATGTTACCTTCCTTTTCGTTCTGACTTTCTTCCTCCTCATCCTGTTTGCCCCCTCCGAACTGACATCTCCTATCGTTATCCCAGCCGCTTTCTCGTTACTCTTAATTTTTTCTCGCTCCTAATACTTCTCCTCACCGATTGGACTCATCATCAGCGTTCCCTCCTCCCCATTCCCTGCTGCCACTGCCCAGTTTCCTCCCGTTGTACTCCTTTTCCCAACTCTTTTCACTCCTCTATTTCACTCTCTATCTCCTTGTTCGTCCGCCTTCCCTTTCCACTATACTCATACGCTCCTCTTCTCCTCCCTCATTTCGTCTCATCTATTCCACTGTCTCGTCCCATTCCAATGTACACATAAGTCCTGAAATTTGCCCGTGGGTGTGTAGTAATTTGTGTTTCCCAAATTTCACGTGGGTCACGTGGGCTACCGGTGACCTAGTGTTGGCGATTGGTGGCCCACCTACTAGCTATTACTGGTAGGTATCCAGCGACACAGTAGCAAGCAGACTCACCAGTAACAATACGCTGATTCTTGTGAGAGGCAAAACCAAAATTTTAGCATTTACTTAGCGCGAGGGGGTTATTGTTTTCAGAACAATCAAGCGCTCTGCTTCTTAGCTTCATCGCTTAGCTCCCATGCTTACTTCCCTGCTATTTCTTTGAATTCGAACGATATCTCATAGTGAGCTAGGGCTCCTTTGCTTGTCCCTGATTGGCCCTGTTTAGCCACTGTGTCTTCAACCTGGACTGCCCCCCAAAAAGGGAAGCATGCAGATTGCGAGAAATGCCTAGTAGCGTCAGTGCGTACTGCTTTGGCCCTGAAAATTAGTTTGAGTGGTATGTTTTGATTATTTTTAATTAGTCTTTACAGGTCCTCTATGGGTTGTTGAGTTATAGGTAATCCGCATCATTCGCCTTTTTGCTTTTAGTTTGTTAGTAGACCCTACAAGCTTGTTTTATTACCCATTGTGTTGAGCAACAGCGCACCGCAGTTGTTGAAAAATGTTATTTTGTTGGTGTTGAAGCGTATACGCAAATGATTAAGAAGATGAAGAACGAAAAAAAAAGAGTACGTCTTGTGTATTCCAAGAAATGTAAAACGTGTTGTTAGGATTAGCCTGTGTTCCCAGGTTAGGAATTCTTAACCGGGGATTTTCGTTGTCAAATGAAAACCGCAGCTGTCTCTAGCGGCCCTAAATAAAGCCGAACCAGGTTCATGGCGCCTGGCGAGCAAGGCGCATAGGTTGAAATAAGTAGCTAGTCTTAGCTTAGGGGCACTGGCTTTAAACATATTTCGTACACTATGAACGAGTGTTATTGTCGCGTCTTGCTTGGTCATGTACGCGCGCTGTTTCAAAGCGAACGGTTAAGGAGTTCGTATCGCCAAATTGCGGGTCCTGGTTGCCTGAGCGAAACTTGATTGGGCGGTTGGAAGAGGGAAATTTTCATCTGGAGTGGAGCCTGCCTAGTGGGGTAGATATCTTGACGTCACCTTTCGTCTTTGGAGATTGCCTACCCAGCGCGTTGGCTAAGGTGCTGGTAGGGAACACGAGGGGGATGAATGCAGTGCCATCTACCAGAGCAGGCGCTCTCCTGAGTCGTCGTCGTCGTCGTCTACGAGTTCTGATGGCGCACCTAGGTCTGATCGACCGGTGTGTTCCAGTCCGAAAACATACTTCAAGTACTCCATAAGTTTTTGTAGTTAGCAATGAGGGTTCCGGGGGTACGCCGTGCATGCCGAAAACTGAGCTTGCTAATCTTGGACTTGGAACGAAAATCCATACTCAGGTTCCCGAACATTACGTGTCGACTGAGTATGAGATCAAGACTTCAGATTTCGCTTACTGAGCAAGTTTTGCTTTATAACTTTACTTGAGCCTGACATTACGCGTTTTAGTAGACACTCGTTAGAGCTTCAGGTCGACCTCACGATCGTTGTAAAAAATTGCGGAGAAACGCAAACACAACAGAGGAAGAAAGGTACGACAAGGTAGAAACAGAAACATGGAAACGCACTATCGGCGTCAAATGAAACGGGAACACGAAACTATGAACCAGAACGTGCAAAATTGATAAATACTGTTCGTAGAGTTCATATAATGGCTTGCTATTGGTATGTTTGGAAATCCACTTTTTCCAAATTTGTTTTTGTTTGTAACTAAACCACGCGTCATTTTGGCTTGCGTGGAAAGAAATCGCGCTATGTGTGTCCAGGTTCAGATTTTCGTGTTCGCGTTTCATTTGACACCGATGGTACGTTTACAATGGTGTCGTACATTTCTTCATCTGTTGTGTGTGTGTTTCTGCGCAGTATTTTACGATAAACCAGTACCAACTTGCTCAGCTTGTTGTTCTTCCAAGCGACCTGAGGATATTGAAATTTCATTAGTTTATCCGCCTCTCATTGCGCATGGTTTCAAAGTGGAGTTGAATGGGGTAGTCGTACGTGTATCGCACATAGCACAAACATATTTCACATAACGAAACAAAAAGGCAAGCTTTAGGATTGAACTTTTTGGGCTACGGTATTTCGCAATATACCAATTACAGTACAAAAACAAGAATACTGTTTTACGTTAACCCAAACACATTCCATCAAAATTTATCAATGGTTACGCTAAAAGTGGGCTACACTGTGCGTAGAACGGATAAGAGAATACTGTACCTTCACCTTTAAACCCCCTCGCTCCGCTTCTTGCTTTGCTGAGTCCACTGAATCTTCGTGGGCCTGGGCAAAAAACGTTTCTCTGCATGTTGTTGATTCCGCTCTTTTTATCTGCTCCAGTGGCTGAACCTTCTTTACCAAAAGAGTAATTAAGTAAACTGATATTTGAACTTTTATTGCGTCATTTAAACCCAATGGTAAATCAGCAGATGTAAGCGAACATACAAACGGACCCCGGGGCTCTAACCAACATGACTGGGTGTAACGCAAAGCTAAATTATCTTAAAATGACGTCAAGAAAAATAAACAGCCGATGTTGGTGCAAACAATATATAAAGTTCCCAAAATTACGTTTTAGGTGGCTGTTCTACAATAACTGCTTCAAAGGCGACCAGATGAGTCAGAAATTCTTACCTTTGCAACATCAGAGGCATTCGGACCATTTTTGCCATTCCGTAGTGGATCTGGAACATTTGTGGGAGCAGCTGGAGGTGTCGAGTTACTGGGATGTGAAGACCTAGACGGATCTATTTCGGTACCGGAAAGATCTTCATCGACGTGGCTTTTCCTTTCATCCAGAAAAACTGGGTAATTACTCAAATATTTCATCACATGCTTTTTTTTCAAACGTGAAACCAGGATGTGAGGCATGTAGTTCCACACGTCATCCCACGTGATCTTCTCCTTGCTCTTTGCCAAACCTGGCGAGGAGGAACTTCATAGTAAGCATAGCCACCATAAGGCAGTCGAGGGGCCGTGTTTGGCAAGATTTCCCCAAGAGATCCTCCACCAGTTCATGCTTTTTTATCTCGACCAAAGCCGTCGTGAACAGGGAATACTTGTGAGCTTCATCCATTTTCTTCTCCGACACTGATTCTTCGAAGGCAGCAAATGCTGCAAGCAAGTCTCCAGACTGCAAATATTCCCGCCATACCGGGCTTTCTGCTGCAACTTGACCTTTCCGAGGACCTGGACAGGGCTTTGAGCCGCCTTTTGAGCGAGTACAGACGCCTTGTGCAGAGTCTTTTCGCAGGGTACCCTGCGACAAGAAATGGGTCAACGAAGGTTGAGTTCGTCTACGTAGCTGTCCAGTGGAGCCAAACACTGTCAACAAAGACAAAAATGCCAGTATTTTTGCTTTTTATCAGCCGCGAAACAGTAAAGTCCTATAACGCTGCCTCCCAGGAAGCAGTCCAGAAACTCGTTTGTCAGAAACCGGGCCGCGAGCCACTGCAGTCCGCAATTTCCAAAGAATTCTCTGCCCACTGTTAAAGGGACAGACAACCGATTTTCGTGGAGTATACGCTCTCAATCTGAAACGAAAGGGCATCTCTTAAAACACACCTCGAACCGAAGCGGTTTCCCTGACAGGGTATTAGAAAGTTTTCAAGAGGGCGTTTAAGATCCACGAGCATTAAGTATGCTGCCAAAGGGACACTGGTAACGGTAATGGTGAGCTCCGCAGCAACCTACTTTTAACTGTACGAGGGACAAAAAGATGTGTTTAAAAGGTGAAACAGTATTAAATGCAGCCTTTCCTATTCTTTTATGTGGCTTTTGAATCACGCATTAAAACCGACGAAGCTGTTTCTATACGTATAGTAGTGTCACGTTTAAACACAACATGGCGCACCTTTCAGGCCTAGAAAAGTTCGCTGCCAAATTAAAATGTCTCATCTAATTTATTTACACATTCCTTGTGGTTACCCCACTATAAAAAATGTTGGATATCAGATGAACTATAAGACGTGCACTCCAGAAAAATCGGTTGTCTCTCCTTTTAAATTGCGCGTGATTTTTTAATTGTTTTATTACAGAATAAAAGGCCACGTTCGCAATTTCCCCAGCCTATCTGCACGCATCCCTTAAAGCGAAAAGTGTGTTAGGAACGGTCGTTACCGTCACGCAATCACCTTTCTTGATTTTCGAAGTCGGCTATGACGACACAGTAGGTA
The DNA here is from genome assembly GCA_013339765.2 of Haemaphysalis longicornis. NCBI lineage: Eukaryota > Metazoa > Arthropoda > Arachnida > Ixodida > Ixodidae > Haemaphysalis > Haemaphysalis longicornis. Next base: position 126,485,252 of record CM023455.1, read on the forward strand.
CCGAAGGTAAATTTACCCTGCTGTCAGCATGTGTTTCCTACGAAATATCTGCGTTAACAGAAAAAGTCGTCATTAACCCTGAAATTACGAAAACTGAATTTTCGAACGCTCACATTTCATGTAAATGTTCCGGAAACCAGTGTTACGTCATGCCAGTTTGCTCGTGGGCAGCAATTGTTGCATGGCGCTTTTTCTGCTGCCACTTTAGGCAAAAAGGACTAAAATATGGACTAAACTACAGCCTTTAGTCTTCGTGGGCAACCGTTCATCTTCAAAGGGAGTATCCGTGGCAGAATGTGTGCCATGTGCACAAATGCGGGCTACATGTTCGTCCCAGCCGATTCATAAGGAGTAACGGGAAGACGAAACGCATGCAGTTAGTATCTTTGCTGCTTCGTTAATCCCCTGTAATGGCGTCGTCGTTGCCATTTCGCGCATATGTCTGCTGACAGTTTTAGATTTCCAAAACACAATTCATTGCAGTCAGTGGGTCCTTCACATGCTGCCACGGGAGCAAATATCGATCTTGATTATAAGAAAAGCGCCCAGGGTTAGGCGAGCGGCGCGTAATGGCAAGGAGCGGCAAGGCGCGATGGACAAACGCTTCTCGGCGAGGTTATGTTGATACGCGGTGTGGCGTACGATTCGCGCGAGGTAATAACGGTCAATGAAAGATTTCAAGCCCGTCACCAATTACACAAATATTGGTGACAATAGCAAACATTGATCTCAAAGCGTAATGAACATGTATATGTTTAACAGACAAGAGTTGCTGATGAAAACAAGTGCAAATTAAAAATGCTCGCTACAGGTAAGGGTCTTGAAGTTACCTTTTACACTCGGTACATAATTGCCATGTGCGCCAATGCTATGACATGCTGCAACTGCTGTAAAACCCCGTTGCATTTCCCAGTCCCAATCGACAAGCGACTCTAAGTAGAAGAATTCAGGCTAAGCAACAGGGAATTCGGTTTCGCCGATGCAAGAAAATATGGCCTGTTTCCCCATTCTGACACCAAAACAGTGGACCGCTTTCACATACGATACCAAGGGCACTTAACATATGTATCGAACACTGCGAATACACTTAGTTTACGCTAATTTGTGCGGAAACACATATCTCAGCTAATCGACGGGTTGGTTGTTCTTTATGAGAAAAAAAGTATGGTTGTTAAGCTGTACTTAAAATCGAACTGAGCAATAGTCCCTACAGTTAGCAAAGCGCTAAGCGCAAAGAGCAAATCGCGGTCGCGTTCGCTTGCACGGATAGAAATTCGGACACCAATTGCAATGAATCTGCCGCGGTGGGCACAGCTGTACACTCTGTACACTTCAGTATCATCTGCTGCAGTTTCTGTCCGGTGGCGTGGTCTACTGGTAGCGCGTTGGGTTCCTTGTGTATAGTTACGGGCGTTGGTGCTTAGATCCCTGCTGGAGTCGGCGGTTTTTTTTTCAGCGACTCCCTCAAGCAGTTCGGCCTTGGGGTGTATCGGAATGGACCATGCGGGTGACGGACTAGCCGCTCGTCCGCTCACGTTTCGTCCTCACAGGGGGTAATGATTGAGGCAAAGGCCGTTAGTCCCCCAGAGGACGAACTTTTAGTCCCTTTTGCCTAAGAGTGTAATTACCGCGAAACTAAGGCTGATCAGTTTAAATATAAATTAGAGTGGTTAAAACCTAATTGAGTCACAAATAAGGCCTCAGCGTCCGTTTAGGTGTCCCCTTGGCAAAGCTATTCCGTGTATGGGTGGAGAGTACCGTAGGAAGATGCTTTAAAAAGCGTTCATCTGCAGGAACAAGCACAAAAAACCTCTAATACCTTGCACGACACGATGATACTACAAAGCGTAACACGCTGAGGTTTAGAAAAAAAATTCCCTCACACTTAAAACCACAGCCTCGTGGATATACCGTGAGAGTTGATGGTTGGAGCAAAACACAGTGAATGACAGGAAAACAGGAGCTCTTCGCGGTGATTAAGTTCTCTCTCTTACTTTGAAGGTAAATATATATTGCGTACCTAGAGGACATCTCTATGTTTAAAAGATATCGGTTACGACTAGGAACAAGAACATCACAAGCTATAGTGACCCTAACAGCAGGAGAGGCATGTGGAAGCGCCACAAATCACGTTACGTGACCATCAAGCGAAGAGCACCCCAATTGGAGCTGCTTTAAGATAACACTGGTATATCAGTAAGGAGATTTGTTCTTCCATTAAGCATATCCCGTGGGCCGATTGGTATCTTGGTATCGGATAGCCTGAGGGCTTTCCGAATAAATTTTCGCTATTCAGTGTTACTTTCAACTTAGCGTGCATGTTTTGTGATTAAAGTGACAAGAACTACAAGAAAAAGCAATATTACACATGGAAGTTATGGTGACGATAAAGTGGAGTAGCCTCGTGCCATACAAAAAGAATTTTAGACGATGCAGAGCCGTTTTAGTTAGGCGACATGAACGGGGTGAAAGTTCGCGGGGTGATGCGAATCTCTGGCAGGGCTTTTTTACTGGAGAAAATGAGAAAATGGCGATGACAACTCATTGGCAGCAAAATGATGCCGAAGGGGCGGCATAAGGTTAGGCGCGCACAGAACTCTCCATTTACATAGATGTCCCACAGCACATAACAAAAGAAATGGGAGATGTCAGGTGTATTATGTAAATTACACCAACAGAATCGACAGCTGGGCTAGTTGGTATCCGTCCATCCTAAAAAGCGCTTAACAACACAACGACAAGGAAGAGGGAACACAAGACGGCGCTGACTCTCAACTAAAACTTTAATCGGAAGAAAACACCCGCATATATACCATCATACATCAAACGTGTCTCTAAACGTCATCACTACACACCAGTGCGCCAAACAATCTCGTCGTAGCCTACTTCCCCCCGAAACAAAACACAACCTAAGGCATCGTCTTCGACAGGAAGGCAAATTCCTTATCGCACAGTGTCACAGAAGCATGACTATGAAATGCCTCCACCAACTCTCTTGTCAAGTCGTCATTGTGGCGCCAAGGAATACTCGTGTCCTTATACAATGGGTTGCATTTTTCTTGACTGCTTTCCTCGTGGGCTTTGCAGTGACGAGTGACATGTGGAAAAAGATTATTCCTGAGCGAAGCACGGTACTCCATTAGCCGTACATTGACGCACCTGCCTGATTGGCGAACATGATCAGGCAGGTGGCCAATCAGGCAGGTGGCCAACGCACCTGCCTGATTGATCACCACATGAAAACGGCAAAGAGTACACGATGCCCGTCGAGCAGGGAGCAAAAAGGTGACTGTTTCATGTTTCACACTGCACCCGGTGACAGCTTTCTTTCTTGACAGCTTGTTTTCACCATTTTAAATATTCGCCCAAGTTCATTCGGGGCCGAAAAAACAACCCGAACCCCGTAATGACCGGCTACATTTTTCAGGCCATGTGAGATACAATGCATGTAGGGAATAACATGCCCTACATTTGCCGTTTTCATGTGGTGATGTGTATATTGGTCAATCAGGCAGGTTCATTAATGTACTGTTGATGGACCACCGTGCTTCACTCAGGAATAATCCTTTTGCACATATCACTCGTCACTGCAAGGCCCACGAGGAAAGCAGTCAAGAAAAATACAACCCATTGTATAAGGACACGAGTATTCTTTGGCGCCACAGTGACGACTTGACAAGAGAGTTGGTGGAGGCATTTCATATGATAAAAAGTGAAGGGAAGTGCATTAGTCATGCTTCTGTGACACTGTACCATAAGGAATTTGCCTTCATGTCGAAGACGATGCCTTAGGTTGTGTTTTGTTTTGGGGGGAGTAGGACTACGACGAGATTGTTTGGCGCACTGGTGTGTAGTGATGACGTTTAGAGAACGTTTGATGTATGATGGTATATATGCGGGTGTTTCTTCGATTAAAGTTTAGTTGAGAGTCAGCGCCGTCTTGTGTTCCCTCTTCCTCGTCGTTGTGTTGTTAAACGCTGTTTAGGATAGACTGTAAATTACATGGCTTGGATTTTACGGTTAAATTTATTTCTGCTTGCTGTTATACTGCTGTGCGGATAAGGTGCAGGTGGTATATTTTGGAACCATCGTAGTTTCCAGCTTAAACCGCCTTTAGTGGCTGGCTCAAGGGTACACAGATATTGGCGTGAGTATTGTTGGTGTAAGCGGCGCTACGGGAGCCAGCGCCAGTCATCAGGAAATTCGCGGCATGTGCTTTGCAGCAAGCAGTACCAAGTTTCCCAGAAAATAGCCGCCGACAGTTAGTTACAAGAGGCATAAAATTCTGCTCGTTCCGAGAGAAAGGGTGTGTTGAATATAGGTAGTACTCATTGAAAAGTTTAGCTGTCAATATCTTCGCTTGGAAACACTGGAAACGGCCACGGACATGGTCGCTGCGCAACGGAGATGGCGCGGCTTGTGCACTGTGCCCGCACGCCGAATAAAAAAAACACCGGCGAGTGTCGCCTGCTCCGTTTCAACAATCTTCTCAATGGTGGTGTCAACAGAGATGTTATTAATCGCACACACATTGGACTCGAGACATTACTTTGCGTTCTGCGGGGTAGAGTTGGGAACGTCCAACACAAATAAGTGTTTGGCACGGACAAGTACCACCATCCCGTGGAGCGCTACGTAACCAGTGGTGGTGCACTGCACATGGTTGCCTGCATGCGTGCCTCGCCAGTGAATACAAGCTCTAGCTGTTGGCCGTCGGGCGCAAGTCACGCAGCGTGCCCAGCTGACAAGCACAATCACAAGGTCACAGGAGACTGGTTGCTGCCCAGTAAAAGTGGGCAGCTGGAAAAGTGCCGGCCGGTTGCAACATATTGGGAGTGTCAATGCACTCCGTAGATATCACTGCGTTCTAGATGGGTGCGGTCGTATGTGGCTTTGCAGTGTGAACTGGGTGGCTGTTGTTGCGTTGGTGCACACGTGCCTTTACTGTACACACCTTCGAAGCCGACGAACGTGATCGGATAGCTAATCTGCCGCTATGAAAGAGTGTTAGCTACGGTGTGGTTGTCTTCAACATTCAATCGAGACAGAGAGATTTTAAGTTTATTGATTGTGGTGTTTAACGCACCGAAGCTACATATGGGCTATGTGGCGCGCTGGAGTAGAGGAATCCTGATTAATTTTGGTTTGGCCCCCTCGAGATATCTAACCCGCGCAGAAATCTCGAACACAACAGCGTCTTCGCTTTTTGCCTCCATCAGAAAAGCAGCCACCGCGGCCGGGAGAGAACACGCGTCCTTAGGCTCCGAAGCGCAAGACCTTAGCCACTGAGCCACCGCGGCGGGTCGAGGCTTCAAAAAGGCAAGCGACTACAAGGAGGGTTGCTTCGGTATCGTCTATCCGCAATCTTACAAAATAAAGCGAGTCTCTCATGGTATGACGCCGGTGGTTGGTGGGGCGGGAAACCTCGTCGATGGCTTGATGTGTCGATAGGAGCAGGCGTTTCAAAGGCAGCGGGAATGTTGATGCCAGCTTGTCGAATAGGCCCTGAGCAGGACAAGGTGAGCAAGAAAACGAAGACAATTGGAGGTCGGTGACCATGAAAATACCGCCACTGCCCAGCGTTGCCGGCGATGTGGTGCCAGGACATCCTTACGCCGGCCGTCCTGAAAACGGGCCCTCTCAGCACCACCGAGGAGCCTCGATCTGCCAAGCAGTCTATTTCCAGTGACCTTCTTCCTCCTCATCTTACATCTTTAACAATAGCCCGATTGCCACACTGCTATTCCCAATGGTGATGAGTCCGGTTCCTTGTTGACTGGAAGGCGGCGACACCTTGTGCTCAGCATTTTCTTTAGTTTCCTTCTTGGTTTCTTGCACCATACCACACCCGTGCCATCTCCACTACCGTGACACCCGAGTAGGGGAAAAGCATACAGTGTATAAGTGTATTCTTTGTGCCTTGGCGTTTTTGCCGACGGAGATAAAATCGTGGGGGTACAGGTATACACTGTAAGTCTCGTGTCTTTGAAGCGCGAAGTGTTCTAGCGCGAGGTGTTGGAGAACGAGTGTCCCGGTGCGTTCTTTTAGTCGGCGTTTTTTCCACGCAGAGAAAACGTTCTAGCGGAAGTGTTGGAAAACGAGTGTCCCTGTGTTTTAATACTGTGACTACATGATACTACTACTACGACGATGACAGGAGACGCCAAGTTCCCGAACCCCCAAGGGGCTTTGCCCCTAATATAAGCAGCGCACAGAAAGTCATTTTCTGCTTCTGTCTTCAAGTACACAATTGTTTTGCCTCCCCAAGCACAAACGGTCATTTACAGCTTTTGTTTGGAAGTCGGGGGAATTAAATTGTTCTATTAAATCACGCCTCGGCTTGGCGCCCAGCTCTGGCGAACATGGAAGTATGCATGCACTGCATGCGTACAATAGGAGTGGGGATTTTAAGAATAATTTTGGTGAGTACATCAACATGAGTGCTTGCACAGCGCTTGAATTCGCGCAGAAAATGTCTATGAGGCAGCAATTATTTTTTGCGTTTCACTGCAATTAAATGTCCGCAGATATTCTGCAAGCTTCGTCAGCTGTTTATTGACGGGTGAAACACGTGGTCAAGCACCTTGGAAAATGTTAGCAAAAGCAGGGCCACAGCTCCTGTCTTTCTTGTAGGCGCAACTCTCCCATTAACGGGCCCTGAAGACAAAATACAGCACTGTTCACTTTGAGAGAACTATCCCTTGGTAACGCGTGCATGAAAGACGCTTTTTCGACACAATAAGAACGCATGCCTGATTAGTGAATATTCAAATTTCGCGCCACAGTGGCATAATAAATACAAGATTGACGTATTACAGGCCAACACTAAGAACTTTCTATCAATATTTCAACTGCGTGATCGTATTGAAGTGATACGATCAAACGGAACTAAAGGCCATACGATTTCCCTGTCAAGTTTCACGGCGGTGTCCTACGTCGGTGGCTGCCAGTCGCAGAAACACGATTCTGTGACGTCTTAAAAATATCTGTATATTTTTCTTTTTCCTTTTGTATTGCCTGGCCCCTTCAGCCTTATTTCCATTTGTGAACTTCACCTATATGTATCATTTGGGCCTTGTGAACTTCAGCTATATTCGTACCATTTTGCCCTAAGTATTCTCCATGTTTGCTTTGTTTCTCGCGATCTGCATCCCCCCCCTCTTATGTAATACCCCTGTTCGTGGCCTTTAAGGGTACTCTCAACAATAGAAAAGCCGTTTCTCTGTGTTTTCTTTATTCCCTCATTGTTGGTATAAAGTTTGCAATTAAATTGACATTGTTTTTGGGACAATGAAGTTTTTTTTACTAAACCGAACCACCATCAAACCCGGTTATAACGAACTCTAATGTGCGCCGCGTTTAGTTCGATACATACAATAGTTCGATATAGCCGAACCCGTGTATAATGAATTTTTTTTTGTCACGAGTTCGCAATTCACGGATTCTCGCTGCCAATTTCACATAGAGAAGCGAACACATAAAGTATGCCATTACTTTACACAAATCATTCCATTTAGTGCATGCAATAAAGCTACTCTCCGCCTAACTGCCTACTTCGCAAAAGAGCGGCGATTTTCGTTTTCACTTTTTTTTGCCGGTGACACCGTTAGCACTACTTCAAGTTCAAGTCCTTCAATATGGAAGCAATACTGGCTGACTGGATGGGCTCCGTCGTGAATCCAGTGCGTCGGAAACAGTTACGAAAGGTGTCGGGCGTCACGTCGCTCCATGCGAGTCTCAACATCTCAATCGTCACTCCGAGACCCCATGCATATCGGTGGCAATTGTAGGCGCGCCGAGTTCGATATATCCGGTGTGAACTTCGTTATAAGGAATATGTTTAGCATGCATTTTCGTAACGTATTTGCTTTCGTTCGATATATAGTGAGATTCGCTCTATCCGGGTTCGTTATAATCGGGTTTGGCTGTACCACTGTGTCTTCATGAGTCTTTTAAACACTTGTGCCATTGGTGCCCCGAACGCGCCAGCAGTCGCAGTCGGAGATAGCAGTTTGGGCATCCTGATGAGGCCCAACCGGCGCAAAATAGCGCTGATAGAACATACGAAGCGTTCCCGCGTCTGTGTCTCATACCTGTGTATTACCTGTACAGTCTCACAATACCGTGCTTCATGCAGGTTATGTCTTCGTCAGAACGGCTCGTGTTGTTTACGTTTATTTTGGCAAACAACGAGGCTGCTGGTAAAAAGCTATTTTATAAATCGATTGCAACGAATGCGCTTCTTGTAAGGTTGAAGGCAGTCGTTTTATTGAGCGCAGTAACGGGTAATGCCTTCCGAGTTCTTTTGTGGCTACGAAAGAGTCAGACCCGAGTTGTGGAAAGGCAAGGGCAACACACTTCCATGGTGCTTACACAAGTTTTATTTCGGTTTCAATCGACGAAGTGGCTAATAATAAGGCTGTTTTGGATATACATATCTGGAAGAGCCCCCAAAATTCCTTGTAACTTTGCAGGGGGATAGAAAATGAAAGCAGAAAAAATCGACTTGCATGATGTTTTAAACACAAGAAAATATTACTTCCATTTCATTGTACAAGCAATACAAAGTTTATCATGTGAATTTGAGGAAGGTGCCGCGTAGTGAGAACAGTGCACCATACCAACATAATCCTTTTGGTTCTGCTTTTGCTTTTACACTCAAGGACGCCTCCTAAAAACGGTTATCGGAGACGCGATTAGTTCAGTTATTTTCTTCGTAGATGCGAAGCGAGGTAGGATAAGGTGCAAGAAAGTACACCAAAGCACTTGCCAAGGAATGAAAGGACAGATGACAAAGTGTAGGAAGTTATATCCAGCATGGTATTAAATACTGATATAGGAAAAGGATTCACGCCCATTGGCGCTAGCTGGTCGGACTCCTGGGGTTCGGCAGGGATTGCAACGGCCCCCTTCGCGCCGGTACGTGCTTCGCGTCTTCTAGAAGAGGCCTAAGAAGCACGAAAAAAGAAAGAAAAGAAATAGTTTTCGCTCTTTCTGACGTGTTAGATACACCTAACTACAAAAATGAAGAAAATTATACTTGCCTCGAACCCAACTACCAAAATCCCCCCCCCCCCCCTGCGCCCCCCCCTAAAGAAAAAAAAACAAACCTTTGCTCACCCACTTTCTCATTTAGCTCGGCGTATTCACACTTTTAAGGCGAAAATGAGCATTATTGATCGAAGAATAAAAAAAAACATTTTATATTAACTAATCCTTCACACTACCGAAGTTTTACATTTCTTCTGTATAAGCCCACATGCGCGGGGTTTTGCTAAATTAGCAATAGATGCAAACATTCTTGGCAAGTTCAAACTAGTGGTAGACAAGTTCCTGAAGAGAGAAAGTAGCGCTTCGAAATTTGTGGTCTTCACTGTGTATGTACGATTCGTCAAAAGACAAGTATAGGAGGCCCATGAGAATACTTGCGTCCTCGATTTAAAATCAACCGACGCATTATATATGGTTTTATATCTGTCTGTCCTTTAATTGTGCAACATATAAAGTAGTAGCAGCAGAAACCCGAACACGCAATCAGGTTTATGATACGGAAGTAGCACTTTTCCTCTCCGGAAGATGAGATGTGCGCCGTCGTCAGATAAACTTTTACGAACGCATTAGGCTTAGAAAGCAACTGCTGCGTTGGCTTTACTGTAAACGTAGATATTATACAGGTGCTTAATTAGAAGCTGATTTTTCTGAAAAGTAGCGCACATGTGCGCTGGTATCAGATTATGAAATTGCAATATAATGCTAGGTTCTATTGCGAAAATAACACTGACAAAAGTTTCTAAAGATACTAGTACTAACGACTGCATAACAGTGGAAGACATGTTTTGAAATTCCCTCAGAAATGACACGCCTTTCCCACCACAACGAAAAAGGTTTTATTTCGGACAACAGAAGTTTTACCACAGGCTTCAAGACGGGAAATTATAGTTAGAACAAAGGATGATATTGCGGTCAACAATATTTTTACCCCCCATTCCGTAACAGAGAAATGATTGGCAAGACGCGGCTGACATGTTCTTAACAGCTTGGGCCAAATTTCGTTCCCCATTCATATGTTAATCGTTATGTGGAAAATAGGCAGAAACGAAGGAAAGCACCAACCCTAAATCAAAGAGCATCTCAGGCTGCACTGAAAACTCTGAATAAACCAAGAACGGAGCTCCATTACAAAACACCTTGGACTTCAAAGCTGTGTTCCGTGTTACCTACATAGAAAAGGGAAGCGTACAGCAGTAGTGGCTATACTGCGCTATCGCTAATCACGACGTGCGTATGTTTTAGTTGTTTTGATCATTTCATTGAATGTGTTGTCTCTGTGGACTATATCTCACTCTTTATAAGCGACCCACAGCCAAAGATAGGTGGCACTGGGCCTACATAAAGCAAAAGCAACACACAACGGGTATTGGGTCAGAACGTCGGTCCTTTTTGCTTTCTGCGTCTCTGACATTTTCTCTTGGTGACGCGTCGTGCGATGCGGGGACATTGCAGCTGGCGAACGGTTGACTCTGAATGCACTGAGCTTGAGAGCTCTGGTAGTGTACCTGCAATCCGAGAAATTGCAAGCAGTCAGAAACACCACCGTAAGGCCAGCTGCAAAGCCCAGTTGCAAACGAACAAGCGACCCCAAATAAAGCCCTGGCAGAACAGGAGCGGCGAACAGGACAGGTGGTCCCTGAATGTATTGCCTCTTGTACGTACGACTTTTATGCTACTGCTTCCTATTCCACAAACAAACCCACAACAGGAACACAGGAACAGTACGTCCAATGAAGCATAGTCGCAGTATATCAGCATGGACTCCAGCTGCTCTGCTGCTTCGGCTTCAGGGGCTGCAGTCATGTCGCGTTGTATTTTAACTACAGAATCTCGAACGTATTTCAAAAGGCCGGTACTCCTGTATTTCTCGCTTTAGAGGAGAAGGACGCATGCTCACTGAGGGGCGGTCAGAGAGAAGGCAGAATCAGAGGAGGCCAACCCCAATTGCTATTCGTCTCTTTTGAAGGCGAAAGCCTTAAGCCTTAGAATCCTATGTTTTATGGAACGTGTGAGGTACAGAAAAACGTACGGGAAATAGGTGGTACAGAAAATGCGAGCGCGAGCCGGGGAGCACACACTGACAAAGGTGAACGGCAGCGGTGGTGGAGGGATTTCAGAAAGGACGACGGAACAAAACGTTCTAGACGCTAAGAGCTTCGTTCCACATTGCTATGGGTGACGACGCGCCAGGCCTCAGTCGCTGGCGGGGAAGACTGGAAAGTAGGCAACGGCGGAAGAGGCTCAGAGGTCCGTGTGTTCTAACCGCGTTTTAGAGGACGCGGCAATGGTGAAGCCACTACAGCGGGCCGACTAAAGCATCTTGAAGGTTCAGAAAAAGGTACAACGGAAGACCCGCAAAAGGTCCAAGGAGGCTGGTGCCTTCACAATCTTCAGAAATGTCTTCGCATCGCCCGTCATTTTGAACTGCTTTAATTCTCTCGGCAGCGTCGGGGTGAAAAAAAAACACGTTAAATGTATCACTGCCTTGGAAAGAATGCGATTAAATGGGGATTTCTCATTCTGTGGCAAGATCAGTAATTGGGGTGCAACGTCGACATTTTGTTTTCCCACATAACGTTTGGTAGATGGCCCCTATGACAGGCTGAGTTGTGGGTTCCTCGCTCCTTCTTTCTCTATACTGTTGTAAGAACCAAATGCCTAGATGGCACCTAAAACAAACATGGCGACGTCGTATTGTATCAACACGGCCAGCCTTCCTTAATACGTAGCCGTGGGTTTCACCGCAACATTTACTGAAAAGTTGAAAAAATTTTTACAATTTTAACACGAAAGTGTTTTATTCCTGGATACACAAAGTTTCAGTGATGTCGTATCCGTCACGGAAGTGACGCCAGTACAACGAAGCAAGCGGCCTGTAAAGGGTGCACCCTTGCACACAGCGTCTTCTTGCGGGGAAGCCACCTTTAGAACCATAGAGTACGTTATACTTAGGGTTGTTCGTTCTGGGGTTTCATATTTTAACACGAAAGTGTTTTATGCCGGGATACACCAAGATTTTACTGACATCATATTCGTCAGGGAAATGACGCCAGTACACCTTTGCCGAAACGACCCGCAGGAGGACATTTCTCGCCAAGCACACCCACAAGACATCCGCCGACCAGCAAATCATGCTCAGCTGCAGATTTCGCGGTAAATTCCCCTTTAGTATTGTACGGATTCCTGTGACAGAGGAATCACCCACAATTTTTTGTTACCTGTCAAGTTGTCTGTTATTGTGTTATTTAAAGGATGAAGAACCCGCATCACAGCTTTGCTGCAACCGAAGCATTGTTAATCGGGTAGAGCTGATGCTTGGGCGAGTTGGTGCTTCATAATCTTGAATTCACAGCGCAAACCAGAAACGAGGACGATAGGGAGGGCACGACACACAGGCGCACGACACACAGGCACGACACAGCGCCTGTGTGTCATGCCCTCCCTATCGTCCTCGTTTCTGGTTTGCGCTGTGAATTCAAGATAATCGGGTAGCTTGGTGAGAATAATAGTCATGCCAGTTTTAACGCGAAATTGATTAAAATAAGTTGCACGTTGAAGAAGAGCGAGGAAAGGGCCACGCGCCTGCTACTTTCTCCCAATGAATGTCTGCCGAGATACGCTTAACCTGCGCAATCAGCTGATGTGGCCAAATGATCACACTACTAAAGTAATATCATGGGATTAAGGCTGAGTCGTAAAACGTTTAGAATGAAAATAACGCTATTTGTAAGCAATAAGATGGCTGACAATGGCCTGAACTGCGGGAAAATCAAGTACACCTAGTAATTTGAGCTCTGAATGTGAAAGCATTATAGTACAATCGAACGCTGTTTTCTTCGAGCTGTGCGCTGCGTTTGTTCTCTGCTTCCTGTCATCGCCTAGGGGATGGGGCTGATAACTGCGGCCCCCAGCACGACGTCCCAACCCCCACCATCTTGTTACTGTCTATCTGAAGAGCGACCTCGCCGTTTTGGCCTCAAATGTGGTCAGAACTTGTGGCGTGGGTTCTTAAAATGAACATTGTTTCTATTCCAGTTTGGTACATCATTGTCAATTCGCCGCATTTTTCTTTTTGCCTGCAATGAACCTCCGCCCCCCTCGATTTGCTGTACGGCCCCCCTCTGTCGTGACTACATGTTACTCGCCCCTTTGGCTCAAAAGGGGTCCGATCCTGGTCGAGGGCTTCGTCCCCTGGCTGCTTGAATCGCGTTAATTCCACCCCGCATTGTCGAATAGGCTCGTCCTCTTGCCGCTGGAAATGCTTCGCTTCCCGATCCTGTAGGTCCAATACTTTGAGTGGGCTTCGTTCTGTCTTCTCTCACGTTGCGCTGCCGCCACTTCCCGGCCGCGTGTATTAGGACAGGTGACGACGATGGCGGAGTACGCTGCCTGCTGCTCGCTTATTTTACGGCGTTTTGTCGCTCGCTCACTTCATGCGCGATGTACACATGAACGACAACGTTCGACTACCGCCGACGTTCCGGCCACCGGCGATGTTGATGGTTTGATACTGCGGTGCGGTACGTACTTCCGCGCAGAGCTGCCTGGATCGCTGAGGGCTGTACATAGCGGAATTCGGTGCACGCGCCATGAAACGCAATACAGTTCGTGCGTATGCGAAACTTCGCCTAAATGCGCGTTTTTCTGTACCGGAGGGCAGAAATACTTCTCATATCGTGTGATTCAATGTGATTGTCGCGCTGTGCAACGTGTATAAGCTAGTGACAGGCTTTAATGTGTGGTAACGCTGAGCCTAGCGATGTGCTAAGCAATGTCAAACTTATTAAACGTCAAGCTGCATGTACGGGTTGGCGACGTTTTTTAGGGCACAACGCTTAAACTATAGCCCGAATGCATTCAGCTAAAACCACGGAGCAAAGTGGTGTTACGGATGTCTCCTGAACTTCAAAACAAATCAGAAGGCCTCGGGCTCGATTGCCATCCAGTCTACAATTTTCCTGATCTCTTGAAGTGAACTACCCTTAGTCTCCTTGAACCATCGTCATTTCGACAGCCGCTTTGCTACTACACATGTTCAATTGCCGCTGTTCTGTGAGACGTGCCGCTCACTTGGAACGTGTTTACGTAAGAATTTGTAATCGCTTGTACAGCAGCACAATGGAGGAACGTGAAGGTGACCATGCACGCAGTTCTTAGTAACAAGGGCACTCGCCTCTTGAATTTGCGTTACTTCCAACTGTTTCTATGAAATACTGCACATGGCATATACAGAACTAAATTCCGGTTCGCTGCTCATTTTGGGCTGTCTCAAACACCGACATTCCACTGGAATGTTGATGATACGGGAGCCCGACAGGCTTACACTTCCTGCCGATAATATGCTGCTACGTGCTTATGGTTTGAAGTTGGCGGTCAGGATAACATGCCTTTATATTGCAATAAGCAGGATGATAAAAAAACGAGGGAGGAGAAAGTCCTCTACATTCTCGGCCACACAAACACTTAGGTTGTCGTTTTTCATGCCTTCGAATCTTGCGTGGACGCTCGTAGCGTACACAATTTGTTTCGTAGATGCTGGTGTTTTGAGAATTTTCAGATTATATCGGATTTCTAAATATATCGCATTCGTTTTTGCTTTTAGATGATTCACGTTAAAAAGCTATTTCCGGGTGGCAAAACTCAACTTCCGTAAAGGGTAACTGAATGTGAGGAACTGGTTTTGGATGGCTCGAAAGAAACCGAGAGAAGTGCGTGCCGACGTCTGAGACGAGTACGTGGCAAAAGGAGGAAGAAGAAGCGTGGAAGACAGACGGGGCGATTTGCCGAGGCAGTGGAAGCGGTGTGTTCGGGAGCTACAGGCTGGGCGGGAACATCCACGGAACTCCGCTACCGAGCCGCACCTTCCTCCTGGACGCCAGATTGGTCAAGACGAGGCGGCGTCCAGGGCAGCTTACGCAACGCAGCCATCTTGGGCCGCCGAGCGCACTAACGACAGCGTCGCGTCATCGCCATAGCAACGACATTGCCAAAAGGCAGCGGCCCTCCACGTGAAGCCCTCCACGTGAGCCTGAACATTTGTGGACTTCGAGGTTCATTTAAAAGCTGTACCCATTAGTTTAGTTTTAGTTTGCACTTGTGCATGTGGAATGTAATTTGACCCCTCAATATATCGATTTTGTGTCAGCCGCCAAATCGTCTCGATTCCTTTCCGCAAATTCAACTTTAACCTCTTCATCCAACAAATAACCTGCTTTACACTGAACAATATCTTTAGCGAACGTGGTACCACCAATTGCATATTGTCTTTTTACGTGTAATTATATAATGTTACATTGAGCAAAATGGATATCTTCTACGAACGAGGAAGTCATCGATCGCGGGTGTGTTTCAGGTGTGACGTGATAATTTCCAGGCCATGCGAACAAGTGCTTCGTTGGCGGAGCTGCCTTAGTTGGCTCGGGTGCACCCTGCATTTATGCTTGTCTGACTTGGTTACAAAAATGACTAAAATCTGTAATAATCGCGGATGAAGGTAAGCAGGTAAAATACAGAGGAGGCAACTGGACACAGGTAGTGGGAATCTTGGCCTCCGTCCGAGGGATCCACGTACTCTGGTCCTTGACCCTGCAAGGTCGAAATCTCATGTGGAAGAAGTAACGCATTTTTTTTACGTGAACAGAAATTAGTAGAAAACATTGTCAAGATGATTCTTGAAAAACGAACTTTTGTCTCAGTTTCCAACCCTAACGAATCCAACAGTTGTTACATCCATTGATGGCGTTGACTATTGACTACATTGACTACACTATATCCATGAACTACACTAAATTGTAAAGTGGATATCATCGCAGAAACACTCATCGAGCAACTGTTGTCGCCTAAGACGGATGAATTGAAGCAATGCGAGGCCAGGCTTACCGTAATTACCCGATTTTAACGCGCCCCCGATTCTAACGCGCACCCTATTTTCCTGGCAAAAAAATCGAGAAAACTTGCACTTCCGATTGTAACGCGCACAGAACTTTGTGAGCAAGAAAAACGAATACGAGATAAACGGGCGATTTATTTCTCGAAGTAATCTCACCCATCTTCCTCCTCGTCGCTCTCCGCTGACCACAACATCTCGTCCTTGGTGCCGTCAAGCGCGTTCGCGACGCTACACTTCATAAATAACGTTCAACCATGCATCGATGGGATCGTGGCCCACGCCTCGCACGCCCATCCTGCGAACTTCTCCAGAGGCGCACGCTTCAGCCGACCACTCGTTTTGAACGCGCGAGAGCCGCTGCTGACATTGCTGTTATCAAGTGCGCAAGTGGAACGATTTGACGATTTGTGTGAACGCCGATACAAAAGCCTGGGCGCCTATGCTTCCTGCGTCCAAAAAATTGTTGCTAAAAGCTTTGGCGCCATCTTGAGAAGGCGATGGGCGAGACGAAATTTCCGTCGTTTCGGCAGTTTCGGTTTCGTATCCGATTGTAACGCGCATGCAATTTTTCGACCAATTTTTCCGGAAAAAAGGTGCGCGTTAGAATCGGGTAATTACGGTACATATCATTCCAAGGAAAAAAATTTCCCGAAGCCTTTAAACCGGGCTCAGCAGTTCAAGAGTAAACATCAAGAAGCCAGAGGTCCCCCGTTATGCCCACACTTTTGCGTCTTGCGCCGAACCTTCGGGTTTTTTACAGGAAGGGGGAAATGTGCGGCACATGTTTTAGCGTGCATATTTGTTCTAAAAAATAAACAGACAAACCTATCTTTAGACTGAAGTCTGAATGGACTGAAGAACCTGTTTCGGAACAAGCTCTGTACCGTCCTCAGGAAGGACTAGTGGCACGCTGCAGCGGCGTCTTGGAGGGTTCCAGTGTGGTCGGTCGATCCCGAAACTTCTTGCTACTGCTGAGTTGCAGGCCGAGTGTTTGCCGAGACAAAATAATTTCAAACGAATTATTAACGTTTTGTGGTGTTTGCTGAATGTGCAATGACTAGAGTGGAAACGTCTTCCTCCAGTTGGTTTCGTTCTCAAGGATGGCCTTTCCAGTGAAGTCAGTTTTGTGGTCAAATGTCCCGGAGTGTTCGCCGACGGTGCTGCGCTCTCTTGTGATTCGGGTTGCCGTTCTGGTGTTCCCTAATTCGTTCAAGCTGATTTTAGGCTCTGGAAAATGTATAAAGACGGGTACTCAGAGCACGGGATCCTGCATTCTTCACTGGCTGTATTATCATTGGCCGCATGGTAGTTAGGGCGGGGAAGGAGCCATTATAACACGTATTCGCGTTAGGTGGGATTCTTTCTCTCAGAAAGGATATCTTGGATGTCCTGATAACAAAGCTCTTGTTACATTCAAGAAAAGTCTTTGCCATATCACTTAAGTAGAGATAGAATGTTTTGAATCGAAATATACCTGGTCTGAACTGCTCAGCATCAGAAAGTATGCTCAGGTAACGTGGCTTTTCCAATAAAGCTGTATATGGCTTTGATTCCTCGTTTCTCTTCCGGAGGCGACGATTTACTCGACACTGCTTCTCCACTCGCCACCGCCAACACCCCTATCACAAGTTGCAGAGCTAGCTAAAACGGCGCTTGCGCAGTTATCAGCAGCTGCTCTCAAACTCGTGATGGGACAGACGCGTTCCGTTCGCTCGGTGGAATAAGAGCGAGGATTAAATGAGCGTTGGAGTGCAGACACTCGCGATTGGCTACGAAAAGGACGAAAAAGCCTGTGCCGCAGAACGTGCAGCCGCCGCCATTGCCGCCTCAAGGTCCACCTCGTCGAGTAGCTGCGAATCCTCCCCACTACCCCCCGATTAAGAGAAACTTACCCGCCTGGAACGCCAACATTAGCCAGTGATGATATATGAATTCCCAATTGCAGAACCCACCATAGCTACAGCTTCGTTGGCTTCCGTCTTCACAGAGTGGAAGGGATCTGAAGTTTTATTTGTGTCGAAACTGTTGCCCCTTGCAAAAATATCAAACTTATACAAGAGGGGTAACGTGGGCAAGTCTGCACAGTGTTATCTGGGCAACAGTGCGAGAAAAACGGGGACAAATAAAGCAGACAATGTGAGCACTGGCTCAACTCACCAAGATGTGCGCCGAAGTGCACAGACCGGTAGAGGGAAATCGTACACAGTGTGGTTGTGGTATCCAACATACGTCAAGGGTTGTTCCTTGCAAAAGAGGTATAGTTTATTGGCTCCCGTTGTCGTACGGGGAAAGCTACGTGGCGGAGTGTGGTCAGTGCGTAAATACCCACTTAAGTGAGCCCAGATGGTCACTGAAAGCGGCAACCTATTCTCGTCTGGCAGATTACTGCCGCGCTTGTGGCTGCTACTCAGTGTTAAATGAAGTAGCCTTGCTTTCCAAACATTGAAGCAGACCAAGAGGGAAATAATTTAAGCGTTCCACAGACAGAGAAGGGAAGACGATTGCGCTAGTCAAACGTCGTTAGCGTTCTGATTAGTAGTTTGTGTTCTTATCCAGTACATGCTGTGGAATTATGAGCGCGGGGCTCAACATCTTTCCCTCCCTACTGCTGTAAATCTACTATTAGGCCGGCCGTAGCCCAGTGTTGAAGCTTCAAGTGTTTCAAGTGAAAGCCTTACAAAGTTGTGTACGATGTGGGTGAGGGAGGCGAGGGGGTGAGAGAATGTGTGAGTCGATTGGCAACGTCGTTCTGTTTTTCACCTTCTTTTTGTTGATGCCAACGTCTATATTTTGTGCGCATTCAAACAATTAACTAGTCTGAGTAAGCACTCGTCTTGCCTGTTTCATTTGTATCAGTTTTCTCGCGCTGTTGGCAAGATAAAACTTGTCGATAAATAAAAGTGCCCGATTGTCTGGCTAGGGTACCCTCCAACGCTCAGCCATTACTTGATATAGATACTTTAAACTTCTGGAGAACATTTATATTAGGTCGGAGGGGCTCACTAACACTGGAGTGTTGGAAAAACTACGCCTAAGGAAGTAAATAAGTGTTGTCCCAACTTCTTGATTATGTCGCAGGCCATTTGAGACATGGGTCTTATTTTTGTACACATATGTACACAATAAAAATGTCTTAAATGTAGTTCTAATGTTTTGCTCTTGACTCTAGGTTTTGGCCGTAACGGTGGTCTAAAAGGGAACAGTTTTTGCAATTACACCCCAAATAAAGGAAAAATGCCGGAGATGTGCTATCATTGCCAGCCGATCTGCTGGACGTAAAGATTTGAAATCTCGCTTCGTACGTTTCTAGCATGGCCCAGTATCCTGAAATGGCTGGGCTTTTAATACAAAGCAAGGGTTGCCGGTATGAGAAGAAAAGCCGGCTTCGGTGTCGGGTGCAGTGACCGGCTCTCGAATACACATGACTACAGAGCAATCGTTAGAAGAAGGTTCGCACGGATAAAACTCAAGAGGATCGTGCTGCTTGGAAACACGTAGGCACAGGAGGAGACGTGCACGTGAAAAGCAAAAACGTAGTAGAATTGACATTGTTACTAAAAAAACATATATCCCCGGTTGAAAGAAAACAATGATCTGGACTCTTTAAATTGTCATTTCACACATGAGGTTGATCATTGAGTCAGCACTTGCCACAGAAGAAAACAACCAGAATTAGAATCGAAGTTGTCACAGAAAACTAAGGACCTGATTGACAAGCGCCGGAAAATGTTAGTCTGCAGTGCTTGAAACCAAATAGAAATGGCAGAGCTATCCAAATTGATCAACAAAAGGGCTGCCGACATCCGTGCATTCTATGTTTGGAAAATTGAAGCAACATTGAAACACGGAGGAAGTTTAAAAGCTACTACAAGGAAGTTCTTTATTTGTGAAAATTGAATGTTTGCACTCCTGTACCACAATGGTACCCTAAAGAATATTGATGTAATACTAAAAATAGCCGAGGAATTCTACACGAAACTGTTCCTTTCTGCCCCTGGCTCAGGGGCAAGTTTTTGTAACTGGTGTCGGTCAGGTTCCGCCGGTACAACAAATGAAGTCGCAATGGCGCAACCAGCAATGAAGCTGCAGGAGACGATTCCATTACGGGTGATATATTGTGCCTCGGAGGGCACGTTGGGCTAAGAAAGCTTGCAGCCCTATTTTCGCAGTGCCGGAGATCTTTAATTGTGCCAAAGGCGTAGAAAATTGCGAATTTAGTTTCACAAAATAAAGGTGATACCAGAGCTGAAACATTAGACCCATCAGACAGCTCTCCGTTACCTACCAATTATTTACAAAGGTAACTGTGCTACTTTCGACTTTCAACAGCCATGAGAACCGGTTTCAAGAAAGATTTCTCGACATTACACCATAATAACGCTATCAACCAGGTAATCGAAAAGAATTCGGAGTATGATGAACTGCAGTGCACGGTATTCATAGGTTATGAAAAAGCATTTGACTCAGTGCCCACGTCAGTAGTAATAAAGGCGATACGTAATCACGGCATCGACGAGGCATACATTGCGCTCTTGAAAGATACATACGACGGATGCACGGGAGCTATACGGCTCCATCACAGAGCTTGTGTGCTTCCTATACCAAGGGGGTACGACAAGGGGACACAATATACCCAGAATTAGTTACAGCTTGTCTGGAAGGTGCGTTCAAGAAGTTTAGGTGGAGGATGACGTGGGTGCGAATCAATGGCGAATATCTCAGGAACCTAAGATTCGTAGACGACATCACCCTGCTCAGTCAAAGCAGCCACGACATTCAGCGCGCATGCTTTGCCAACTTGGGCTCGGAAAGTGTGGCTGCAGGCTTAGAAATAAACAAAACAGGTCATAGTGCATTAATACCCGTGGGTGGTTTTCCCGGTTTGGGGATAGGCACTACCACGGAGTGTTTCCACTCGGGCGGAATGACACCTTTCGCCCACACATCATTCAACGAACGGAGTATTGCGTCCAACGCCTCCCCCTCCAAGTTCTTGAACAGCTCATACGGGATTTCATCATACCCTGGAGAAGAGTGTGCTTTTGATTCTTTAATGGCCGCGATGAGCTCGGGCATCGTAAACGGTTCGGTTATACCCGATTCATCCAGTACCACAGCCGACGGATAGGCGGCCGGAGGTTGTTGGTGGTTGGAAAGAAAGGGCCCATCTCCCCGCGAGGGGGACTCGAGTAAATGCGTCGCATAGGGGGTGGGTGTATTGCGTTAACGTTTAGTGTTTGGGGAGTTGGTGGTAGTGAATGCGTTGTCATCAGCAGCTTCTTGACGTAGTTTTGAAACGAGTCAAGGATATAAGCGCGTTCGAAGCCTTTCATTCTGTGTCGGTTTTGTGGCGCAGTGGAAGAGCACCATGTACCTCGCGTTCCGCCCACAGGTAGTGAATGCGTTGTATCAGCAGCTTCTTGACGTAGTTTGAACGAGTCAAGGATATAAGGCGCGTTCGTAGCCTTCCATTCTGTGTCGGCTTTGTGGCGTAGTAGGGTAGAGCACCATGTACCTTGCGTTCCACCCGCAGGGTCGTGGGATTGAAACCAGGGGCCGGTAAGTATTATTTTTTTATATAGTGTAGGGGGAGGGGTGCGGACCTGTTGTTAAGAGCGAGGAGGGTAGCGTGATGTGGGAGAGGAGGAGTGGGGGAGAGGGCGCACCTGGAACGGTTGTTGCGGACGCCGAGGCACGCCGACAACGCCGGGTGACATCGTGAGTTAAAGAAATGCTCTGCATTTAAAATCTAAGGTAACGTAGAATCAGCACGCCAAGGCACACGTGTTTAAGGTGGGAAATGAAGTCTTAGAAACAGTAGGTGCATGCGTATATCTTAGATAAGTCATGGCTGCTGATCCAAACCATGAAAGGGTAAATACCCACAGAATGAGCATCACGTGGGAGTATGTTCGGTAAGAATTGAGATATTCAGACTAGTACGCTTCCTATTTTTATGCCTTTGAGAGCCTTTTGTACTTTCTTTTTAGTTACTAGTTGGACATCGAAAGTTTAGCACGTATGCTCAGCAGGTTCCCCCTGGTCTAACGTCGCTGGCACATATCCTGGTGTAGAATGGTTCTGCTACCTTTATTATCCGTCTAATCTGTATGTAATGTTACATCGCTCATCTTTGAGTGATCACATCCAGTATTTTCCTATGGCTAGCTTCCTCTTAGTTGCTTTCAAACTTCCCCCTATTTACAGCGTTTCCTCGATCAATGCCATGTTATCGGTATGAATGTCGTTTGTTTTACTTGTGTTAACCAGTTTCGACACCTCGATTAAATAGATTTGATCCACCGTACTTGACACTTTTATGTTCTTACGTTTGACAATTATTGTTTCGTTTGCTTAGTTTTACTACTATTTTACTACTGTACTATTTTCAGAATGCTTTAAGACTCAAATGTACCGATAGCCTGAAAAAATGTTGATATTATTCTTATACATAAGGAGGCAGATAACATGTACCTTAACAATTACAGACCCATCAGACTAATCTCAGTAGTTTACAAGCTGTTTAAAGTTACAGTTAGCCGCATAGGCGGAAGCCTGGATTTCCAGCAACCCAGAGATCAGGCTGGGTTTAGGAAAGAGTACTCAACTATGGATCACATTCATGTTGTCAATCAAGTAATAGAAAATCCGCAGAATACACCAAAGCGCTTTACATGGAATTTATAGACCATGAGAAAGCATTTAATTCCATGCTCACCGCAGCCGTGATAGAAGAATTAAGACAAAGGGACGAAGAAGACCTACGTTAGTCTTCTAGAAGACATTAGAAATGCATAGGCAGGATAACCTTTAGAATGAAAGCGATACATTCCAGATCCGAAAGGGAGCAAGACAATGAGATACCATCTCGCCTAAACTATTTACATCATTTCTGGAGGGGGTATGATGAAAGCTTGACCCGTAAACAAGATTAAGGATAAACGGAGAATACGTGAGCCATTTTAGCTTTACGAACGGCAGTCTTGCTGAGTGAGACTGCAGAACACCTGAAAACAATGCTTGAGGAACTAGAATCGGAAGCACGGCTGTGGGGCTAAAATTAAATATAAATAAATATAATGTAACGAGGAATAAGAAAGCCAAAATCTCCTCATCAGCTTAGGAAACTAAATGCTAGAAGACGTAAAAGTTATAACTACCTGGCGCAGATGGTTAGTTCTGACCCCAACCACGAGAGAAATCCGGCGGAGACTAAGTATGCGTTAGAGACTACTTGGCAAGCACTCCCAAATAATGAAAAGTGTCCGGTGTCACTCAAAAGAAAATCTACAAACCATTGCATTCCGCCACAGATGGCATACGAAATTGAAAATTGGTGCCTGCCTCAACTTCAGGAAGAAAACTTGGGTCTGGTGAACGGGACATGGAACGAATAATGATTGCAGTAGCAGCCAAGGACAGCCAACGAGCTACCTGTATCGGAGAACAAACTAGAGTAGAAGATATAGTTCAAATAAGGAAAATGAAGTGGACTTGGGCTGTCCATTTATTTAAACGAACCGAAAACCGGTGGACAATTAGGGGCACCGAGTGGATGCCAAGAGATGGGTCTACAAGAAGGGGAAGGCGAGTAACCCCATAGAGGGATGAAATAATGGAGTTCGGGGGTACACAGTGGGCTAGAGCAAACGCAGGTCAAGAGCGGTTGGAGGTGCAATGGTAGTGGCCTTCACCCTGTGGGGACCTGAGTAGGCTGATGTTGAATCTTCATCTCACTCAAAAGCCTGTATTTATGCAAAGCGTTCTTTCAGTAATGACCTACGGGGCAGGAAATTCGGGTCTCACCGAACAACTTGAAGGGAAACTTAAACTTAGATCGGCCCAACGGGCCACGAAACAGAGAATGCTAGGGTCACTCTGAAAAACAGTAAAACAGCCGCTGGATTAGGAGTAGACTAAGGTGGAGGATTATTTGTCAAATTAAGCAAAAAATTGGCATGGGTGGGTCACGTAATGTACATGAGGGACAACCGGTGGTCCATCCATTCAAGAGCGTAAGTGCCGATAGACCGTAAGCTTAATAGGGGTCGGCCAAGGACTTGGAGAGATGAGCTGAGAAAATTTGGGGGGAACGCAAGTACTGAGCAGGCACGCGATAGGTGTGGCTGGAGATCTTGGGGGAGAGACATTAGTCCTGCAGTGGACACAAATATGCTTATGATGATGAGTGGGAATTTGGTTGCTGCTGCAATTTGGCAGAGTGACATGTCAAGGATTTTCACAATACTACACTCTGGGAATCCAAGTTTGTTCAGAGATATTGCCTATGACTGCCTGCTTTGCGCAAAAGTCTGACCCTAATATTGACGCTCATCTACATAAAAGATGATCAGGTGGTTGTGCTAATTCTCAAGATGACCCACTTTCTGATTTAGTGTTGAAATTTCACCCAAAGATGGCGTAGATAACGTTGATTAGTCGCTCTTTTGAGCTGCCACAGCAAACACTTCCATTTTCTTTTCAATGAGGTAATGTTCATTGTTTTGGAAATGGGCAGGTAGTGCTTTAGGCTCATTGGAAGAGTTTCGTTTTTAAAAATTGCTCCTGGTTGGTTACTGTAGGGATGGGGTTTATTTCCAAGTCTTGAATAATAAGTACAAGGAGAAAAAATGAGTCCATACACATCACGGTGCTCTCACACCAGCTCTGGGAGAGGCAAACTACGCTAAACCAACATTCACTATTGAATTTGCGATCTTGGGCCGTGTACTAGCCAGCGTAGTAAGGATGAAAAACTTTAGCTTTGATGGCAGTGTCAGGCCGCTTCCATGCTCAATCGTGAAGAAACCCAGAGCAACGTAGCTTGTAGCAGTCGTCATCGTTGTGGCTCCATCGTTCACGTTCAGGACAGAAGTACTCCGAAATTTATTCTGAACTATTGGTTGCGTGGCTTCACCTTAGAGTAACACCAGTCACATGCGAAGAGAACTGCCACAATCGACAGCTCTTTCACTGGCATCAGGTTGGCAACTGACGGACTCTACGCACGCAGGAAATGTCTGCACAAAAAGAGAACAAAGTTGGCCGCGACTACAGTGCCCGGCTAATGCTTCACCCGCAGGCGTAGATACCCAGAGGGACGCAGCTCATAGCTCCAGTCGTCAACGTGGCTGTGTGATTCATTCTCAAAGGCCGCTGCAATCTTGAAATGCTGCTGAAGCTTTCGTTATTCGCTGAGCTGATGTCAGCGTCGAATATACAAAGGAATGGGACGAGTACTGCCGGAATTCACAGCCCTTTTGTTAGCATCAGCTTTGAAACAGACGGGGTGAACGCCTGGAGATAACGCCTGCATGGAAGAGATAAAAACAGCCATGGCTGCAAATAATCGCCAAAGTGTGCAAGGCAAGATGCCACGGCATTAGAACGGCAAGCAGACACCCGTAAAGATTCAGAAATGCAAGCACAATATTAGCAGTGTTGACACGCAGCAACGAAGACCTTTCAGAAGTAGTTAAAAAAAAACTAGCAAAAAATGTAAAGCGTTCTTCAGCCACCTTCCAGCCATATGCCTAGCGTCGCAGTAAAAAGCAATAAACAGCGCCGTGCATGCCGAGAAGAGACGCAGTCATGCACTGCTTCCCATTTGCACCTTCCCGAAAGGGGACGGACAAAGCATGCCCGCTGTGTACTCACACCGAAAGGTGCAAAGAGTTGAACTTGCGCTGCGCGAGCACGGAGAGTTTGTTTCGCCTGGGGCTGCAGCGCGAGAGTCCCTGCTTTGAGAGTATTTGCTTTGGCTGTGGCGGGACGAGGTAAACTTGGCTATGGATGAGTATCACGAGCACGTTTACACTCATACCTAGTCGCAAGGCAACTCAGATCCGATTTCGACGTGGCTTGCCGCAGTGTAGCTGACGGCTGCGATTGCATCTTGGGCAATTTGTAAAACCTGATCTTGTGGCACATGTGCCAGATGAGGTCGGGCCTGACAAGTGACGACACAGGAATTCGAGGAGAGACTCAAAATTATGCAGGAAGTGGGGTGTTGTCCGTGTCTATTAATCATCTACCACCTGGGCACTATGCCTTCTTTAGTAAGAGCTTTGAGCCAGACAAGTTTTTAGTGTCGCGTAGAGTGTGATAGACTAACTATGGATAAGGTATTGCGCAGCATGTTGATATGAGACTGTTCCGAGCAGCCACCTTGAACTAGCGCCCCCAAACGTAGTGGGGACCAGAACGCAACACGGGCGGTCTCAGTTCGACAGAACGTATCTGTTTTACCGACCTTGCTTGCGTTGCCTGGACTGCAGGATTGTACCTCTTTTTATCGGCCCACGGAACCCTCTGCTTCGGCCTCACTGTCATGAGCAATCCCCTCAGAAATACACCACCTTCCCGTGGGGAACCCTGATCAGGATGTGAAGCGTCATGGGGGGTTCTGTGTGGTTCCACAGTGTTGCCGTTATGTTCAGTGATCTGGTGTTCAGTAGCGCCAGAGGGAATTTCGCTTCCGGGTCCACACCGGTGGCAAAAGCACGCAAGTACTGTTGTGGTACGGTGAGTAGGCGGCGGTTCTAGAGGCGCCGAAACTCGTCCATCATGTTCCTGTCGATGTTGTCGTCTCTGTGGAAGAATCGGTAGTCTCCGTCAGCGTTGGTGCGGTAAAGGTTGTTGACGTTGGTGCACCGGCTGAGAGCAACGTACATGCCGTCCTCTTCGCAGCTTTGTCTTCTCCTTCTTCTCCTTCTTCTTCAGCGGTTCCCCTACAGGAAGGTGACGATGGTGGTTGAACGCGAAGCTATCTCGTGATGGATTCTTTGGTTGGCCAATCCCTAAGGACACGGTGCCGCAATCATCATCAGAGGCGCTGCGGACGGGGTGAGAGCAACGTACACGCCCTCCTCTTCGCAGCTTTGTCTTCTTCAGCGGTTTCCCTACGGGAAGGTGACGACGGTGGTTGAACGTGAAGCTATCTCGTGATGGACTCTTTGGTTGGCCAATCCCTAGGGGCATCCTGCCACACTCATCATCAGAGCCGTAGCGGACGGGGAACGGATGGGGGACATCCCCCCGAGCAAGAAATGCTTCGAAACTAAAAGTACCCGGATGAAACAAGAAAACAAATAGAAGAGCCGTAAGCATGATTAGATATCGAGGACAGAGAGAAGGTAGAAGAAATAAGATTTAGCGTAACGAAAGACACGGAAGGTGAAAAGGATGGAACGGTAGAAGGCAGAAGCAACTGCAGAAGAAGAGGAAGACCAGGCCGCGCTCCGTAATTATATATCAAACTTGTCTTCGACCACTGATCTTTGGTGATTAGGTGTGTGCTGCGCTCGAAGGAACAAAACCACACGGCAATGAGCACCCACAGACCATGAGCAGGGCCTGGCGGTGGCTGAGGCAAGACAACGAGCTCTGGGCTACGTACCCAAATCGCTGAGACCCCATGCCAACACGTCAGCAGTTCCAGGCACTATTCTGAGCTGCGGGACGAGACCCGGCTGAGGTGCTGGTGGTGGCGCTTGGTCTTCGCGCCAGCGATGGTTCCAGAAAGCACGCGGGGCTGCACAGCCCTGGCTTCCGGCGGTGCCGGCTGACCTCGTTATCACGAATTCCTATCTGCCTATGACTGAAATTGGCGTCATGACTGCCACAACCTGATAGACGATATCTATTATTGTAGGGTTTAACGCGCCGACCCAACGCAGGCAATGAGGCGCTCTGTAGTGGAGGGCTCCGGATTAATTTTGACGACCTGGGGATCTTTAACATGCTCCGAACTCTCGTACACACGGGCGTAACTTTGGCGTTTCGCCGACACCTCAACCGCTTAGAGAAGGAGGGATTCGCCTCCATCAGAAAAGCCGCTGCCGCGGCCGCGAATCGAACTCCCGACGTCGTGATCAGCAGCGCAACGCCTTAGCCACTGAGCCACCGCGGCGGGTGAGAGACGATATCCCGCGAACTCTGAGAACCTCATAGCACTCTGTGCCGTTAATGGTTTGCTGTGTCATCATGAAAATTTAGCCGAGATGAATTAACATATTTTGTTGCGGCGAATCCTATGGCCCTAGTTCATTAACATGACAATTTAGTGATTTAGGATTCGGTATGGCCTTCGTGTGTCATAAAAATGCCAAGCCAAAGGTCACTTGTCAAAGCTACCAATGCCTCTCATACCCACCCTTTTCTGCCTGCGCGTACAGTACATGACCCTCATATTCTATGCAAGGGTTTGCTTCTCACGTTCATTGGTTAGCTCTTGAATCGGGGCTCCGTTCTTGGTCATGTCGCCTGACCGTTACGGGGAAGTTTTGTGCATCCATCTTAAAATTCAGGGCTGGTATTAGCCATTTTTAAATGCAGAGCATTTCTTTAACTCACATTGTAGCGTCCGCTGTTCGTCCGCAACAGCTCAGCGCGCAGGTGCGCCCTCTTCCCCCACTCCTCCTCTCCCGCATCACGCTACCCTCCTCGCTCTACAACAACAGGTCCGCACCCCTCCCCCTACACTATATAAAAAAATAGTTATCGGCGCCTGGTTTCAATCCCACGGACCCTGTGGGCGGGACGCGAGGTACATGGTGCTCTTCCCACTGCGCCATAAAAGCGACACAGAATCAAGGGTACGAACGCGCCTTATATCCTTGACTCATTCAAACTACGTCAAGAAGCTGCTGATACACGGCAGCAGTTGCATCGATCTCGTCTTCACCAGTTGCTGCAACGCACGACCACTGCTTAAAGGACCCCTTAACCAGTACACTTTAGCGATCACGAAGCCGTTCGTTCTCAGTGTCCAATACACGACAACAGCAACAAATAAATAAATAACGACTTACAACAACCTACTCCTTGCCTTCACTTCTTGCATCACAAAAAAAAGAAAAATTGGGCCATCTCTCCACGAGGGGGGACTCGAGTCGCAAAATCACGAAAGTAAAATTCATATATGAAAGAATAATAATAATTAATTAGTAATAAGCAATAATAGTTACACATTCACTACACCCCACCACCACTCCCCAAACACTAACGGTTAACGCAATACACCCACCCCATACGCGACGCATATACTCGAGTCCCCCCTCGTGGGGAGATGGGCCCAATTTTTTACTTTGGCTCCCCTGAGCTTTCCCAGCCGCAGCTTAGCGCTTTAGCGGCGGTGTCGCTTGGTCATCTACCCTTTGCCTGGTATAATTGAGCCCAACCTTTTGCCTGGCAGTTTGCACTGTCACGGCCTTCTTTCTTGTAGGAAGGGAGGTACAGCTGCCACATGTAAAGATGGTACACCTTGAAGGAGCACCTGCATCCATTGCGTATCTTGAACGGTGATGATCGTCCTTTTGTGCATGCATTTCGAATGGACAGGAGGTTACCTCTTTGCTCTTCCTTGTTGTACAGCTTGGCCATGTGCTTCAACAGTTTCGGGTGCAGCTGTTAAGCAGTCGCTTGCGATTGCCTGAACGGTGTGACCAAAAACTCGCTGTGCCATTTTTGGTATATGCTCCCGAATAGGCGCGAGATTGTGCCTTTTGTCATCTCGCTTGATACCCTCTCGAGAAAGCCCCTTCTTCAGCAGAAGGTGTATGTTCCCGTGAGTGACCTTTCATCGTTTTAGCTTACTGAGCTGTCCCCTTTCATTCCCATCCTCTACCATCTGCAGTGGAAAGCTCCCTGTGGTAGTGCCAGGTTGCTACTCATGTGACCATTCTTTTAACCTTTACCACATGTTTTTTCCCGACAAAATTGGGTCACCGGATAGGATGCGTGAGCTAGAAGGGGACCAGAATTATTGGCGTGTTTTTCATCCCCAAAATGAGGGCAAATGTGCGCGAACGTTTTCACGGTACGTGCTATGTGGAAACGGCGTTGCTTTGTCGACCCAGAGTGGCGGGTTCATGAAAATGGTCTACCTAAAAAATTCGCCGTGGAATTCGGGACAACCAGTAGTGACACGAAAGAATCTGTGCGGTGTGAGAGAACGCATTTGATTGTGCTTCGGTTGTTTACGAGCTTTTGGGCTACAAGATACGCCCAATTGAAGTGACCGAAACATCCTTTTCCGACTCCTACCAAAGCCAGCTGTTTTTTGCATTAGTCACGAGGCAACTCAATGTTTTCAAACTTGTCAGTGTCCGTCACTCCGTCACCACCGCTTAAGGATACCACAACCACTTTTCAGCAGGTGCAAGGTGAAGCTTCGCCGACTTCATTTTTCATGGCACCAGGAA
Source organism: Haemaphysalis longicornis (assembly GCA_013339765.2). Classification (NCBI taxonomy): domain Eukaryota; kingdom Metazoa; phylum Arthropoda; class Arachnida; order Ixodida; family Ixodidae; genus Haemaphysalis; species Haemaphysalis longicornis. Next base: position 126,515,396 of record CM023455.1, read on the forward strand.
ACTGTTCTCACACATCCCACATTTGTAAAGCCCATGAATGGTATTGGTGATACTGAATTGGTGGTATTCATTATCAATGATAGCCTGCAGCCCCACTCATTTGGCACGCAACTGAGCGGCCTTGGTCAGAGAAGGATTGCTACTTGCTGCCAGCCAAGCTCGCGTGCGGAGCCACTGCTTTGGAGCGTTTGACTGCACTACTACACAGAAATTTCACCCAGCAATCTTTCGTGACTTTCCCAGCAGACTTATAAATAACAGTTGAACTAATTAATGTGCTGATGATTTTTCGTCGAATGCACAGCTTCTTAAGAGCGGCGATTGTCAAACACTGTTAACGCGAATATTTCTATGTATCACTGACGGTGTATGTTGCGTCGAGAAGGTAATGGAGGAAAGATAACTTACTTTGGCGACAATGATGATGGTGTGTGAATAAAAAAACAGAAATGTTTAGTAAAGCATGTTGTTGGGCTAGTTGGTTCTTCATACTAAGACGTAAAACTACGCAGACGGCCGGGATAGCAAAAAATAAGAGTGTCTGGAAGAGCGAAAAAACATTTCTTGTGATCGGAATCGAGCTTTGGTCCCTCGCCCGCACTGAACCCGACGTCAATCGAGTTGCTTCATTCCGACACCATCAAAACAGTTTTAATTTGGAAAGGGGTGCATTGACGTGCGAATTTCGTTCGTGCGAAATCAAATGGCGAAACGTCAGCGTCAAAGTTGCTGTGATCAAAAGCCCGAACTGCGTTAAAATCAAAGTCAAAGTTTAACGAGCCAAAGTCCAAGCCATCGGTCACTCAAAGTCTAAACTCAGACGACCACCAAGGATTGCCACTGGAGAAAGCTTCGCGTTTAACCATCGCCTTAGTTGTATGGAGGGTTCACGTTTTTTTCCCCTTATCCTCAGCTTTCTGCTTAGAGAGAGCAACTCCTCTTATTCAGGTAGTACAAACATGTCGTCCCTTTTCGCCAAACCCTCCTCAGGTCAAACAATGACCAAGGGCTTCCTCGCTACAGCAAAGTTGGCACTTCGGCAAAAAACCTCGGAACTAACAGTAGCTGTGCTCTCCAATCCCTCAATTGCTGTGCCATCTTCAGTGTGCCCTAGGAAATAGGCACTTCCGACGACGCCATCAACACCACTGTCGTGTTTTTACACAGTTGGGTGGGATGGGGGATGCAATGTAGAAAAACCTACCCCACGGACAGTGCAGACATTCCTCTGTGATCTTACGTGAAATTAGAAAACAAACTTTTTTTTTACGCCCAAAAGACCGACTTTGTCGCCCCTGAACATTACAATTTAAAATCTGTGTTTGGGGTAGCAGAATGAGCGGCGCACGTTGTCAATATGACGTTGCTTGTATTAGCCTGAAATATTTTTATGCAATGCGGGGATTTCGCAGCTTGGCCAACACTTTATTCTTTCTGTTTATGAAAAAAGGTGTATTCTTGTGATAGTTAAGCTCCACTCTAAGAAAATAAGTGGTAGATCCAGTAAGGCTAAGCCTCTAGTGAACAACTTGCCAATGTGTGTTCAGATGTACAGCGGCAGGAGTGCTAGAAAACAGGCGTAATGGTACGCACCTACAGTCTTATAAAGTAGTGAACAGCCTTTACCAAGTGCATGCTGATTATGTAAACGATGCATAACTTGGAATTAAGTACAAAAAATAACTCCGCATTCTGACCCTGCGTGGATGAACAGCAAAGCTTTTCTGCCCACGGCACAAGGCTTACACTGAATTTAGGTGGAAGGTAGGAGCATGTTTTATTTTTTGAACATTGACGTGGTCATTGGTAAGTCACATGCATGTACGCGCCTAGACCTAGAAGTTTGAGGCGCAAACCATGTTTTGAACGGCGTGCGACTTTTGCGTTGACAGCATTCGAATAGCACACACACTGGGACTTTTGTTTTGTTTTCCAACGGAACCATCTGTCGCCGTTTTAGGACACACTACGCCACGCACTACGCCATACATCCCAAAAGACAAATAACTCTGCTGCAAGCGACTACATGCGTTTTCTTTCGTGATATGTGTTTTTGTTGGCAGTGCCACTTTTACTTTTAGGGGAGAGTTTTTGCTGCAATAGGAGCGGTGATATGCTTTTCTTCGGCAATATGCTTTGTCTTTGTAAGCTGAGCTTCCCACCTTGCGTACTTTTTCATGCTAACGGACGCCATAAATTTCATATCGCCATAGAAACTTCACTTGCGAGAAACCCTAGATAGTGAAGGAGTGTCGTTCCTGTCGATTTGCTGCAAACCCAATTTCGGCCAAAGTTTCCACAACAATTAGGTAGGGGTACATATAAATTTAAATTTAGATTTTCACATTGCGAAGCAACCCCTGGCCTATTAGGTATACCGGACGCAGTGGAAGGCTACGAATTAAGTTGCGCAGACTGCGAGTCCCATATGTGCTGCAATAATATGCTGACACACGTGCGTTTTCGCCTTTCGCATCGATGAGAAAATCGGTCACAATGGCTGGGATTGAACCTCCACTTGCGCTTAGCGACATAGTGCCCTGACCCAGTGAAGCCTTGCAGGTACTGGGCCTGAACTCCATGGATGTTCACTTTATGCATTAACGAATTTAGGCGGAGTTATGAGCATGCTCTTGCGCATGTTCACTGAGGAATTGTGGTGGGTTATCAGTTTCCAGTATCAATGAGTTTGAAACGTGCTTGAGTTCCCTTATCTGTGCTCGCTTGCTCTGTATATTGTGTGGCAAACATACAAACACCGTGCAGCTGATATGACAAAAAAACTCCCACCTCCCCTCGCGGGAACCCCTGTGTAGATGCGACGGATAGGGGGTTCACGTTGCAGCGTTGGACAGCGGGGGAACGGCGCTGGAACGATGGAGCGGAGCGGCGCAGGCACCGCGTCGTTTTATAGCGCGCATAACGGTGAGGGGACGCGCCGGCGCCAGTGCGTCTGCCGCGGCTATGACGCAACACAATCCAACACAATCCACTTTAATCCAATCCATTCCAAATTCAATCCAATCCAATCCAATCTAATCCAATCCAACCCAATCCAATCCAATACAATCCAATCCAATGCAAGCCAATGCCAAGCCAATCCAAGACCGAGGACGTGGGTCAACTCGTACGTTTCAGAGACACCCTCCGGGTGCAGCCTTCGGACCTCGGAAATGCGACAGACCGCGCAGTGGAACAATTTGCAAAATCAAGTATGCTAAAATCTCTATGATTGCATACAGCAAAAACAGATCAGCCTCGTGCAGCTTGACCATCAGATCAGAACCTTATTGGACTTCAAAGATTACACAAATCAATATTAAGAATCGGGGCTTACATCTCGCAATGATTATTCGAAGTAATTTGCTGCTTCGTGAGAGATTATAAAAAAATGGCTGCGTCTGCACAAATCCGCAAGACAAAGGCAATCCTTCGTGGAGGCCCCTTGATAGCGCCACTAAAATTGCATCTTTCCCAACATCACGCAGCGTTCCACCCACCTCTACAGTTGCCTTTGGCGAACTTTTAGTCCCCGCCAGCGAATCGCTGAGCGCAGCGACCCTGGGGGCAACCAGTGAGTTTACGGTATGCGTCGTCACCTCTGTATCTTGTGTCACGCTGCAGCTACAGAGCGAGTTCATACCTCACAAAAATGAAGATCCCGACTTACCAGGAGCAGACCCCCTGGAGCGTGTGACTAGAGAGAAGGAGTATTCAGTTGTGGCTGATCTGGATTCGAAAGGGGCCATTGTGAACACCAGATTTAACCGTCGCCGGACATGTACTTAGGCACGGGGCCAGAAGAAAACATATGGCCGCTAAACGTGAATTTTCAAAACTAACTACACCTACATCTCAATAACAAAGAGGACACCCACTCTCGCGAAGGAGAGAGATGCCGGCTGGTGTTCACTTCTACGAGGGAAACGACGACCTGATCAGGATGTAATCCAGTAAATCTAACGTTGTAAAGCACCTTGACTAAAGATTGCCCTCTAACTTCAACCCAAGTAGTGAGTTTTGTTGGACTATTTGTTATCGCTAAACAGAGCCTGGAAAAGGAAGCTACATCACTCCTCAAAACATCGGTGGAAAAGGAAGCAATTGATGATCTGAGACCAACCGGCTCAGCAAATTACAACCAGGATGCTGAACTGCCCGTTATTTATTGTGGTATTTTTTGCGCGGGTCCTGTCCGTGTCTGTGCCGTGGTCTTGTTTACACATAATTGCGGGTCCTGTGCATTGTTTGAGTATAGGACAAAGTGGAATTAAAGGCTTTCTGAGCGGTGTAATGGCCCTGGGTCCTGGTCCTCAACAGTGACCTCAGAGAATGGTATAAGTTAGGTGTGATGTTTAGGTGTCTTGATAGACAACCGTGCACACTTTACGCATCTGGAATCACCGCTCTGACCTTACTCGACTGACTGCACACATGGGGTTCCAACTGTTTATTGCTGACAAGATCCATAGGGAGAACGTGCTTTAGCTTTTCGAGGTGGATTCTTGCGTTTTTCCAGGGGGTTCGAGCACGTGTACTGCTCTACAGATCGCGAAGGCTCCTCAGCCCTGTCGCAACGCTGTTCATGTAGACGCGTTCCTCGTGGGCAGCGTTCTGTCTGATAAGGAACGTTAGAAAATCGTTGTTGTGGCAAGTGTCCAGTATCATCTTCGCCCTATCATACAAGCGATTATTCTGAAAAAGTAGAACATGGTGGACTTACCTCCGAGTGTGGCTTGGCACCTTTGTTCGTATTTCGGTTACCAGGTTTTTCATCACCTCTTCTCTCTCCACGATCTTGGGGTGGGTTTGCCTTCGAGGTGTTGAGCACCTGTAGCAAGAGTTGAATCAGCCACCTCTCATTTCAAAAATGCCTCTGTCGTGCCTAGTGCTTTCGAGGTTTCAAGGCGCGCGAGAGAATGTTGAGAGAGATCTACTGTACTATATGCTTTACTACGTTTATACTACCCATCTGATCATAGAAGCGAATATTCTGGAAAAAACACGCTGATGTCATCCTGCTTAGGTGCAACCGATCATGGGTTTATATGAATTGCAGACGGCATGTTTTTTAGACCGTGGCGGTACACAGATAATTGCCGGCAAGCAGTTCTCCAGGATAATTCATGAAAACATCCCCTCGCGAGGGGCACGGTCAAATGCAGAGCATTTAGGGGGGCGCACGACGTTATCGGGGCGCACATACCCGATTTTATCTGGTTCGGAAAGAAAATGGATGCGAGAGCGAACGGCGAGAACCGCCCCATCACGGCACGACCGCGCCACGACCACGTCACGACTACGTCACGATCACGCCACAAACTGTTGTTGCTCCCACGCCAAACTACGACGCATGCGCGCCCCACCTGTTGCTGAACCGCGATCCGAGCACGCAGAGAACACGCTAGGAGCAGCGGAAAGCAGGCGAGAAGGAGTGGGGGAGAGGGCGCACCTGGAACGGCTGTTGCGGACGCCGAGGCACGCCAACGCAGGGTGACATCATGCGTTAAAGAAATGCTCTGCATTTAAAAGTCGAACATGCTAGACTACCTCTGAGGGTGGCCTGGCACCGTTGCTCGCATTCCGGTTAGCGGGTCCTACGTTAGCTCTTCTCCCTCCATGATCTTGGGGCGGGTGTGCCACCGAGGTGTTCCGAACCTGAAGCAGGAGTTGAATCCGCCACCTCTCAAAAAACGCCTCTGCCATGCCTACAGCTTTCGAGGTTTTAAGGCACGCCATACAATGCAAATAGAAAGCTACTGCGTCTGCTTTACTACACTTATGCTCACCTGTTTTGATGCAAATAGAGGTTGAAGGTTTTATTAAGCAAATTACGGCGCCATAACCTGTGATCAAACTATGGTTCAGCGAAGTTATTTGGTTTCGGGATCAGAACAATTACATCAGCACATCATGAAGTGAAGTAACAGCCATATCCTTAACATTACCATATCCTTAACCCTCCGTTTCTCTACTTAATGGGAGAATGTCAAGCTCTCTTCAGAAGAAAGATAATGCACGTCACCATGTCCTTATTAATGCAGGTCCAAGTGGTGGTTCGAATGAGTGCGTTAGAAAATAACAAAATGCAGTGAAGGTTGCTTCTATGTAACCACATTTTACTCATTGCTGGAGTTGAAGTAAAATGGCAAAATTATGAAACTGGAATGTGCTTCAGAAGGGAAGTTATTTGGCCGGTTATTGAAGCCCTCTATTTCGCCACGTGTGTTGTAATGATTACTTACGAATAGCATTCAATTAAAGTAATACTAAGAGATTATCATTGAACTTCTATTTATACCAGCTGATTAGTCATGACAGCTGACAAGTGATAACTCACAGCCTATAAGAACTCGAATCTTTGTGCTAACATGGTCAATCGATCAGTCAGTCAGTTTATTATTACGAAAAATACATAACATAGGCAAAATGTACAGAAGGAGGTCCCATATTCGAAGACTGTAAGGGACCTCGTGTGCAATGTCAAAGTGCAAAAAAGTTCAATAAATGCAGCCGATAGACAGAGAAAGAGAGAACATCAGTAACAATGGGTACAAGCAAATAAAACAGGGATATGCGTATGAAATAGCCTGGAAACGTTTTCAAGGTAATACGCTTTATGAAAACATAAAACAATAAATAAGTGCGTAACAGCAAAACACAAAATTAAATGGAAGGACAAAAACTGGCTAGTCATTGAACATTATATATTTTCTAGCTTGTTTTTCATCTCATTCAGTGTACGCGATGTTTTAATACCTAGGGGTAAGATATTCCAAAATGCGATCCCAGAAAAATAAACGGCCTGCTTGCCGTAGTTAGTACGAACTTTGGGTAAGATGAAATTATTGTTTAGGGCAAACCTCGCGACATTAGTGTTTGTAAGCAAAAATATAAGTGTGGAAGTTGGTTGTTTATTGCCTTATACATATATATACCGAGAATAAATTCGATAAGTTCCTTAACCGTTAATATGTTATTCTCATGAAGCAATGACCTAGCGCTACTGCGAAATGGGCTAGATGTGACAATTCTTATTGCTTGGTTTTGGATTGTCTGAATTGACGTGAGGTGAGTGCTGTATGGGCTACCCCATGAAACAATGCAGTAAGAAATGTACGAATGAACGAAGGAAAATATAATGACCTTAGTGTTGCCTGATCCAAATAAGGGCGAGCTTTAATTATTCTTATGCCGTAGGTCATTTTTTTCTGATGAGTGCAATGTGTTGATGGTATTTTAAGTTACAATCAAGTTCGACACCGAGAAACCGAGAGGAATCGCTTACAGGGATGTTGTTCTCAGCAATTTTGATGGGGGGTGTAGAAGTTAAAGATTTATGGGGTCATCGAGAAGATGACAAATTTTGTTTTAGATGCGTTTATCTGTAACATATTTTTAGTAAACCAAAACACCAACCTGGCCAAATCAAAGTTTAATTTCTCAGTTAATGATGTAAGGTTATTGGTGGAGTTAAAAATTGTGGTGTCATCTGCATATAGTATGCATGTAGAAGAAGAAAGGCAAGTAGGTAAATCATTGATGTATAGAAGGAAGAGGAGTGGCCCCAGAATCGAACCTTGAGGAACACCATGTTAGTTGTTTTTGATATGGAATTACATAAGAAACTAATACCTTTTGTTTACGGTTACGGAGGTAGCTCTGCCGTAGCAGTAATGGTGGTTCAATTATCCCATAGCTTCTAGTTTATTAAAAAGAATGTTATGATTGATTGTGTCAAATGCTTTTGTTAGGTCGATAAAAACGCCGCCAGCAGAACAACCGCTGTCTATAGACTGTTTAAGTTGATCAGTGAGTGAAATAAGCGCAAGGTCATTAGAGTACCCGGAACGGAAGCCGAACTGACAGGGAGATGGAATTTTAAATTTGTGAAGATAATTAGTTAGGTGTAATAATACCCAATTTTTCAATTACTTTGCTCAAAAATGTCGCGGACGAATTTTTCTTCAACTTCGAAGTTTCTGAGAAAGCTGTATAGCTTTCCTTTGCAGCCGTATGGCTGCATTTAGGTGGATGTCAAACTTTCCTTCACAGAAACTTACTCCACCTTGGGGATTTCCCCTAAAATCTGGTCGATTAACACCTGTTCTTCACTTCGAGTTGTTGATCAATTCGCTTTCGCGCTACTAACGACCTAGCCTCCTGGTTAGCTCAGTTGGTAGAGCGACTGCTCCGGTTAAGCAGGACGAATTTTTCTTCAACTTCGAAGTTTCTGAGAAAGATGTATAGCTTTCCTTTGCAGCCGTATGGCTGCATTTAGGTGGATGTCAAACTTTCCTTCACAGAAACTTACTCCCCCTTGGGGATTTCCCCTAAATCTGGTCGATTAACAGCTGTCCTTCACTTCGAGTTGTTGATCAATTCGCTTTCGCGCTACTAACACTAGCCTCCTGTTAGCTCAGTTGGTAGAGCGACTGCTCCGGTTAAGCAGTGGTCCCGGGTTCGAATCCTGGACCAGGACGAATTTTCTTCAACTTCGAAGTTTCTGAGAAAGCTGTATAGCTTTCCTTTGCAGCCGTATGGCTGCATATTAGGTAAATGTCAACTTTCCTTCACAAAAATGGTAATAGGCAGATGGGATGGTAGTTATTAGCAGTGAAGTATCCCCTTTTTTTATGTACTGGAATTATTTTACCCTGTTTGAGCTCTTGCGGAAACACGCCTGATTTAAACATCAAATTAACAATAAAAGCGAGTACATGTGGTATGAGGTGGGCTACCATTTTTATGCGTGTAAAATCTTACAACTAAAAAATCTTACGACATCGTTGTACTTAGGTCTATATGTTTTAATCCAAGTGTGAGTTGTGTAAGCATTTACTTCATTTGATATTACACCCATCAGAACGAAGCACTTTGGAAACCGATATGGGTTGAACATTTGTTTGGCAGTTCTAAAGTGTCATTGTTGGGATTCAAGCACTTTCTGGATTCATCAAGACAAAAGAAGTCTTTTATCACTTTTATTTAGCCTAATATTACTCAAAAATACTTGTGCGCAACAGCCAGTAAAGTCTAAATGACTCTTTTACCTGAATAATCACATTTTCAATTATTCATTCCTAACGATATAGGAAGTAATGCTTCGTTTGTTCGGTAATAATTAAAACTGCCATTGCTCGCTTTCTCTACCACTTCACATGACAATGCAGAGCGGGCGACATTGTAAAGAGGGATTTTGTACTGGTATATCGAACAAGGGAGGCGCAGACACCTAAAGAAAAAAAGCAATTCAAATAGCAAGGGGTTTTCTGGAGTATTTCCTTCAGTAACAAATAGGACGCAGCTCATTACTTCACCCGGCGGTGCATCGTTGTGTGTGCACATTCTACATAGTACTGCATCAATACAAAATTTTTTTTGGCCCATTGCTTTTTGGTGTGACTAGAGCATAGGTTCTTAGAAACCAAAATACTTGAGGTTGCGAAGTATGCCATAGCGCTAATAAGACTCATAGGTTTTTTCTATGGCCAGGGCCTGCTGTGAAAGGATTGCCTTCTGTTCATGGCACCGCAAAGCCTTCGAAGCAGCATTCCCAATTTCACACACGCCGACCTCACATCTAGCCACATGGAACTGGCCCGCAAACTGTATCGCACCAAACAACGTTTTTATTGGCCTGACATATGCCTACAACAACGCAAAATTATGCGGCGACTTGCAAACAATGTCAGCGGCACAAGCTTCCCACCACCGCTCCGGCAGAAATACTTGAGTTGCTGTCTCCGCCAACTTCTCTCTTCGTAAAGGTCTGCATAGATTTGCTCCGCCTGTTTCCGTGCTCATTGAAAGGTTACCCCTTAATTATTGTGCATGTTGACTGTCCCACACGCTACTCTGAGACAGCCGCATTACAATCTGCTACTGCAGTGCAAACCTCCCAATTTCTGCTCCAACCTATCTGCTCCAACCTATCCATGGACCACTTACTGTCATCATAGGTGACCGTGGCCGTCAGTTCACTGCCGACATCTTCAAAGAGCTCCTCCACTTCTGTGAGGTGGTTTTGTCATTCCAACCCATACCATCCTCAAACCAAGGGACTCACTGAGCGACGAACCATACACTGACAAATATGCTGGCCATGTACGTCGCCTCCAACCACAAAAAATGGGATGACCTCTTGCCCTTTGTTACGTATGCCTATAACACTGAAATCATGAAAATACCGGCTACAGCCCTTTCTTCCTTTTCTAAGCACGTCAACCTCACAGGTGCCTCGACACCATCTTCCCTTTCGAAAAGCACGACGTGCCTTCAGTGGCCAAGACACTTTGCTTTCCAGAAGAAGCACGTCGACTTGAGCGCCTATGCACATCGACTTCTCAAGAACGCTCCAAGCAACGGTATGGCGGCAGCCACTGTGATATCTCTTACTGACCTGGTGACTGCGTGTGGCCCTGTATCCCCCCACCGTTAACCTGGGCTGTGGGAAAAAATTCTTCATCACGTCACTGCCTTTATTATTCTTAAACGCACGAGTGAAGTTACTTACGGGTGTTACGTGAAAACTACAAGTGGAATGCCATGCAAGAGAACACAAGTTGTGCACGTGGCACGCCTGAAGCTCTATAACTCCCGTACTGCACACTGACTCGCCCAGAGGGCTTCATTTGCGACCAAAGAAGTGTCACGTAAGTGAAACATAGCTCGGCTAATCAGATAACTGAAGCCCTCGTGATTGAGCTTAAGGAGAAGAACGGAGCCATTGGAGGAAAAGAAGGAGGAAGTAGGGCCTTTCTACGTTTTGGCAATCGGCGCTCCATTTTCAGAGCCGACGCTCTTCCGCAAATAAACATTTCTGAACGCAACAATATAAAGCCTTTTTGCCTAAAGGAAGCATCGTTAATGTGCGAGCCCACGGCTACTGGGTGTAAATCTGCCTGGTTTGAAGCCCGATTGATTGCAGGGTTTAACGTGCCGACGCAACGCAGTTGATCAGGCGCCCCGTAGTGGAGGACTCCGGATTAATTTTCACCACCTGGGGATATTTATGTGCGCCGAAATCTCGTTCACAAGAGCGTTTTTGCTTTTCGCCTGCATCAGAAAAGCGGCGGCCACCACGGCCGGAAATCGAACCCCCGCCATCGGGCTGGTTTGAAGCCTGACTGGGAGCAGTCAAGATACCGCGGTATTCTAAATAGTGCAGACGGATTTTGTTGATTTTATTTCCGAAAAACCTGCATGAATAGCCGACCTTTTAGCTGGTTAGACAATATTTCGTTCAGTAAGCGATATGGGAAATTACGCTGCGTGAATAATTCAGTTTTCGCAAAGGAGTTGGCCAATGATGCTCTGGTTGAGTCCGTTGCAGGACAGTTCGTGGTCAGTTAGTTTTACAAATATGTCTTAAATGTTAGCCTACTGGCTCTGTGGTTCCCACTGCAATACTTCCACTTCTCAGCGAAGGGACACTAAATTTGAAGTCACAGGCATAGTTTTATCTATGCATTTAATAATCAAGGAGAGGGGAAGTTTTATAGCATTGTGAACGTCATTGTTGGCAGGGGTGCAAAGTTGACATACATGCAAACCCTCCCACTCTAGGCGACCGGGAGAAGCTTGGGAAAAGGAATTTAAAAGTAATGCTTCTTGCAAAAAAAGAGTGCTTTCAATATTTTGTCGAAAAAACCTCGACGGAGTTGCCAAGATATCAAAATTCAGAATGTTTAATGTTGCCATTTAATTTCATAAAACAGGGTCAATTAATTGATCGTGTCACTCTGCCAATTGGAAAGAGCCCTACCTGCCTCTGTACATCCTTATAACCACAGAATGGCAATACAGCCGTTAATACACTCTTACTCACAAGCTGTTCGGGTGCACAATATTCGACAAGTTGAGCTCTAATAAAGCTAGTCTTACCTCTAGCTTCTCTGGCTTTTGTTTGTGGACACTATCAGGATTGCTTTCACATATCGCCACGTGGGACTGAAAGTGAAACGAGGAGTTGCTATGCATGAGACAGGTAAATAAAGGTGAATGAACACAACGTAGGTGCATGTTTTTTGCTTGTAAATGTCTAAATACATATGGATTTAGACATTTAGATAAGACATTTATTTAGACATTCATTTAGAGAAGGTGTAAACAGGTGGCTGGGGAGTCGATGTGTACACAACCTAGGAAACGCAATCTCCATGTACACATGAGGAAATAAAACTGAACGCAAAAATATCAAGAACACGTTCCAAAAGCAATCTCTTTTTATGAAAGTCAAATTCTTCCAAGTCCAGTAGTGCAACTCATATAATATATACCGGAAGTCCATTATTATTTCAGCCCCTTGATGACTGTTATTTCGCAAATCCAGGCTGAAATCCCTACGTTCAGGTTTGTCTAGGAGTGTATGCATCTCTCCGCTTGACCCAAGACAGAAAGCAGCCGCTCTGGTTTGATGCGAAAGTTTAGCATTGTGTTGGTTCTCAGATCAAAATTAGTTTGGAACTTTCATACAACACGAGTAATTTCTAAAAGCAAATCTGCTGGTAGAGGTCTGTTGTACTTGGCCGCATACATTTTTACAGGCACGCCTACCGTGAGGCACTTATTTCGAATATTACGTCGATCGTTCTGCCTTTGCAGATAAAAATGTAATATTTCTACGAATAAAAGAGGTCTGTTGAAGTCAAGACGCATGTGCTTTGTACGTGCGATTCATTAGGTGCAATATTCACGGCTATTGATTAATGGAGTGTTTGTGGGGATTAGCGCACCGCAGCTACACCTAAGCTATGAGGCCCGTCGTAGTGAAGGGCTCCAGATATATTTCGACCTATTTGGGATCTTTACGTTCACTGAAATCTCTTCACACCGGCTTTCTCGCTTTTAGTCCCCACCAGAAAAGCAGCCACCGTGACCGGGATCAAACTCTTATTCTTGAGCTCAGTTGCACAATGCATTAGCCACTCACCAACCGTGGCGAGCTTGGTGGCTGTTGAGTTCGGTCACACATATACGCGTAGTTCAGCCAACACGAACTGCTGTTCCCTGTCTTGGACAGCATCTGAAGCCTGCTTATTTGGTCTCCCTTGCTTGACAAACAAAGCTTCACAAATTCACACAAAGGGCGTGAAAATTGACTTTACCCGGGGAAATTTATCACAATAACAAATAGGTGCAAGAGGTATATTAAGAGATTACACTAATTCTCTGAAGTTGAAGGTACCCGCTCAGCTTGCCCGCCCTTCTCTTTGTGCAAAGTCGTAGTACTACGAGACCGGGCTTGTGCATTGGCGATTAGTATCTGCACTGCATACCAGTAAAGCTTGTCGGATCGACTGTAACATAAGGTAGAGAATCAATATGTATTGGAGGTGTGCTACCGTTTTTTTACACTGAGCTAGAGCTAACAAACCCCTGCACAGATATATGTTGCCTGCAATAAAACGTGCAATTGGTACTCAATGTGCCACCATTGCTCTTTTTATGTCAGCTCGACGTTGTAAGCGTGACGAGGGCCCCTCGATGTTTTCACTATTGTAATAAAGTCAGACTGCTAAATAGAAAAAAAATTAAAAGAAAGAAATACATTCCACATAAAAACTCTTTTAATTAACACGAGGTCTCCAGACAACATGAAAAACATAATCCAAGGAAAACTCTAGAAGATATAAATTGTTCTTATAATTATATCAGCACTAAGAACTGCCCTTAAAATCTATGCTTCCGAATTCAATTTTTACCTTGATTTCTTCCTTGCTGAACTTCGCCTTGCAGTAAATACAGGGATGCGGTACTTTTGAACACTTTTCCAAGTGACCGTCCAGGTTTATTATTTTTATTTTCCTGTTGCAATAGGGACAAAACATCTTATCTTCAGTAGTAGGTTTCTGCGGTGGCCGCTGAAAAATATAAGAACAAGAAAAATTACAACGTTTTTATTAAGAAAAAGCGAGCGGAGAATACTGGAATGGCAAAAAATACGAAGCGTTTTATTTAAAAGTTTGGCATGCTTCAACTGGCCTGTAGCAACTGCTGCTTAAATGTTTTATGTGGTATCTGGTATACAGCCACATGAATGTTTCTGAAACCATCGTTAAAATTTTCCGCTTGTCTGCAGGAGTACTTTCAGTGCGAATGCTAATATGTAATATTCGCATGGGTTACGTGCTAGATTATCTGATGTTTACGAAGCTGAAATCCATTACTGCAGCCCGATCAATTTCCCTAGCACTGTAGCACAGTGGGTTTAATGAAGCAGCTTGATAGACTACTAGAAAGTGCAGGAGATGTGTTTTATTTTTCATGTCAGTGTGTAGGGTTTCCCTCACATTGAAGCAGTGGTGTTTAAATGGGCATAACTGAAAATTATGCGGAGGCATTTGGAGATACACCAGGTTCTGAGACTGATACCTTTGAGAATGGCCAGAAGAGGATGACGATGATGATTTGTTGGATTTCCTTGCACAAGGCCGACTCAGGCCAAGTAGCGCGAAATAAAAGTTACTAATACCTAAAGGTGGTGCGACGTACAACTAAAATGGGACAATCAAATTGAATGTGAATGGAGTAAATGACGAATACGATAGCTGGTGTAAATGGCCAAGCTGCGTTTATATGCGGTAAGGAACGAGCGGTGAGAATTTGATCTCTGATAAATGGCTAAAAACACACCTAAGTGTAATTACCAGACTGTCAACTAAAAGAATGATGAATGCAGTGGGATATTCTTCTGTACAGTTCTGGAAAGTCTTTGCGTCGTGTTGTGTCGAGTCACTTTCATGTAATTAAAATGTAAGCTACTGATGGGTGTTCGCCACACCTGGTGCATAATGGTGTTGGCTATCCATTGAGCAGGTGGAAGTCTATTGCTTGCAGTGTGTAGCCTGTACATAACCTCCCTAAGACATCTACCACGGATCTGTTGCGAGTCAGTTGTGTTATCATGACAAGTGTTTACATGTTTTTTGTCTGATGATGATGATGGTTGGTGTTTAATGGCGCAAGGCAAACGAGGGCAAAGAGCGCCAGAGAAGAAGTTATTTAATGGTTGCTGATACTGTAAATACAAAAACCTGCTAGTGGAAGTAACATTGACGCAAAACAAAAGACGATGGAGATGGCTGGTGCATAGGGCCAGGATGAGTTCACGTGATATGGCAAGAGCTGCACAAATTTTACCTCAGCTAAAAAATTAAGAACGCGTTGACTAGAAAACATTGGTTCGTCGGCTAAAAAGTATGATGGGTGCAGTGGAATGTGTCGTCTGTATAATTGAGGGAAATGTTTGTGTAGTGTTGTGTCAGGTGCCCTGCATGTGATTAGTATGTGGACTACGGAATGGCCCTTTCCACACCTCCTACACAAGGGTCCCGAAGATGCAGTCAGAGGTGAGAGTGCGTTACATGCGTGTGGCCTATCCGCAGCCTAGCGAGGGCGACTTCAGTGTATCTCTTGTGTAAGTCAGTTGTGTAGCGTCCCAATTGTGGTTTTATATTACGTGTAGTTTTGCTGTCTGTTTGTTGACTCCAGTGTAATTGCCATGTGTTACGAAGCTGCCGTCTGATGTGTGTCTTTATGTCGGAGTAAGGTACTGTGGCTATGTCAACTGTTGTCATGAGCGCAGCAGCACCAGCCATTTTATCAGCGGTCTCATTACCAGGGATTCCGCAGTGACCTGGCACCCAGCATAGTTATTTAAAGGTTTGAATCCTATGCCGTCATTAGAGCCTTTAAATGAACATTGATCACATAGTTTGTAGCCGATCTTCCTGATGACAGTGCCTGCACACCGCTTAGGGATCTGTGTACACAATTGATTTGGGAATTTTATGTTCGATGAATTGATTTGAAACGAGTAAGAGGCCATACGCTTCAGTCATGTAAATACTGCTATAAAATTCATTGTTTTAGTGACGGTAACATTTGGTCCGTGCGCTGCAAAAGAGACAGCAGAAGCAGTTTTAGACTCGTCACTGAAGAATTCTGCGCACCTGTACTTGTCCTGCAGGAACCGGAAGTGCTGCAAGATCACACTCCTAGGTACACTATTTTTTTCTACTTGTGGGAATGGCAAGTCGCATGATATCGGATGCAAATGCAATGGAGGAATGAAATAATGGATGGATGTTTTTAGCGTGCCCGTAAGGGGGACCTTGAGTGCAGAGGCCTTTTCCCTCTCTCTGAGAGAAAAGTAAGGAAATAGATGGCCTGTTTAAAAGAGTTGCAAGTTTGATGTATCGGTCATGACGAGATTAAAAGTATGGTTAATGAGAGACACAATCTTAATTGCATACAGCAAGTCAACATACTCCCGCTGATGCCCTAGGCACCATTTGTCACACTCGACATCCAGACTCTCGACAGGGCTAGAGCGGAAAGCACCGCATGAGAGGCGAAGGCAAAGATGCAGAACTGGGTCGAGCATTTTCAGTGCTGTTTTTGTCGCAGACCGATACAAGACACTGCCATAGTCATGCCGAGACCCTATAAGACAGTGTAAATGCGGAGCAGGATTTGTTTGTCGTTCTTAAGATTGGTGTGATAGAACCCTAAGAATGTTTATTGTTTTTCAGCATTTGCATTTAGGCTGTTTATTATGCGGAATGAATGTAAGCTTTGCATCGAATAAAATACCTAAAAACTTGTGCTGCTTGTTCACAGCCATCGACACGCCGTAAAGAGTGATGTCTGGGTCTGGGTGGACCCCACGCTTCCTGGAGAACACAACTTAAGAGCTCTTCCCAGGCTTAAGTTTAAAACTATTCTTGTCTGCCCAGCTGGAACGCTTCTTGACACCAATGTGAACTTGACGTTCACAGATTGACATATTACAAGATTTAAAAGATATTTGGACGCCGTCTACATACATGGATTAAGTTATTGTAGGTGGAAGTGCCTTTCCAAGAGTTCATCTTAACTATGAAAAGAGTGCAGCTCAACTCTGCCTTGTGGCCCGCCATTTTCTTGCACATGAACCTTTAACAGTGCAGGGCCAACTTTGACGCGAAAGGTTCTCTCTGACAAGTAACTAGCAAGTATGCTAAACATATTACTCGAAAAACCGAATTACCTGAGGTCTCTGAGGATCCCATAACGCCAAGCGGTGTGATAGGCCTTTTCGAGGTCAAAAAACAGTTAAAAACTGTGTGAACGAAGACATACTTGATGTATGACTCTAGTGCCACAAGTTGATCGTTTGTGCATCTCCCCACCCTGAAGCCTATGTGGCAGCCATCGAGAAGACCGTTGTACTCCAAGAAGTACACGAACCTCTGGTTTATCATCTTCTCAAGGAGGTTGCACAGGCAGCTCGTCAGGGCTATGGGACGGTAACTTGACGGTGGCGACGGGTAATTTCCCTCCTTCAAGAAAGCCGCTACTATTGCCTCCATCCAAGGGCGTGGAATGTGCCCCGAAAGCCATATTTTATTGTATAGATGTAGGAGTGTTTCAAGTGTGTGTGCAGGTGTTGTATCATTGTATATGTGTAGTTGCCTGGGCCTGGAGCCAAGGCTTTACACGGGCTCAGAACACCCCGCAGCTTGTGAAGGGAAAACTCAGAGTTATAGGAAGTGGTTGATCTGTCATTGTCATGTAAAGGATTCTTTTCATCCGAGAGTTTGTGTTGGAACTGGAGACAGTGTGGAAATGTTGTGCAAGTGCGTCAGCCTGGTCTTCAAGTGTGGACTTGGAGACCCGGTTGTGCTGTCCAGACCAAGGCTGTGTGTTTGTTGTCCTTCGAGTTTTCGTATTCGTGTCCATACTTTCTGCGTGTCTGTGTTGGAGTTTATTGATGTTATGAATGAGGGCCCACTATCTCGTTTTGCCTCATGGCGCATACTTTTTACTGACGCCTTTGCCCTTTTGAAAAAAAAAATTTCCCCGACCACGGAACATGCACGTGTATGCCGCGCCGCTGAGTCGTGACGACCCGCGTGATCAGCGATCGCCACACGACGGAGTCTCTATGTGACGTCAACAGCACGTGACCGGATTATGCGGCCTGGCGGCGCATCCACACGTGCGGAGCTACGCGGAGTGCCTTTCCATTCCCCGCCGAGGGCCACCGCCGTCGAGCGAAAACATGCGGAGGCATTTTCTTTCGCGGAGCCACCGCGGGCTATCCCCACCGAGGGGCGGAGCCTAAAACCGGTCACGTGAGCGGGTCCCGCGGGCCAAAAAGAGAGGGATTCTCCGTCGTGTGAATCCCGCTTAAAGCGTCGCGCTGCGGCCGCAAAGTCCTCAGATCGAAACCTGGCGCCGGATGCTGTTTTTTTTTATATATAGAGAGGAGGACTGCGGACGCCACCGCCGCCGCCGACGCCGCCGCCGCCGCCGCGGTGGATGGTTTGGGGTCGCTTATAAAGTGCATTCGCACTTAAAAGGAGGTTACCCGACGTGGGGTACCGACGAAGGATACCCCACGCCTTGTTCTGGGCTTCTGGCGTCCTCCTACAGTCCTCATTCCACCACGGCTTCTGGTTGCGAAGGGCACCAGAGGCGTGGGGAATGGACTTTTCGGCGGCGTCGAGGATTTGTGCAGCGTGAGTAGTTGGGTTGCCTGTTCAATGAATAGGTGTCTTATGAATGTGTGGTGTAGTTTGGATGTCTCTAAATGTATTATAGTTTGCTCCTGCTTCATTGAACCTGTTCTGGGAAGATGGACTGCTTTGGCCTTTACCTATATAGATTGGTTGAGCTACCAGGCCCTCGATATCTGAGCTCGAGAGCTGGTCAGGAGGTATCTAAAGAGAGCATAGTTTTATAAGCCAATAAAGATTATGGTTTGTAGTTCCAGGACAGTTTTTAATTGGACAGTGTGACATGCCAGGGATTTTCGGGCAATGAAGGCCACACCACCTGAAGATGTGCCACCACCATCCCTGTCCTTCCTAAATACCATGAAACAATTCAAAGAATTTGTGTGACTGGAGTTGAAATGGGTTTCTTGGAGACATCACATTTGTCTGATTGGAATGCAGTAACTCTTAGACTGCATGAAGATTTTTAAGAAGGTCTCTGCAGTTCTATTGGATTATGTTTTCTCTTACCAGTATGAAGTGTTCAGAGCTACTGAAGTGTGTTATTTATGTATCGCCTTTAGGGTTTGAACTCTCGGAGGGGGTATTTTTCCGCTGCGAAGCAGACAGTATTTTCCCGCTTCTTCCGCTGCGAAGCAGACAGGAAACGTGCCACATCCATCTCCTCATCAGATTTGGGGGGAACCCCCCCCCCAAATCTGGGTACCCAGGGTACCCCCCCTGGACCCCTCAGATTTCACACTCTTGCGGCTGCCCTTCGTTTCAGCGGTCACCGCTGCGGGCGTTGGGAGCACCATGAGTGGCGCAGGTGGTGCAGTGGGGGTGAGAGTCGCTGAGGGTCCCTCGACTTCCATCTCCACGGTACCCGCATATGTACTGGGAAGCGGGGAAGCAGAGCCGCCTCTGCTTCTCCGGTTCCCAGAACATCCTTTCGGTCTCTTCGGTGCTTGTTGCCACCGGAAGCGCTATGGGCTGGCCCTGCGGTGTGGTGGCGAGTTTCTAGACTGCGTGAGTCAACCCAGGGGGGGGGGGACGGCAGTGGTACCAGGTCCGACTCACGTTACTGGGCCCCCGCCCAACCCAGACGAGCTGCGTCTGCGTACTTCTTCAGGAGGAAAAAGGCAAACCACTTTCGCGCCTCTTTCGCAACGAGGTGATGTTCTCGTTGACCTTCAAGGGAAGGAGCAGATTTTCTTGTTTGAACTTTCCACAACTCCTGGAGTAGGCAGCGTGTGGTCCATGGCAGTTCGCACAAGTGAAGCTATGGGATTCACAATTGTTGGGTCGTCTTGTGCCCCACATTTTGCACAAGTCAGTTTACCTTTGCAAGAGGTTGTGCCGTGCCCAAATCACTGACACTTGTAGCAACGGCGTGGGTTTGGCACGTAGGGCCAGACCGCACATGTCATAAAGCCTGCGTTGACAGACTCGGGAAGTGTTGAGCGGTCAAGCGTCAAGATTATGTGTTTGGTATCTATTATTTGGTCTCTTCGGCGTATGGTGTTTCGCCTCACTGCCGCCACGCCCTGATCACGGAGGCCCTCGAGCACATCGGCTTCGGTCTCCCTTATTAGATCCCAATCAGAGATCACACCCTGGCAGCTATTAAAGGGACACTGAAGTCAATTTGTCAAGCTCCCGTTTTTGCTTGCACTACGTAGACTGGCTCAAATTAGCACACTTTTCATCGTTTATCCGGTTGACAAATCGGTAATTATTTTACAAAGCGCGAAAGAAGAAAAACTACCATGCGCGGTTTGCGGCGGCCGCACCAACTAAAGCTGTGACGTTGGAAGGAGCGGGCACCGTGATTGGACGATGCCTAAGGTGAGCAACCAAACAAGTTTCGGTTTCGGTCCTGTAAAACACAACCGGTGGCGTTGTTGGATGGGCATTCTCAATAACTCAGTAATCATCGTACCGCGCTTCTGCCATGTTGTCAGCTGTAAAAATGCATAAGATTAGCCTGCCAGGACTGCTTGGAATCGTAGCACTCACTAGCCGAGGCCTACGCAGTGCATGAACGCCCTCCGTGTACCCGCAGACGC
This sequence comes from Haemaphysalis longicornis, assembly GCA_013339765.2. Taxonomy (NCBI): domain Eukaryota; kingdom Metazoa; phylum Arthropoda; class Arachnida; order Ixodida; family Ixodidae; genus Haemaphysalis; species Haemaphysalis longicornis. The sequence continues at coordinate 126,535,950 of CM023455.1, forward strand.
CCAAATGTCATGCGCTTTTCCCCCATGTTTGGAGCTTGCCTCACTCATGCCTGTATCGTAAAAAGCGTGTTCGCACCAGGCCAAGGGTCTGTTCATTCTGGCCTGTGCCCACTGCCTGCAAGCAGTCGGTGCTTATGGCAACAGCACGCCAACGAGAACTCGCTAGCGCGCCAGTGCCAGCTTGCGTGCGTTCTGTGAACTAGTTCGTGGAGCCATGAACGTTGCGGCAAAAAAAAGGTGAACTCAATGTAGAAAACATCGGCAGAAAACGAAAGAGTTAACTTACAAAAAAAAACACAAAAGATCGTACCCGCGGGGACTCGAACTCGTGACTTGCAAAACACTTGCGGCGACATACCTACCGCCCCAGACCACTCGGCCACGTGAGCGGCTCACCCGACCTTGGTAATATAAGGTATATAATGTATAACAAGTTTACACTGTTATTTAGTTTTAGCATTCCAAGCGGTTTAGGTGACTATTTGTTGTTTTGCGCTCGTGCAGTAAGCATCCCCCGAGTTTTCACAATATCTCACGTCCAGCAATTGCATTTCGTAGACGGAAAAGCGTTCGCAGATGCGTAGTCGTGCTGCTGACCGCTGTGCTTCTTCGCCCAGCGCAAAAACGTGCTTCCCGCACCCTATTTTTACGCTGTACGGTAAAAATATCAGTTGATTTTATTTCCTTAGTACCTATATTGACTTCGCTGACTCTTCTCCCGCCTTCAAGAGGCCTTATATTTTCCTACTGGCGTACCAGTCAGCGAAGCGTCGCATGTGCGCTTGTGCAGCGATTGTGTGAAGCGACCTTGACTTGGAGCTAGATACGGTGTACAAACTAAAGAAGTAAAGAAAGGCACATTCTTTCATTCACAAACGTGTTCTGGCTTCGTGTCACCTGAGCGAACGAATTGCGACGACCCGTCGGCGGCTGGCGGACGAAACGCTGGACCGACTGACTGTCTGAAGGCCGGGGAGCCGTGCAGTAGCGCAGCCAATTGCGAGCTCGGCTCCTCGCGACGTCACACGAAAACGCCGCAGAAAATGGGCGAGCGTAAAGAGAGGAGGACAGCATTTTCGAATTAATTTTTCTACTAAATAAAATCGCGTAAACGCGCCCAGAGTGGTCGTAACATGGCCTGGGGACTCCGGACTACAATTTGCGCAAGTAATCCCGCAATGCTTACATATCACTTCAGTGTCCCTTTAAGGCTGCGATGGGGTGGATCTTGTTGTCAACATGGACCATGCGCATTTCCGCGAGGAGTTTAGAGCATTGTTGCTTGTTTTCAACTTTAATCAGCACTTCTCCTGCTGTGAGCTTTTTATCCTTGTAGGACTTGCCGATAACGCTTTCAAAAAACTTGGAGATCAGAAACACTGACTGAGAAGTGATGGGTTTCGACTTATCAAGGAATTCCATCACCAAAAAACGCGATAAATTATCGGGCTTTGGAAGCTAGATCGAAGGCAAAGGAGGAAAAGGAGCTTCGATGCGGCCCCTTTTCATGGACCAATCATGTTTTGGGGGGGGGGGCTTAAAAATACCATATGCAATAGTATAAAAGCAGGGGACGGGGGTACTTCCTTTTCAAACATTACGCTCATTGCTTGAGAGGTCCAGGAACTCCTGCCTGGTAAACAAGCAGGGAACCAATCCGCCGGAGCTTGACCACGACTCCGACGGCCACCGTTCCTGGTTTCTCACCCTCCACCTATAAACACATCGCCACGGTTGACTGCACCTTATGTTTCGGGGCTCGGGGTCTGCGATGTCGCCAGTACCGTCACCAAGATTACTCAAGGTGCGCCGCGCGGGGACGTTTTTCTATCTGTTAAGTCCACTGTGTATGTCATGTTTAACGAAGTTGTTTGATTTGTGGCTTGAGGTCACTGTAGGGTACTGTTGTCATGTGGACTGTGCTCCTAAGAGCAGCAGCAAGAGCACTTTCAGCTGCCACCTAGTTTCCGGCGATGGCAGAGTGTCCAGGAACCCAGCATATAGTTATCTGGAGATGCTGGGTGCACATGATGAGATTAAATGAAGACTGACAACGTAAATTTTTACAAGAATTTCTATTTGATAATTTGGATACTATATTCAGAGAATATGTGTATAAGACAAACTAAATGTTGGTATATTGCGGACTGAAGAATTGGTTTGCTTAATATGATATTTACTACAAGAAAAATATCATACGCCTCTGCAGAGAAAATACTGGTGTGCACGCTTATGGTACTGCACACATTAAAGTTATATCCATGTGCAGCACAGGAAACCCTAGGGGCAGTTTTTGAAGCATCAGTAGAATTCTGCATACTATTGTTCCTGCAGAGACAAAAAATGCTGCGAAATCATAGTTCTTGATACCGTGTCTTTTTCTAAATTTCTATACATGAAGAATCACAAGATATAAAGCGAAATTTCCATGGCGGTAAAATCAGTAAAAAATGATCCGTACAAGCTTAAAAAGGAAAAGGTGAGCTTCCTCGCCCACTCTGAGTGAGGTGGGTGTAAAAAAGGAATTAACGATTTAGAAAGAGCTAGGATGGGGATGTATTGTTTAAGAGAGGTGTGGAAAGACGGTTAGACATCATCATCATCATCATCATCATTTATTTTATCCTCAAGGGCCCCTTGTGGGGTATTACATAAGGCGAGTCATTCAGGAAACCTTAAAAGCCTATAAGTCTATGTGCATTCACTGATGGTCTAGGCACCATTTATCCCATTAGACTTATTGGCGTTGTGCTGGGCTAGTTCGGAAAGCACCCGACGCAAAGGGAAGCCCCAAGTGCAGCCCTCACTCATCTTTAGTGCTGTTTTGGTTGAACATTGAATGTTTGTTTGTCTGCCCTTGCAGTACATTTGTGAAATGTACTGCAGAAGAACGGAAAGTTGGGCTAGTTGGTATGTGTTCATCTTGGTGGAATACAAAAGCGCTCAAAAAACAAGGACAAAGGAAGAAGTAGACAGCACGGCGCTTACTCGCAACTACTTGATTAGAATTTGGGATATTGGCTGCCACGTCAGCTGGAAACGAGTTAAGTTGCATTATGACAGTGAGCACGAATCCTCACCACTTGCGAGCAACCCTTTTACCAAGTCTGCTAAACACTGCAGCTGGGCTGATCATGTGCAATATGTGTGCCAAAAAAATCGTGCATGCTAGAAGCATACTCGTAAGCTGGTCCGCTGCTTAGGGAGAATGTACTGCACCAGCCTCGACAGCAGGAAATATGTCGCAGAGATGCAATGTACACAAAATTCCATGGCCGACTTCTTTTGCGGAGCCTGTACATATACAAATGCCTGAAATTTTTGACCGGACGAAATGGCAAATTCAAACAATCTTAGAAGTCGCTCTGAATTTGTTTATTTGTCCCGTCGCACTCCTTACTGCTAGACATGGATGAAGCAGGTGCAATAATTTTGTTTAGTATGAGGATTACTGGCCGTGCGACGTCTGTGGAATTGCTGGGTGCGTTAGCCTGTCTTGCGTGCAATTTCAAGCTTCGACAGATGGTCCCACGCAACGAATGGTTCCTTAGTTCACTTGATATATTTATGCGAAAGCAGTACTAGTCTCATTGAGCAATTTTTTGTGGGCTAGGTTTAGAAACCCGTTTTATCAAGTTGGTTTTGAAGACAACACAATTTGTGACTCACTGTACCGCACTGATTTTGTGAGCAATCATAATTTAAAGGTCACCGCATTTGTAGTTATACAGTCATCTAACACTAAGCCAACGGGTAGTGATTCCGGTTGAAGATGTCAGAAGGTGCACTTGCCTGGGCTTCCTGAAGCGAAGGATAAAGGGAGCTAGTCTCTCGACTGTTCTGGTTGCTGTCCCTCTTAACTGAAGGAGATGAATTTGGGTAAGGAAGAACTTCTTTGGGCTGAAATTGTTTTGGTATGGCTCCCTGAAAAAGAAACGGTCAGATTCATATTTGGTGGAATGTTGACCGGCCTATACATTGCGAAAACAGATAGGTGAGGTGCATTTGCGGCCTATTACCTATACAGAAGGGTCGCATCCTGGATCACTCCTCGTTCTCTCCGAAAAAAACTTATGTGCGAACATTATATGTTTCGGATGAGAATAATAACTAATGAGTCTGTACACGTATTTACCTTAAGGTTTTCGGCAATACAAACATGTAGAATGCACTCGAACTTGACTTTAATCAAATCAGTTAAAAGCGCGTTCTCAATGAAAGATCAACTAATGCAGGGCATTCAAACAGTGTTAACATTACTTTAAACCTAATAGTATGTTACATCAGCCACCTTGCGAAGGAAAGTTTGACATCCACCTAAACGCAGCCGTACAAATAAAGGGGAAGCGCCACCTTGGGGATTCCCCCTGAATGTGGTGGATTATCAGCAAGAAATATTGCAAATAAAATGCTGAGCATACTGGTTAATTTGCTGCTTTTGTGAGCCAATTTTTACACATTCAACCACTGTTCGCAAGTTTTTTAAAAAAAAACAAGGCGAGTTTTTATATTTGGGAGAAAAATGCATGCGGCATGCAACATCTATACAGGAAAGGTCAATTTATGAAATGTTGAAGCGTACTGTTTACTGGAGCCTCAGTGGAGATGCTAAGCTAAACTAAAAATTTGCATTTATTGCTTACCATTGATTTTGTTCCACCGGCCTCTTGTTTGTTGCACTTGTTGTTGTGATTGCTCCAATCCGCACTCTGGACCTGTTGGTGGCAGGTTGAGCACATCACTGCTGGCAGGCACTGCGTGTAGTGTTCCTGAAAAATAATTTACAATTGAATACATTTCATTGAGTGTAATAAAAAACGAACGCGTTCTCCTTAATGGGTTGATATTCTGCTGGAAAATAGCCAGTGACAAAAATATTGTGTTTTAATCTTGCAGCCGTTCTCCAGTTTGAAATTTGATACAAATGCAGTTATGCCCCCTGGTGCAACAAGTGGTTAATTACCTTGCCATTAAACAGGTGAAATAACAGGCCCTTATAATGTATAAATTCCATTCGCTTATTAGAGCAACCGGACGTAAGAATTCGACACGCGGACACGAGCGCCTTTGAACCCTGAGCAGTTTTAGACAGCTGGAGATGTGGTAGGGACGCCCCCTATTTCCAAATGGTACCCAAAATAAGCCGATGTTCAATTGCCGTTGTTCAATTCAGTCCATTATTACTTCATTAGCGTGGTTCGACGTTTTCCTTAGGGGACATTGTGGTAATTTGTTCAGTGCACTTTACATGTGAAGTTAACACCAATTTCTCTAATATCGTACAGCGGAAGGGTGCCGCGTCTCATTCGTAATTCTATTTTTGTTGCTGGTAATTGGTGTTACCGAGCAAGCTCGAACTGGTAAAGGGTACGGAGGCTTCTTTGCAGAGTAAGGTGATGTATATTCAAAATGCGTGCACTGGCGCTCCATTTAGGGCCGCTCAATCTGACCTCAAACCCTTCTATAGCAGTCTCTTTATTTAAAAGTTGATAACTTGAAAGTAATTGTTCATCATTAAGAAAATAAAATAAGCAAGGGCATAGAACTCCCAATGGCGGATGAGACACGAAAGCAGCCCACAGGCGCAATGGAGAAAAATCAATCGACGCAAAGGCTAGCGGGGCTTTCTGTGCGATAAAACAACACAAGGCAAGAAATATGTTCTAAAAGGATTAAGGGTTTGATGTCGAATTTTGGGTTCTTATGCATCGAAGCTACAGCTGGGCCATGATGCGTGCCATTGTAAAAGGGGGAGAATTAATAAAAACCACCTGGCGAGCATTATTCTGCGAAAATTATAACAAACGGGCATTTATATTTTTCCACTCGAGAAAAAAACAAACTCGGCCACACAGTGCCTTACTAACTCTACTCTACTCTTTAATGTCTTCAAATTCAGAGCAAAATTACTAAAAAATGGCGGAGCTTGCATTAGTGGTGCAAGGCTGGAGAAACAGCTAAGCTGGTGGTCGACCTAGCCCCTCCCCACACTGACAGTGGATCCCAGGAAAGAGGGAGCAGCCCAACCCTAGCAGTGCAAAACCATCTGAACGGCAGTGTAAAGCAAGACCATTAAAGTATGCACAGCCTTTTATTCAGTAGCAATCATCGGCTTCCTTTTCGTCGTCGTATTTCGACTACAAAGCCGCATAGGGCAAATCCTCTTGTAGCGCGTTCTCGCCTGGGTAGATCTACACTGCTTCGTCAGCTGGCCCGGTGGCCGTTTGTACGTGTGGATTGTGAGGGGATGGCTTGACAGATTCATCGGCTTCGGCGCGGTAGCTCCGCGGAGCACCGGTTGCTACATGACGAAGGCGGGAGCTCCTCGTCTGGCGGCGTAAGCCCAAGCGCAAGCCTGGTCGATGCCGGGCGGTCGCCTCGAGACACGCCCTCACGTGCGCTCTGGGTTTTTTTCTCTACCAGACGGATTTCTGTCGGACTAGACAGCTCTGCTGTTAACAGAGAAGTAATTCGAGCTAGGGCAATAAGCGGTTGGACAATGTTCCCAAGGCCTGAGTTGCCGTGCTCGAAATCTGGCAAGAAGTTTTGAAAACCTGCATTTACTTTGTGGGGTCTGCAGCTATGCAATTTTAGAACTTTTCGGTGACTGGTAAGAATTTTAATTATTCTAACACATCTAATATCTCAATTACAGTATGAAAGTATTCGGACATGGGGCTTTCCACTCTGAATGATTCTATTTGTTAAACTTAATTTATGAATGAGATTACCTCGCCCACACATGCATATTCCCTCTTTTAATGACTCAAGTGTGTGCAGTTTGAAATATCGTCATGGAGAGGTATAGAATTGAGGAACTGTTTTGGTTTTCTGATTGCACTTATAACTAACTCTTCACTGTGTGCTCATGAAGCAGATATTTTTAGTATCACTAATTTCAAATGTGGATGTTCTAATGCATCAGAGCTCATGCGCTAGGTATGATCCAAGCGGCAGTCGAGCACTAGAGATTGATTTACACCTTATATTGCTCGACAATTTGTATCTTTTCCCGCTCCAGAACAACGGCCCCACGCTGGAATCGAACCCGTGTACGAATCGAGATTTTTAGTCATTGCCCTATCGGAAAGAAGCTGATGCGTAGTCCCGGTAAAATTCACAATAAACCCGAACACGTTTGCGTAATAAAAACATTCTTCACTAGAGCAATCTGCCATGAAAATTCGAGATTAAACTTTAGTATGAAAGATTTCCAGCTCAATTTCTGGCTGGACGGACACATTCTACACAGAAATTGCATTTTTTAACTAGAAGTAGTCCAGATCCAGCTCGTAAGGATAATTCCCGGCTAGACACATCTATGTGTTTCTGGCTGAATTTGCAAATTTCAATCATAAATGATAACTCTAAGCTGGAACCATAACTCGATCTAACTGGAAATAATAGACTGAGGTGGAAGTGTTGTTTAGAGCTAGAAATGATGGCTCTAGAGACGAATGACTAGTTGGAATGCGTTGTGTTCGGCTACACTGGTTCCGTTTCCGGCTGCGAAAGTACTACTCGCAATGTAATCTTGAAATGAGGTGCCAAGGGCTCCTGTCATCAATTTGGTTTCTTCACAAAGTGCATCGCATAAATGGCATGTCTGAAACAATGTTTCCATTCGAAGGCATCTGATTCACGTAGTACAGTATTTGGCATCAAGCGTATGCTGGAAAAAATATAAGCAGTAATGCCGCTGTTGCACTGATATTGCGCAATAGCTTTATCAAAAGTTTTTTGGCTGTGTTGAGTTGCAACCCCGCGTGCATGGCTCGAAAACAATATTGCGCATCTGAGCCGGCGCTCGTAGTGGTTGAGAACTATTTTATTGCAGCTACACGCTCTTAGTGGGCAGGTTAATAAATAGTGATTTCGCGAGCGGCAGTCTCAAAACTTATTTTTGATCTCAGCACAACTTCCCATGAATACACACCAAGAGCTCAAGCGGCCACAACAAAGGAACAGCTCACATTTGAACCAAGGACAGGCAGATTTACACACCACAACCACTTTGTATCTGACTTTGTATCCGAGTTGTATCCTTGTATCTGACTTTGTATCTGACACCACAAGCGCTTTGTATCTTCCTTTGTGTCTGAGCACCAACTAGCCTAACATGGTACCCCGTTTCGGCCATAACGATGCTTTTTTTCCTGGCTATTTGTGTGATTAGTGTCGCGTTTGAATTATTTGTAACAAATGAAGCTGTCAAGAAAATAAACATTGAGAACAATTAAACCGCATCTAAACTTCATGCTATCATTTTAACGTAAAGTACATAGTAAGTTAAAACTTGTGTTACTGCTTCTGACAAGGTGATCGATTCTGGGCGGCAGTTGCGTACACATGACATTGCAAGCAAAGTTGCGCTGAGAACGACGTGCGAGGTCTTCCGATCGTTGCTTTGATATCGCACAGAGAGAATTTTTTGATTACTTGCAATACTGGAAAATGTATTGATTACTATTGTATCATCCGCGGATTGCGTAGGGAGTTTTTGGGGGTGGATCTACAAGGATTTCATGCAAGGCGAAGTGACCAACGGAAACGGTGGGTACCTTTCTTTTCAAATGGAGCTGAAAAGACGTATTATTGTGTCTGGAGCTTTTCCAACATGTGAAATTTAAAAAGAACAAGCTGCGACCTGTGCCTTCTCAACGCAACCTATGTGCAAACGGAGTTCAAGTACAACAGGTTCGTGTTGATGCATGCGAGAGCTATTCATTTTGGGTTATTTGGTACATTTCTGTTTAATGCTCTAGTAAAATACTACCGGAGTCCTTCAATGCTTTTCTGGTCATGAAACTCCCCGGCCAAGTTTCGTACGGGGACAAAGGCTACCGCGAGGGGCGCAACCGCAAATCGGAGGGCATCGGGCGGCCGCCGCTGCTCTGTAGCCAGGTCGGCAGGCAGGAACACAGTAGCAGCATGCCCGTTCGCACCAAAATTTTTCGCCCCTCACAAAATGATAAGTTTTGAGCGGCCCACGACACGTGAAGCGAAAGCGCACTGCTGATAAGGCGGCGAGCGTCTGTTTTATCTTACTCCCTGGTCCGTTCCCTGCCAAACGCGCTCTGGCCACGCCCCCGGCTGCCCTCCGATCAACACCAGCGCCGCGGCGCGGCAGCATACGAAGCTCTCCCATAGCGTGATGGCGAAGTTTCATGACCAGAAAGGCATTAAGGACTCTGATACTACTATTCCAGGGCTCATACCTCTCAACTCAAGGAATACGCTGGAAGCCCGACAGCCCCGCGGGACATTTTTGTTGTGCGCAATAAAACCAAACAACCAGCATTCATTCGTTTGTGGTTTCTGAACGACCACATGGTGTGCAATGCTGATAGGCCTACTTCCAACATCCTAGAAATTACAGAATTTCAGTTAGAAATGGTTATGATTGTAGTTAGGAATGACAAGATTCAAGCTAGAAAAAGTGCGGTAATTCTAGCAAGAAAAATGATTTCTAACTGGGAATGAAGCACGAAACAATAGATTTCCAGCTGGTAATGATGCTTATTCTGGGAAGAGAATGACTATTTCTAGCTAGAAAGGCAGCTGGAAATTTCAGCATTCCGGCTTGAATTGGTGAAGCTTTCCAGCAGGAAAAGCAGCTGCTGGTCTTGCTAAAGAGTTTCTGCAATTGTTTTCTGGATGAAAAACTTTTGAGATGGACAGAATTCCTGGTTCAATATTCCAGCTAGAAAAAAAAATTCCCCAGGGATACCTGAATCAAACATTAAAACAAAAAATGAAAGAAGAGGCCATCTCCACTAACGTGCAACCGGTGCAGGGGCGAAGCACGCAGTGTATCAGTGCATTTGAATATTGTAAGTCACCCTTGCCACACCGGGCGCCCTGACTGGGTGCCGAAGAAGTGTCGGTGGGAGGAGCAATTGCGGTCTTGTTAAGGTGGTGGCACCCTGTCTTGCGTGAAAGGGATTTAAACAATTTGCATTTCCCGTCTGCCCCAGGTTGGTAGGGGCAGTGGTCAATGCGGACGCGGTGCAATACCCGCGCCTCGCCCCAGGGGCTCGTCCGCAGTCATCAACGAGGCCCCGGCACCAGGTAAGCACGCCTTTTCTTGTTTTTCTCTCGACAGCTTGAGACCCTAAGGTGCTTCAACCGTAAAACACCTTGTAATAAAAACAATCTAAAATGCCACTGAAATAAGTTTGCAACGTTTTTGATGCGGGTTAATTTGGCAGTTAACCTTATCAAGTTCAATATATATCCATTTCTGAGAAGTCTGGAGCCTTAATTTATATCTAGTAAGCGGAAAAAGAGAAAACACGATACGGCATTAATACCTGCCGCACCAACTACCAACCGTAAAGACGTTTTACTTTTCGCAATGCGTCTGATGCAAATATAGCCTATATTATAATTTCAGCGATGGAAAGTCAATTTTTTGGTTCATATACACTTTGCACAGGAGAAACAGGCTAGCAGTTTGCTTGCCAGAATGAGTCCTGCGGACTACTGAGAATGTCCTCACAGAAAACGCCTGAAAATCAGTGAAGAAGTGTAGACAAGAAAAATGATGCTTTATAATAAACGTTTCGGGATAAAAATATGCATGCTAGTTGGGTGAAAACTCAGAAAAAATGGCCTACGCATTTTCAATTTCAATCTGGGAAGGTATAAAGAATTTTCCAAAGATACTTCAGTATGTGGAAGGGAATTCATGATTTCAAAAAAGGAACTTCAAAAAAACACACGGTTAGGGAAGCGTATATTTTGTATGCACTTCGTGCAGCTTTTTGCACTACAAAAGCTCTTTATGTAACTAGCTTGTCACCTTCAGCTCCTGCAGGGTAACATACTCCTTGCATTTCGGGTTTGGACACTTCACGTATTGGTCCCGAATCACTGTGATGAGGTCGCTTGCCTCAAACATCTGAAAAACATCATTAGTGCGTAAATACGTGTGGAACAATATAACAAGGACGCAGGTTCTCGCATCAGAAAAAAACACAATTAAGATAAACAGAATTACGATTAGAAATGTGCGTACGTGTGAGCATTAGGCACAGCTTCCTTTTAAAAAATTCCCTTGATCAGTCACATTGACCTTGGTGCTAAAAATGTTCTTCCTATTCAAAACTTGAGTTTACACTTGTGGAATCCCAGAATGGGGGAATTGTTGGCCTAATACATGAATAAACAATTTTGCATGTGAAAAGCGTTGCAGTGACATCGTACCGGCCAAATAACACAGGCTTCAGCTGATTACCGTTCGCTTAAATGATGCAGACATTGGCGCCCTCATTAAAAAGAATGCAAATATTTACGCCCCAAATTGTAAAGCACAGAACACCGTGTCCTTCTAGTGCATTCAAGGACGTAAAAATGTTGCTGCCAGGTTGCTTGATTCAAGCTGACATATGGGCTGTAAGAAAATGTAGGACCAAAGGTACCTGGCCTATGAACGGGCCTGTGGCGCTGGGTGCTAGCCTTAAGCGCAGTCATTATGAATACCTGGAACTGGTAGTGCAAGTGTAAGTTATTTTATTTTGCTTCTTAGGAAGTGGGCGCAGAATGTCAAAAACTTCAGGGAGTTCAGTTGAGTCGTGGACATGCATGTGCCAAATACAAGGTTTTGGCTACACATATTATTGTCAGTAAAGGAGCAAGAGTATATTTAGGAGGCTAAACGCCCATTGCGGCAGGGGCGGGTGAGCGACCAGGTGTTTAAATATAAACTACTGCGTACTACGAATATTTGTGGCACCGATAGCAAAGCGCATCATAGTGGCAGTTGATGAAATAGACGGTGACCACTTTCGCTCTGTGGCCACGATACATTTTACCACACCGTGGTATGCCAATCACGGCATCTGAGCAGCTTATCCCTTCACCAGGTGCATCAGACCAACCTGTGTCAAGTGATTCTGATATTATGTGGCCAGGTTCAGAAGCCAACTTTATTTTTCTGTCTTGTTTCTAACTCCGTGGTCACTTCCCATCTGCGCTGCTGATAAGCGTATGAAGCTGGTTCTAAAGGCGTTCCTCCAGACTACTCTGAACACTGTAGCACGTAAGGGGGTAAAAAAGCAAGACAAGAATAAAGGCGCACTAAGAATGGGAGAGAAAACAAAGCAGAAAAAATACATTTACCAAACACCTCTAATTAAGCAGACAACTGATCAAAAAGCATGCAAGATATGTGAAATCTTCACGAGAAAATGACAGCATGGTAGCCCCACTATACGAAGGAGTTTAACATGGTAGGAAACTGGCACGTTAAGCTATTCGTCCCTCCAGTTAAAAAAAAACAATTACGTTAGGACACTTGGTTTTCTTTTCTTGTGTATTACTGGCGGCCTCGAGCACAGTTTTGCTAGCCTGAAGAACTGGACGTTATGTACTTGGCGCTCCTACAAAAATTATCCACGACGTACGGTATACAGTCTTGTTTTTCGTGATAAACCGAATTATCTGCTGCTGTTACTCGTTAACTAGTCATTGGGTTCCTGAAATCAGGAAAGTTTTCTTGACAACTTCTGAAGTTCTAAAGAGGTAACAGGCTCTGAATCTAGGTCTAAGCTTGGTTTTTAGGCATATTTTATTCTCGCAGTGGTAAAGGATACTTAAGGGTTGGTAAAAAGACCTGCATTTCTCTCTCATGAAGTGTAGCCGTAGTGCGCTCACTGCACGTAGGAAGTAATGGTGGTTCAACATTCCCTGCATTAATCATGTAAAAGGATATCACTAGAAATGCGACATTGAGCAAAAAAAAATATATTTCCCAAATCTCTACGTAACTTTATGCCAGAATGGGCTTAATTTTATTTTTAGTTTGACTGAAGCTTACATTTTGATTTATACTGGCTACCACGTTGCCAAAATATATCTATATATTTCAACTGCTTGTAACTATCAAACCATTGATTCGAGCACTTTACCTCGGAGATGTCGACTTCTTGATTCTCGTAGCTGCAGTAGATGTGGTCGCTCTTGTATTTGATGCTTCTATCCATCAAACATGTTTCGCAGAACATATGCTGGTTCGGGTCTTGCAACATGGACATAGAGAGCATGCCACAGTTTGTGCACATGCAATGGCGGCTGAGCTCATCGCAGAGTCGCAGCTCTGTTGGTCCTCCAGGGAGGTCTCTGTATTGCACCAGGGCACCCATGACGAATTTGGCCGCTTCGGCTTTGGTCACAGCTAAACCTGAGAAAAAAAATCAAAGGGAAGGATTTGAATTTTGATTAGTCAAGTGAAGTGTTTTTCGAAACATGCGTTGAGAAAAAAGCAGACTACATCCATCCACCCCTCGCTCCGCAGCGACACTTTCGAGAAATCTTATACGTGTGTATAGGCACGTAGGTTGCACATACATAAATAACCTATATTTACAGAAAAACCTCGTTATCAGAGTCACTTAACTGGAAAAGACATTTTAATGAAACCGTTTGGTTGGGTTTGCTATGTTCCACATATTAACCCCTTCATATACAAGAGAGATTGGTTACGAGAGATGGGTTAGTAGGTCCCTTGAGTGTGATGATGATGATTGATATTTATAGCGCTGGGCGGACTACGGGCAAATAGTGAAGTGGCCGTAAATATAGCGTATTTCACTACAAATTAAGTATGAAGTTAAGCAAAGGGCAATGAAGATGACTGGTGTAAAGCGCCAGGTTGTCAAGATGTAAAAATTTGACATCGGTGACAAACTCAAAAACCCATTTGGGGAGAACATGGGCTCGTCTTTAAAAAACGTATGATGGGTGTTGTGGAATATGTTGTCTGTATAATTGTGGGAAGTGTTTCAGTTGTGTTGTGTGAAGTGCCTTGAATTGAATGAGTATATGCGTTATGGATAAGCCCTCCCCACACCCGTTGCGCAGGGGTTCCGGTGATCCAGTGAGTGGGAGATTTACATATGTGTGCCCTATCCGTAACGTTGCTAACCCTTTCATGCCCAAAAAGTTTTTTGCTTAAGCATGTGAGAAGTTTTTTTATGATCCTAAAGGACTTCCGACATCACAAATACGAAGTCAGAAAAAAATTTGGTTCATTAGGGCGGACACTAGGATACACTGGTCACTGGGAAACCCTGGGCACTGGCTGCACCTACATCAATTGAACCAGAGGGCTACCTTGATCACCACGATTTATGGTTCAAGTGAATACAATAAGGTAAAGTTTGTATTGCAGTCATTTGTAATAACAACGAACTTGCACAATTTAGGTTAGCTGTCTCCAGCCCATTGAGCTACCCGGCCTCGATGCGAGCTGTGTGAGCTGATACGCGTAAAAATATTTGTTTTAGAACATGTAAGTACTACACTCTTTGTTAAAACTTTGCGGGCAACGGCGACCATGGCCGGAGCAGGCGCGCGGCCAAGCAGGGGCGCTGCGCTTGCAGCTGTCGGCTGGTTGCGCTGCTAGAGAGCGAGGGGAACTTTTGCTCTTGCTTTTGTAGTGTGTCCGGCGCGACAAGCGCTGCGCAAAGTGCCGGCGTTGAAGTGAAGTGCACCTGCTCTGATAAACCGTCAAGGCTGGACTTGTCGCGCCAGCCATACTATGAAAGGAAGCGCGAAAGTTCCCCCCGCTCTCTTTAGCCGCGTAACCAGCCGACAGCGACAAGCGCAGCGCCCCTGCTCGGGCCACGGTCGCCCTGGCCCACAAAATTTTGACAAAGACTGTACATGCTGCCCTCTAATTTTTGAAGGTCCGGGATCCTTAATCTGTCGATAGTGTTAAGTTGATTGATTTGATTGATTGTAGGGTTTAACGCGCCGACGCAACGCAGGCGATGAGGCGCGCCGTAGTGGAGGGCTCCGGGTTAATTTTGACCACCTGGGGATCTTTAACGTGCGTCGAAATCTCGTACACACGGGCGTTTTAGCTTTTCGCCTCCATCAGAAAAGCGGCCGCCGCGGCCGGGAATCGAACCCGCGACCTCGTGCTCAGCATCGCAACGCCTTAGCCACTGAGCCACCGCGGCGGGTAGATGGTGTTAAGTGCCGAAAAACCCACAAAGTGCGAGAGAAAAAATATTGAGTTGTTGCTCCTGAGGAACGTTGGGCATCAAAGGGTTAAGGCAACTTTTGTGTGTCGTGTGATTCAGTTGTGTATCGCCCCAAGTGTGGTTTTATGTCTCTCTGTTCACTCCACTGTGTTTGCCATGCCTTACGCAGGTGTTGTCTAATGTGCGCCTTGAGGTGATTGTGGGGTACAGTTGTTATGCCTACTGTGTTCCTGAGTGCAGCAGCAGCTGTCCTATCAGCGGCCACCCCGCTACCAGCGATCCCTGCGTGGCCTGAATCTCGGCACACAAACGCAGGTTTGAGGCGTACGCTTACATAGAAGACCTAAAAACGAGATTGACGACATAATCTTTGGAAAACTTTTGCGATATAATGCATGCACGACACTCACTGAATCTGTTAAAATGATGGAATCAAGAATATGATCATGGAAAACGTGATTTAAAACAAAAAATATGTCATACTTCCACCGTAAAAATGCTGGTAATTACATGCATGGTGTTACATGCATTTAAATTGGGCCCGTGTGCGGGACAACACACCTCGGTGGGAATTTTCGACGCATCGCTTGAAAATTCCGCAGCGTCGTATTTCTCATGAAGACACATGAAATCTTGCAAAATATGAGTTTTGGGTACTCCGTTTTTCTCAAATTGGGTAAAAGACAAATCAGATAATACAGAGCGACGATGCCATGAGGCTACAGAATCAATGACCGATGTTTTGAAGCTGTTTAGAAACGAGATAAAGTTCAAAAGCATCCGCTCTCACCCTGAGTGAGAAATGCACCGAAACGGCTGGGAGATTTAAAAGAAGACTTCGGATGTGGATGCATTGTTCATTACACATTCAAAAGGCAGAGGTACATTGATGAAACTTTAAAAGCATGCAGTAAATCAACGTACTTGCGCTGGTACCCTAAGCACAATTTTTCACACTCAATATACAGGCTTTGCACCAGGCTTGTGCGGAAAGCACCAGACGCAAGCCGAAGCCCCAAGTGCTGCACTGGATCGTGCATTTTTGATGCTGTTCCTCGTCCTGATTCATATACAGCCCTCCCATAGACCAACAGAGAGCCTGCCAGGCTGGTCAAAATCTGCAGGAGAAGTTTGTCAGCACCATAGGAGTGATGTGACAGGAGCTTGGTAATATTCACTGTTAAGATATTTTTGTTTACCTTGTTTGATGAGCGGCACAAAGGAGTGTTTGATCAAGAACTACGCCTCAGAACTTGTGTTCTTTTTTGAACGGAATTGACACCGTTTGGTGTCTGGCCCTGGCTACAACGTACTTCTTTTGGAGAAAACACAAGTACTTTTACTGAGTTCAGCTTAAAACCGTTTTTATCCGCCCACCCAGCTAGTTTGTTGACACCAAGCTGGATTTAGCGTTCGCGAATTGACAGATTGCGTGATTTAAAATATATCTGCACATCATCTACACACATTACACAGAAAATGGTTGGTTGCAACGCCTTGTGGAGTTAGTTAATCCGACCTATAAACAATGTTCAGTTTGAAACTCCCCCCTGGGAACGCCATTTTCCTGCATGTGAACCTTCGGGAGTGCTGACCC
This sequence comes from Haemaphysalis longicornis, assembly GCA_013339765.2. NCBI lineage: Eukaryota > Metazoa > Arthropoda > Arachnida > Ixodida > Ixodidae > Haemaphysalis > Haemaphysalis longicornis. The sequence goes on from CM023455.1 coordinate 126,552,537, forward strand.
CATTTGGACAGGAAAAGTCCGTTCAGACATAGCTAGAAAGCTAGAAAGTGTGTTGAACATGCTACCCGATAGACCGAACAACTTCAGGTGGCTGGGAATGCCGTAACGGCATGCGGTGTTATCAGTATTCTCAAGGTGAAAAAACACCGTTACGCAGAATGGTTTGTGAACGAAGGTATCCTTCATGTACGATTCCAAACCCACCAGTTGATCGTTGGTAGATCGCCCCGCCCTGAAGCCGGCCTGGCAGCCTACACGAATCTTTGTTTAATCATCCTCTGTGATCTTGTCACCTGTATAGAAGGCTTGTTACTTTCGAAGGCAGCCGGGTGAATATTTATTATTAAGTGCCGATGCAGACGACAACCGATGACACAAGGGAAGCTAAAGTCACCGCAACTACAAAGCAGTACTGGTGGAACGCACATTAGGTTGACATCAGTAGTTTTAGGAGTTGATGGTTGGAGATTTACGAGGTGTTTTTGTAGTAGCAGCTACACTACGCTACCTCGGGTGCTCTTCGCGGGTGACCAGAGCGAGAGGTCAAACCAAACCCCCTTCCGCAAGTGCCCGGCCCGGAGCAGCGGCCCGATGGCGGGAAGAGATAGGCTTATTCTTGGATGAAACCAGCGCGAACTTAAATACAAAGGAAGTGGAACACAAGGACAGCCGCTGGTCTAAAAAATAAAGTTTAATATCAAGAAGGGTGAACGTAAAGACTTAATACAAAACAATAAAAAAAACACTGCGCATGAGCGAAACAAGTTTACAAAAGCCACGGTGATAAGGCAACTGATAGACACCGGCTACAGTGAAAGCCCACGCAGGTATGCAATCTCTTTGGGATGAAGAGGCACGCTTGCTTGGCTGTCACACTACTGTACTCTTTCTGCTTTATGGAACGCTTCCACAATTTCGCTGGGTGCACGGTGCCTAAATAAAATGTCAGGGGCAGAAAAATTAGGTTTCCATCCATGGCGCTCAGTACAATGTGAGGAAAGATGGAATGATGCAGCTGTGTGAGTCAGTCATTTTGCCTTTTAATGACAAGTCATGCTCTCTCAAAAGCACGTTGATACAACTTGTGTTCCACTTACTTTGTCTTTGTTTGTTTAAGTTCGCACTGGTTTTATCCAAGAATATATTTCCAACTAGCCCAGCTTGCAACCCTTCTGGCGAGAGATAGGCGAGCAGAGAACGGGGATGTGCGCGGGACGGGTGTCGTCACCTGGCGGAGCGCCCGGCACGGGGCGGCGGCCCGATGGCAGGGAGGTATAGGCGAGGAGGGAACGGAGACGCGCGCGGAACCCGTGTCGCCACCTGGCGGAGGAAGGCGAGGAGGCTGCCGCCGCCGCGATAAGCGCGCGCCACAGAGGAGGGCCAGGAGGCCATGTGCGGCGCAGAGACGTGTGCGATGAAGGAAGAACATCTAGCTTCGGTCGCTCGTAAAGCGGCGAGGCTTAAAAAACACTGTGAAACGAGAAAAGATGATGAATAAGCAGTGTATTCATTGGAAACGTGTCTGTATATCATTGCGAAACCACACCTCGACATTGGGCCTAGCTAGGGCAGTGAAGCTTTCGCTATCAACTAAAGGGTTAGCATTTTTTCTCAGACCATAAATGGCACAGCCCTCTGCTTGAACGGATATTCAGGAAATCGCAAACTTTGTCCTGTGCGTAGAAGATGACGGGCACGTGTCGGAAGATCGAAAACATACCCATATGAGACACAGCCACCAACCACATCGTTGTGTGACAAATGCTTCTCCTGGTCACCAAACACGAAAGCGAAACTGACGCCTGTTTATGTATTTCGTGTCTTCCTTCGTCTTCCTTTAGCTACATATTCCTCTATTTACGACAAACATGAACCAACTAGCTCTAAAAGTTTTCCTACCAACTCCGCCGCCTGCGCACTTATCTGCCGCGCACCCGGCGTAATCCCAGCACACATCCAGAAAGCTATCCACTATTTTAATTTAAAGACATCTTAGCCCACTACACGGACGAGCATCGTCGATATCTGACCCCCCTCAAGGGGCTAGGCAAGATGAAGGAGCGAACTGTTCTTTGCCTCTATACGAATTGGCTACTGTGCCTGGCCATCATTAAACACTTCAATCCTTCTTTTGCTTAGTCATCTGTCAGTACGTCGAGAGGTGGGTGACACCTACCACATTGTATTGGCATGTCGGAGAAATCCTTTCCTTCCCCCCTCATCACAAGACCTGGTTCAGCCTGCTCGGACAGCGGTCATGAAAGATAGGGCCCCGAGTAGGGGCTCCACCTAGCATTGCGAAGGGGCAACTGTACCATTTGGAGTTAGCTTGGCTCTCTCCAAGCTACCTCTTTGTAATATAACTGAAAATAAGCGTTCTTCACCCCCACCGTTCTCGGTTGGCCCTCGGCGGTGCTCTTTCTATAGAAGGGTAGGCCAACCTCCCCCTCGGCGGAGGTATAATTGCTAGTTTATTTTTTATTTTTCAGATCAACTCAAGACAAAGGAAACGGTTGAAGAAACAGCTTTAAAGGCAAACCTCCGACCTCGGTTTTGTGCAGGGAACATAATCCTCTTGTCAACTTCCTCTCCTAAACTGCCATGGGAGCCGTATTGTGGAAAGATGAAAGGTGGAGAGGATATGGGAAAGAAGGAAGCACGAAAAAGTGGAAAGCATAAAATGTGCGTCGGCCTTTACCAAGTGCTGCTGTTGGGTACTTTTTTTAGAAAAAAGGGATCAACTCCAACACCGTTTTTTGTTAGTTACTGTGTAAAACAGTTAGTGTGAGTTACTAGGTTCTGAAACTTAAAGTAAATAGTTGGAAATTACTGAAAGAGTAACTTGTTACCGGTAACCCGCCTCTAGTAACTTGTTACCACGTAAGACTAAGGAAAGGTAGCGTGTTCGTCGCTGCCTCTGTTCATAATGTGCAGTCTACGCAACCACCCCTTCCTGTTCAGAGCAGATTAGAGAAGGAGGAGAGCGGATGCCCCCCCCCTTTTTTTGACTTAAAATATTGGCTCCAATCCACGCTGTGACGGTCGTTGGAAAGCAAAGCTTTAAACGACATCCACAACAATTGCGCATGCGACGTTAGTTGAATTTACACACGTGGCTCTACAAAGAGTGAAAGGACAAATTCTGCAAGCCGTTACGTGGAATTCGCGGGGGCGCGTCCCGAACGTCGCAGCGTCGGCCACGGCCGGGCTAGAGCGGCGGATGCTGCCGCTGTAGCCAGGCCGTGAGTCGGCAGAGAGAAAACCTAGAGGAAAGTCTTTCGAAGGGTGAAACCGCAGAACCTAGCCATTCTGATGTGCTAGCTCGGGGCTACACCATTGCGCGACACAAGTGCACACACCGAAGCAATACGGCATGTGAGCTATGTGATTCCCAGTTATACCGATTTAAACTAGTTAGTTTAGTAAGTCTGAGAATTGCGAGAAAGCTGAGGGATCTTTTATAAGTGCTATTTATCAGAACCAGTTGCTCCTTCGCCTTTTGTATTACCTTTTAAAACACGACCGCATTGGTATTCAATTTAGAAAACGAAGTCCCATTCGTGGCAAGCAGTGCGGAAATGGTAGCGTTTCTTTAGCGGCAAGATGTCTGCATGTGGTCTCTACATTTGGTTTTCCCGCCCTGCAAAGCAATCCTTAACGTATCTTTGCCGTACGACCAGTTCTTTCCGTCGGGTCTAGATTACCCAGGAGGTGCCGTCGAACAAGTTAATCAAGCCGTGCGAAAGAAGCGCGCAATAAACGCGAAGCTGCGCCAAGACAGGCCCAATAGAACCGTCGCTAAAGTAGACGACAAAACCGTCCCGCCGACGCGTCTGCCGGTGTGAACAGGCACCTGCGTGCGAGGAGCGCTGGGTAATAGCGCCCATTCGCCGCGCAATCTACACTGTGCTCCGTGAGGGATATGCACCCTCCCCCTCCCTAGCCGCGTTGACAGCTTCTTGCCGCGCACACCACGAAGGAGCCGTTGGTTGGTAGAGGTAGAAAGCTTTGCTTTAAAATGGGTCTCAGTCAAGGTAGCTGAGTGATTCCACCTTCGCCCACTGAAGTGAAAAACTGTCCTTGCGTTTTCGGGATCTCCTACGAAAGCCAGAAAGCAACAGAATTTCCGTAATACAAAGTGTGTAAAAGCGGTAGGTATTGCCTTCGTAGATACACTGGCGCACAGAAACGCTGGCGCTGTGCACCATAATCAACTCGGAATCGAAGCCGCCTACCTCGATCGCTGCTAACACAAGGTACCACTCCGCAGCGGGCCGAGATCACCGCAGCGGGCCGAGAAGTGCGATATTCCACCTGGCACATCGCGACGCGCAAGCTAGGTGAAGTACTCGAGACCGACCGGTGCTATGTTTCTTATTAATCAATCAATTAATTATTAATTAATTAATTAATTAATTAATTAATTAATTTGTTTATCTGATACCCACAGCGACAGGGGCATTACAGTAGGGGGGGGTAAAGAACACAACAAAATAACACAGGGTTGCAGTCAGCCGCACACCGGCCTTACATCATTACAAGCGCATAAAACATCTGTACAATGCAGACATGCACCACAAATAAGCACCTATAAAATCGTTAGGTTCATAGAACGGCACTAGAAAAACACTCAAAGCAACCAAACGCGTTACACCAACTTCGAAAAGAACGAATCATTAGGTATAACCGATACAATGTCACAGGGCAAGTTGTTCCAGTGCATCATAAGGCTGGGTGTTTTGATGCACAATATTTCGTCCAGATAAAATGCACCCAGTCCGTTGTTTTTCCTGTTGCGGACTTCAGCACGCGTTCAAACATCTTTGAGCTCCCTTATAAAGCACACATGTCCCAAACGAGCTGTTCGAAGTGCAAACGAAGATGGCGCTGTCATTTATTTTTCCCACCAATGGCGCATTGTCTGCAGAATTGAAAAAAAGACCAGTGATAAACATCGTTTTTTATCTCTTGCTGGTAGATTGCACCTTTCATTTAGGTTGCTGCTTTCTGATTGGTTGATTGCGGGGTTTAACGCGCCGACGCTACCGAGGCGATGAGGCGCGCCGTAGTAAAAGGCTCCGGGTTAATTTTGACCACCTCGGGACCTTTAACACTCGTCGAAATCTCGACCACGTTAATATTTTTTTGCCTCTGCGGCTGCATCAATGAAAAATAAATGCAACAAATAAAGCGCAGTCACCGTTTTCTGCACCTGCTTCTTGTGTTCTCTAGATCTCCAACACGACATTCCGCGTAAATGCACGCTTGCGCTATTCCATCGCATGAAAAGTTTAGAAATACGTCAGCTACGGGTTCGCTGATCCTTGTAGTCTCCTAATACGGTGCCCCAAAATTTGCAATAGGGTAGAAATGATGCCCACAACATTGGGCTTGACAATGGTCGCGTGTGAGCGAAGTGATTCGAATTAATTTTCAGCCGCACTTCCTGGAAAAAAATTGATGTATAAGCTGAAGAGTTGTGCACGCAATAACTCGAAGTTACTGTGACAGGTATGTGTGAAGCAAGCAGCTAGCGCTCAGTTCTTTACTTCTCTTGGATGTTCAAAAGCATACTCCGTCGTATATGCTGCATGCAAGTGACTTGACTTTATGGTGCCGGCAATGCACGGCGGCTCCTGGCCTGGAGGGATGCGGTAACCTTCATTTAGTCACACATAGTGATATTTTTTCGTACTCATATCGGAATAAATTATGGCCCGATTATTATTTCGCCACATTTGAATCAACGATTTAACTCCAACGGCTCTGCCTAGTGTGTTAATTCTAACCCCCAATTGAGGTCCAGCGATCAGAAGCAACATAAGAAAATTAGTTTTATTTCGCGAGTGGCTCTGCCGCTTCTGACTGCGCCCGTCGCCTGGCTTCCGCGCCTTCTTTCGAAGGGAGAACCGCTCCCTACGAGGCCGGCCGGAAACAAAAGTGGAGATTACCCGCCTTCGCGCGGTGCGAGAGTTTCCCGTCTGCATTTATAGCTTTGGCGCACAGCTGTTCACCGCACCATCGTTCTGCCAATACGCGGCATGATTATCGCGTGCACCATTATCCGGTTTCCGCGTTCGGCTTCGCACGTCACTGCCGACGGACCAACGCCACAACACTCATCGTGCAAGACGCGTCATCGAACGATATCTAGTCACTCATGAACACTGCCAGCAATGCGTTTTCGGCGATTGTTGTTCGTTTTCCCACATAGACTGCTGAAATAAAGAACTCAAAACGTACTGCATTTAGAGTGATTTATTGAGAACGATATAACTGCACAGAATATGGCAGCAGAAATGACAGAAAATAAATTAAGTTCGCACAAAGCAAAATAAAGTCCGCATGAGTGCGCCCGGTCGGCTTGAGTTGCTTAACGGCACACATACACGTGACACGTTTTCCACGCACACATTTAACGGCCGAGACCAACAAGAATGTGGAAGCTCGAAAGAACCTGAATTGCCTGTTTATACCAATCCACGTTCTCGGCCTTACGAGTAGGAGATCCCACGTGATACCTTTGCAGCGTTTTGGCAGAACGGTGATGCAGCGAAACGCTTCGTGCCAAAGCTATACAGTCAAAACAGATTATAACGAACCCGGATAGACCGAATTACGCTATATATCGAACAAAAGGCAATCTGTTACGAAAATGCATGCGAAGCATATTCCTTATAACGAAGTTCACGTCGGATATATCGAACTCGGCGCGCCTACAATTGCCACCGAAATGCATTTTCTCGGAGGGGCGATTGGGGTGCTGCTTGGTCATGACTGAGATGTTGAGCCTCGCATAGACCGACATGACGCCCGACACATTCAGTAACTGTTTCCGTCTCATGGGATTCACGACGGAGCCCATCCAGCCATCGAGTCCGGACCAAGACGGCATCATCGGCGAACTGCGCGATGAGCTCGCCAACGTTCCAAATGCTGGACCGAAAGGAGTGTCCTTAAGGGTTTTCCCGAGTATTGACGACGAAGTTGCCGTCATTGTGAGCCCCTCGAGCGCACACACCGTCGCCGATGTCATGGCAGATGGTGATCCTGAAAGCACTGAAGAGACTGAGGATGTCACAACGTAAAGCCGCCCGACGCTTTATGAAGCGCTTTTGCCAGCCGATGTTCTTCGCCAACATTGCTTCGATATTGCAGGACCCGGACTTGAACTGGTGCAAACGATGTCTCGTGTAGAGAATGCGGTGCTAGGTGGTGCCGCCGAAACGAAAGTGAAAACAAAAATCCCCAAGGCGGAAAGTAGCTTTATTGCATGCAATAAATAAATTTCGTTGTGTAAGGTAATGGCATACCTTATGCGTTCGTTTCGTTATGAGGGAATGGCAGGGGAGGGGGGGGGGGGGGATCACTTATTGCGAACTCACAACAAAAAATTTGTTATAGACGGGTTCGGCTATAATGAATTATTGGATATATCGAGCTAATCACGGCGCATATTACAGTTCGCTGTAACCGGGTTTGACTGTAATTGCAGATGGTAAACTCGCACTGCGGGATAGAGCGGTTATCTCCGCTTTCGTTTCACGGCCCGGCAGCGCAGGCAGCGCTTCTCCCGGCGAAAGAAGGTGCCGAAGCCAAGGCGACGGGCGTAGCCAGAAAGCACAGAGCAATGACGCTTATACTGGTCATACCGGTTTCAAACCAGGCGCTATCACTAGAAGTCTCCGGCGCAGTTTGGAGCACGCCGTTCGAGCGTTATAAACAAGCCTTTTTGCCGACGGTACTGTGTTGATGCCCCTGGTTTGAATCTGATTGATTGATAGTTTGGGTTTAATTGCGCAAGGCCAACAAGGACAAAGAGCTGCAAAGAAAACGTTATTTGACGATGACACAGCTGCCCAATTAAATACTAAATTATCTCAGTAAAAACTGTGAAGCGACTTAAAATCCATGAAGACGGCTGGTGTAAGACGCCAGGATATATCCATACGAAGCCGTAAAAAAATTGATCCGATAAAAACTTTGACATCCGATAAAAACTTACAAACACGCTTAATAGAAAACATTGGGCTGTCGGCGAAGAAGTGTGATTGTTGTAGGGGGATGTGTTGTCTGTACAGTACAGGAAAATGTTTGCGTCGTGTGGTATCGAGTGCCTTGCTTTGAATGGGTATGCCAACTACGGTAGGGCCTCTCCACACCTGCTACACAGAGGTCTTGAAGAGCCTTGAAGACACATGTCTGCCCTATCCGTAGCCTAACAGGGCCGTCTTCTGTGTATCTGTTGGGTGTGTCAGTGGTGTATGGTCCCAAGTGAGGTTTTATTGCGTGTAACTTGTTATCTGTCTGTTCACTCCAGTGCGGTTGTCATGTGTTGCGAAGTTGGTGTCTGATGTGTGGCTTCATGCCAGTGTACGGTACTGCTTGTTATGTCTACTGTATTGAAGAGTGTAGCAGAAGTGGCCATTTGATCTGCGGTCTCGTTTTGAGTGATTGATTGTAGGTTTTAACGCGCCGACGCAACGAAAGCAATGAGGCGCGCCGTAGTGGAGGGCTCCTGAATAATTTTGGCCACCTGGGATCTTTAACGTGCGGCGAAATCTCGTACACATGGTCGTTTTTGATTTTCACCTCCATCAGAAGAGCGGCCGCCGCGACCGGGAATCGAACCCGCGTACTCGTGCTCAGCAGCGCAAGCGGTCTCGTTCTCGGCCATGCTAGAGTTTGAATCTGCTGAACACACTTGAGATTTTCGAAGCTATCTCCAAAGCCAAAAAAAGTGATCTGGGGGAGCCGTTGCATTCCACTGAAAATGGCTAAAGGTTGTGCGCAACAAGCTGGCGGATAGTACGGCCACAATCGCCCCATGCGGCAAAATCGCAAGCGGAGCACCGCTATCTACGATTGTGCCGATAACGAGATTGCTGGACACGTTCCATGTCTGCAGCGTGATGAGGGCAGCAAGAAAGCAGCCTCTATGAGGGCGTGCATTCTGAGCACAAAGATTACGTCCCCATTCAAAGCCAAGAAATGCGCCTTGGTTTCGTTCGTTGTGAAAACCCGTACTTTCATTATTCCGTTGCTTTTTTGAAGGAAGTGGCTTTCTGCCTGCCGTATGGTCACCCTGAAAACATTGATTGTGCATAGCACTCGGTAACGTCGTACTTGCGAACACCGTGCGGCGCCATGTGTTGCGATTTTAAGGCGCTGGTAACGGGTACAGGGGAGAATAAAACAAATACGAACAATGGAGCACACAGACTCCGGCGCATGCCGCACCGCCTGGCTGCAGTGTTAGTAAACTGCATGCAGGCGCAGTTCTGTCAGAGCGTTTGAGAGCGTGGCCTACTGTTAGGGGAAATGCTTGATAAAGAAGCAACGCCGGTCATTTATTTTGAGACGTCTTTTTACGCTCTGTCAGCACTGAGCATCCTGTTATCTACCAAATGCGGGAGCCAAGCGTGCAGCAGGCTGATTGCAGCTGGCATGATGCCCCTCAACGATCATCTTGCTCAGTGGCGACGCAGTGTGAAAAGGCGCCTCGAAGTAAACGACCGGCGTCGCTTCTCGATCAAGCATTTTCCACAAATGTAGGTTACTCTCAAACGTTCTAATTGAATAACTGCGCATGCGCGCAGTTTACTGACTTTGCAGCCAGATGGTGTAGCATGCATCGGAGGCTGTGCGCTCTGTTGTTCGCATTTCTTTTGATCACCCTGTACCTTAAACCATTACATGCTTTAATTAATAACGATGAAACATATCTGTTCCGTACATGGCCGTTTTGCGTTCGCAACACACTGAACGAATAGCCTTAAACCTACACAGACGAGAAGGCTTCAGCAAGTTCATACAAGGAGCCGGATTTTTCGGCGAACAACTGTAAAAAAGGGCCACCATTTCTCTGCCAGCACCGGAGTTTTCAGCGTGGGTTAAAGCACACATATGCTGTGGCCTTTAGAATTTGAGCCACCGAAGAAGAATGAAGATACATACCAGATTGGCAATAGCTGCAGTGAACATTGAAGTATATTTTGAATACCCGGCAGGTAAATCGCTTTGTTCTAGTTTTGTTCCCCAAAAAGTAGGCCATCCAGAGCAGAACAAAAAAACAGCTGAATACACGGGGGAGCTGCAACCACACGGAATTAGAAAACTTGCGCCTGCCTCTGGCGGAGTTTTTTCTTCTAGGAACAAAGTTAGCTTAAAGGCTCGGGTAGGCCTCCTATTGCTTCATTTTCAGCATGCACACCAGTGAAAACGGACTAATTACATATATTGACACCGGACTCCAGAAAAGCGAACCGTTCATAAGGTTTCTAGTTGAATTTACTATAAAAAGCTGGCAAGAGTCTTTAGGTTCATTAGCTCGGTTAAACTGAGTGGCGTAATAATACACTTGCGCACACCCACACCCACCGAAAGAGGCTGAAGTAGAAATTATATGCACATTGATCGAATTATTGGCACAGGGAAATGGCTTTCAGTGGACTGCAACGCTCCGGTTGCCGACAGGTGAGCAATGCAACAGGTTTTATCATACGACCATGATTAGTCCTCACTCATCGTTTTGAAGCTGGGGTGCTTGTGTGGGGCGTGCTCTGAAACACCTCAAAGTACTGTCAAAGTGTAGGTAGGAACAGAAGTGTGAAGGTCACCGAGGAAGCGAAGCCTCTTACGTAAAGTTTCATTTTTGTTAATATGTCAAAATGGGGGGATATTAAAAAAGACACTGCCCTTCGGTGCCCGTGGGAGTGGCAGACGGCTGGTGAAAGTGCTTCAATGCGGGGCCCAGTACTCTCACAGAGCGAAGCTTAGCTACTTCGTTCGCCACCAACTCGAGGAAAAAGGTGAAGACATAAAAAAACCTCGCAGGTTAAACATTGCAGTTTAACATCTCATCGGTATCGTAGTTATTACGTTAGTTACTTACCTTTCCTCTGTTTATGTCCCGGTGTTCTTCAAAAGGATCTCCGCCGAAACAGCTGGCGCCTACGTCTGCACCCGAGGCGTTACGTGATCTTCGACGAATCCCAGTCGGCCATTTTCGTTCAGCAGTAGGCCGGCAGAAGCTCGGCGAACGCGAGCTACTCGATCGGCACTGCCCGAGCAACGAGCAGCGCTCCGACTGATTGTTGCCTTGGGAACACGCCTGCTTGATAAGAGCGTTTGTCGCAGCGGAACTTTGAGCGACGGCTTCGTCATACTAGCGAGGAAGCGGCCGCTCGCTGTCGTCGCAAAGGGAAACAGATAACACGCCTGGCGAAATAGAAAACCAGAAGGTCAGCAAGGCTAGAACGTAGTGCCTCGGAAATGAGTTGGAAATGTTTAATACTGATTGACGATGAGGTTTAACGCGCCAACGCTACACGGGCGATGAGGCATGCCGTAGTGGATGGCTCCGGATTAATTTTGACCAGCTGGGGATATTTAAGGGGTGGCGGAATCTGGAACACACGACGTTTTCGCTTTTCGCCTCCCTTACAAAACCGGCCGCCGCGGTCAGCAATTGAACCAGCGTCATTTGGCTCAGCAGGCACAAGAAAATGTATGAAGGAATTCGAGTATGGATAGTATAGAGGCTAGTTGCTACATTTGGTTCTGGACCACTGAACGCAGTAGGTTGGGGTCCTTGCTCTCATCACTTTTAAAGCGAAGCCTGGTCTGGCTAAGCGAGATGAAAATCCGGTAATCCTGTGTGCACAGAAAACACCTCCAACGCAACTCGATGCGCATGTGCGAAAAAAAAAAAAACGAGGTAGGAGAGGAGTCAGAAGTAACGGGAGAGACACTGGCAGGCTTTGTAGAAGACCAGACACGCTTTTCGTGCCTACTAACATGTCAGTGGAGCGGCCGCATCGGGGGAAGTAAAAAAAACCCGACCACACGTTGCAGCCCACTGGTCAACCATCTTGTACTGAGTGCAAGGGTGCAGTTCTTTACAAATGCAAGTTTAAAGACGTGTTAAGTAAATTCACAGATGGTGAGGTTGCGACCACTTTTGGTGGAAAAAGACGTTCAATGCAGTGCTATAACCCTCTCAAAGACCACGCCCCAGGAATCAGAAATGTCGATCGGCTTCGGCGCCTATTTAAAGATTTTCCAACTTTCACCGTATTGTACCCGAAACCAATATATGATAGTAATCACAAGTGTCGTGAAATGAAAAAAAAAACGCGTGATTAGGTAGCAGAAAATTACATTACAAGCAGTAACTTTTTCCCTGGATGATGTAAAAATTCTTGTTTTGGCGCACGCATTACACCAGTTTGAAATGTAGAGTGAAGTTGTAAAAACGCTGGCGCAGCTTGCACCAATGGTGCAATGCTGGAGAAACAGCAGAGCTGGCGGCCCCTCTCCGCATTTATTTCCGAACTTGACACTGAAAGTTCTATATGACCGGCAGGCCCGCATCGTTTCGTCCTCAGGCTTTCAAACCGCTCCCAAAGTGGGTTGCTTTAGCACGCGCTAACATTCGCGGCTAACGCCGTATTCATAACGCGATGGACCCAGGTTCGATTCCCACCATGGGAAGCGTTTCTTCTCGTTCCAATTGGCTTCACATGTTATTTTCCCTCGCCGCTTCTAGCCTCGTACCGCTAGAGCCTATGGCATGGCCCAGGGGTAAGGTTGCGGTTTCACTGCGTAGTTGTGCCGGGATCCATACCCGAGACCTCCCTAACCAAGTTTTTTTCTTGGTGCTTCGCGGTGATTTTGGTGCGACGGACGGACAAAGCTCCGTCTATATTTGCACTGCAGTTCAAATAAATTTACACATTTCTAGTCCTACAACTGTCAGCAGACGAAATGTTTTTTTTGGTTGGTTCAAAACTTTAAAATCGGGGTGGACAGCGTTTGTAATACTGATCATGGCGAGAAGCAAATGAAATCGCTCTGCACGGGTCGATTTTACGTTATGGCTACTGAAGCAGCCGCGCATTTCATGTATTTTAAGCAAACCGATGACTGGGTGCCAAGTGTTGACAATACCATGTGGTCGTTTAACATTGCGGTCCCCATCTTCAGTGATTACCAGCAATGAATACGCATCGAATATTTCCCAGTCTTTTCAGTGATTTTATGGGGATTTGATGTGAACTGTTCCGCAATAAAGCGGTGCACGTACGCCTCTTTACACTTGTCATTGCATTACCCGATTAGATTTGTAATTCTCCTCTTGTGGTCGCCGCTTTCAATGTTTCTTCAATGACTCCCCGGTGAACAGAAGGGCATCCGTCGAAGCCTTGATTCCATAAACACATGGCTATGCGGTAGCTTAATACTTCGCGCTGCACTAATTTCTTTGTGCCCTTTGTATTGTCATCCCGTTTGCATAGCTTCCTGTCCACCTCATTTCGTCTGGAAACAGAAGGGTGCGAGGCCATAATTGTAGCGCATTATATGATAAGGGAATACCCACTCCCAATTATCTACTATCGTAGAGGGAGGTAACTTACAAGCAACGGTTCGGGTGCGTTATCATACTAATTAGCAAAACGTTTTATCCGCATGTAATAACCTTTCCCCCTTAAATGGTGACACATTGAGGGAGCACGGCGTTCCCTTGCTTATGCTGCGTTGATCGTAGGATTCGGCATGAACAATTCTGAGGACCGACGGCTCGAAAGTTTAAGCGACGTTGGGCGTCAGTTCTCACTGATAAGCATACAATGGGGGTATTATTGCGAAAACGATAACCAATTGAGCAAAGAACCCAGCGCTGGCGTCGACTCTCTGTGACAGCAAGACGGCTCCTAGACCACGTGTCTTTGAAGAGTTCCATAGCAAGCGCTAAAACTCGGCAGTTGGGGAAAGTGACCGTCCACCCCAGTAAACCGCAGACGAAGCAAGGTAGGGGAAGAGAAGAGCCAAGCGAGCGAGAAGGCAGGCAGCAAAATTCGCCATCGTCGACAATCCGATTCTCCCAACGCACGACGGCCATGAACGAGCAGCGGCGGAACCGGTTTCAGAAAGATCGGAGCCATTCGAAAGCGTAAGGCGAGAGGCGACCGCAAAGTAACTCGTCAAAATCGGTTGGTGATGATGATTATGCGGTTTAAATAGCCCATGGTGTACATGGGCGTTAAGGCCCGCCGTAGTGGAGGGCTCCGAATTAATTTTGACCACCATGCGGATCTTTGACGTGCGCCCCAATCTCCAACACACGGGATTTTTCGCTTTGAGCCTCCATCACAAAGGCGGCCGCCGCGGCGGGGACTCGATCCCGCGTCGTCGTTGCAAGCGGGAAGAGGATAGACCCTTCGAGAACGCGGGGCTGAGGCAACGCGTCGCAGGTGTTCAGTTGTACATAATTGTTTCCCAATTCATTCGGATCCCTTAAAGAGTGTTCAGTCTCCTTAGTTTTTTTCCAGTCCAGTTGTCAAGGTTTGCTAGTGGACTTAATTTTTTGAGGGAAAGAACGAGCGCAGTGTCACCTCCGGGGTCGAAGTGTGCGCCACCGCCAACGCCCGGCCGCGTTTTCAGCCCAGAGAGAGAGAGAGAGAGAGAGAGAGAGAGAGAGAGGAGAGAGAGAGAGAGATAAATACATTTAATTTTGAGCGCAATGGTGCAGGATGATGAGGGTACCGGCCAGAAAGGGGGGGGGGAGGACGCCTGAACACACACGGCAAACCCTGGTTATAGAAAACTCTTTGGGACAGCAAACTGACTTCGTTATAGGCGGTACGTCGTTAAAACCGGGAATGTCTTGGTCTCTACGCACGCAGCGGGCACCGTAAAACAGTGCTTGTACAGTGAGATTTTGAATAAAACGATTTATTAGTTTCTGTGGTTCACGAAACAATTCCAATATACCGAGATTTGAATACAGCTATTCTTTAGTTCAGTCGGCTAAAGACCATGTTCATGTTTGTTCGCGTGGGTGTAAACGACGACGCTCATAGTGTCTGTAAACATAACGGATTATCGCGTTTTTGCTTGTGTGATGTGTTGTACTGTGATTAGGTTGTCATATAGATTCTACATCAAACACACTGATATTTGTGTTCGCTGTGGTTGAGCTGGTAAATTAGAGCCTACGTGCAGAGCATCAAATATCAGGAGCAGACTTGGAGGCATAGGAGTTAAAAGAGATCTTGGTATGCGTATTGCAAGCGTAGTAAAGGCAGCAAAAATTGTGGTGATTTTATTTGTGAGTTTGTTGCGATGATAGGTCTCAAGATGCTGGAGTCGTATACCAGGCCGCAACAATATCAGAGGAAGCGGTTTTTTAGGTTTCTTGAGTCAGACTGTGAGTTCAGCCGCCGGCGCGTTCCTTCGAAAAGAGAACGACATGGTGATGGACGGAGTATTTGGCAAAAACTTTACGGCTGATGGTGGAGTTAAATGATCCATCTGTCTTAGACGTCGTCTTCATAGCATATATCAGGGATGTATACACGTCCACAGACGTCCTAGGCACCATGCTCAAGTATACATTTTGAATAGAACTACACAGAAAAGGCCATACGCAAGGCGAAAAACTAGGTAGAAGATTTTCAAAACACTCTCGAGACAAAGTATAGGCCACCTACTATAAATAGCGACCTCACTAAGGTGCTAGACGAAAGAAAAAAAAATCCCGGGCTATCTCCACTAACGTGAAACCTGGGGAGGGGCGAAGCATACAGTAAAAAAAAGTCTCCTTGGCGCCTTTTTTGGCCACACCATGACCTCGCGTTCCGCCCACAGATGAAACCGCTGGATAGAGGCATACAGCTTTGCGTAAAGTAAAAAAAAGTCAAGAGATGAAACACATACAGCTTTGCGTCAAGCACGAAGTGTTCTCGCGCGAGGCGTTGGAAAACGAGTGTCCCCGTGTGTTCTTTTAGTGCGCGTTGAATAGTGCGGCGAATAGTAGAGCCGAGGTGGTGCTTAGCAGAACAGTCCCCCATTGTTGTGTTGCCTTGATAGAGTACATTTTAAATGTACTGATATCTGCATAACCCGCACAGATACGTGATCAAGGAAATCGGCCCGTAACTGGTATCACAACAAGCATAATATTTTCTTCATTCAGAAACCGCAGAAAAACCGGCTGTTGCCGAGGCTTGTAAAATCATCAGGCGACCAACATTTTGTTTAAATAAACAGAGAAGAGTGCGAGTGTATCTTTGTGGGGCTATTCGGTCATCGTGTTCGTAATTTTGTCTGCACCTCGCGCCGAAGCCCCCAGGCCCACCGTAAAAGCCTGATGGGAGAATATAGAGTTCTAATATTAACTCCAGTATTGGTAGTTCCACTCCCACTGTGCACGCTTTTTGTTGTGTGAAAATTTGCTTCTGCAGCGTGGATAGCTGGAGGCGCGTGCAAATGCATTTAGTTTGTTTCAAAAGTCTGGCCGGCACCTGTAACGAGGTCTAAGTTGTGTTTTTACGCCCGTAGGATTTTCGCATCCTGTCTTGAACTATGAGTGTGTAGTCGTAATAATTTATAAAAATCCATAATGATTTCCTGTTGTTACTTCTGGCTTGATTGTGTATTCGATTTCCCATGCTTTTAGCAAGTTCTTGAAATCTTAAAGGTTTTCTTTGTGTGCCTGAAGAGCTGGTCGACTTCAGAGCCTCTTACGAGTACGTGCACTACGGGAGGTGTTAAAAATGGAGCATTCGGCAGAGATACGGGCTGTGACGAAGGAACAGGCTGCATAATATCTGCCTTATCAGAATGTATGGAACTTGTGATTTCCGAAAACGCGCTAGTAGCGGCGGCATGTTGAAAGAAGGGTCTTCTTCAGCTTGGGTTGTCAAATCGGCGCTGGTTGCCAAACACAAACGCAGGATGTACTTATACGTAAATATACCGCAAAATCAGGAAGCTGGGGTTGCATCTGCAACCACAATTGTAGCTCAAATGGTACAGCATTTTAAGCTATAATATTTCTCCATTTTTAAAATCTTTTTCAAGGTTTAAAGTATATCAATTTTTATGCATTTCATTTTTCGAACTTTTACAAAAACACACACAGACACGCACACACGCACAAAAACAAGCATGCCTTCGGGTGTTCTGTGCACATCAGTCGAACTAATTTGGGTTCGTGTGAAAACCAGCATAGTTTAGCTCACATTTATTTATACAGTGTGTGATTACAAGTCAATGGCAAATATTCATTCTCCGCATCTTCACCTTCGGATTTATTCCAGCCCGTCTTTTTGGAGTCCATCAGAAAGATCCCCGCACTGGTTCTCTCTTGAAAATGTTCGCACCTCCATCCTGAATGTTACGCATTTGACGTTGCCATGGTTGGTTCCGTAGTCACTTGGGTTTTTGAAGCCTCCACCTTTTCAGAAAGAAAACAACAAAAAAACCGCCAGTGATGGTAACTTCCCAAGCAGCATGCCTGATTACCTTTCTTCCCCTGCAATGCGCAAAGCTTTCTCTGTGTGTCCAATTACAGCAATAAGTCCTGGTTGTTGGTCTCTGCGTCTCCTGTTCACTCATCTCGTCGCACGTATGCATTTTTCTTGAGTTTTAAGACGATTAATCAACCAACCCCCATCTTTCCTCGCATGTCCCGCTCAGTGCAAAATGTGAGGTTTGTCTCTTTTTAGTTGTCGTCGGTATGCTTTTTTCTAGCACATTTTGTATGCTTTTTTCTTGTATGTTTTTTCTTGGTTGAATGAACTGTTGATTAATTTTTCTATTTATGTGTTTTATTTTATTTCTAGTACTTCCAGTGTAGTGTAATAGGACAGCGAGTTCGAACTTTGTAAAATGAAGTAAATCGTAGGTAACAGCAATCGGCCTAACAGTGGGAGCATAAAAAAACAGTACGATACCCATCCAACAGAAAAGTGGAACTCAGTTGCTTTTGACGTGCATTCATTTGTATCACGTAGTGAACATGCAAGAGAGTTTTGGTGCGTTGAATATGGTAAAACGTACGAACAATACCAGCCTACAGGCTGTCAAAAGTGAAATAAATATTGCGTTAGGGAAACTTTTACGCATAATTTAAAAGTGAAAAAAAGTTGATGTAACATTGGCTTTTGTAAACCGTCATGTGTGCAAAAAAATAAAGCGAAGTGGAAGGTTCACCATCCCCTGTGAAGTGCAAGACGAGTAGTTCATCAAGACTGAAGCTGTGTAATACTGTGTAACACTGTTTATTAATCAGCTATGATTTTAGCGTTGCCCTGAAAAGCAGCTCTAGCTGCTTTCCCGGGTAACGCTCGACGCATAGCTGAAAAATTCAACAGCTATTTTTCTCAAAATTCTGCTTTTGCTAGACAAGAACGCTGTGCTCCAAGCAATGATCACAGAACATGAGCTTAGGTCACTCTTAGATTACCTCCACCCTAATAAACGCCCAGACACAGCTATTAATTTGGTCTCAGAACTGCGCAGGAATTTTCACGTTAATAAAACTTGAACTGCTTTCACTCCTAAGCAACATTATCACAACGGGCCACAGAACAGCTGATAAGATAGCGGCGATAGTTACTCCACTTCACAAAGGACGGGATCATAGCAAATTAAAACACTATAGGTCTATACCTATTTTATCAAGTGCCGCTCCAAGATACTAAAAAATGCGTATTTCCAACTACGGTTGACTTTTTAAACATAACGTTTTTTCACCTCACTAGTACGGTTTGTGCAATGAAGAAGCCTTCAAACTCTCGTTGAAAACTTTTCTCATTAGTTGAATTGCATTTTCGGACGCAATCAAGTTGCCTTTGCTATGTTCTTGAACATTAAAAAAAACTTTTGATAGTGTACCCGATAATATTTTGTCACGTAAACGTTTCTTGTTTCGATTCAGAGAATCATTCATTCAGTTCAAAATTTATTGCTAGGCTCGCGTCAGCAAGTTTTTCCAGGGGAGTCTCGTAGCAGCTATTTACTGATAAAACCTTGAGTTCCTGAAGGTCCGACAGTGAGCGCGCTATTTAATATTTTGTTAATGATCTTTGTACCGAAGTTTCACTACGCTGTTCCACGACACTTTGAATTTCTCTACGCATCACACCCTTATCACGCCATTACATCCTTTAAGAGAGGTGCAACTAATGCAATGGACTGGACTTCTGACAATTTATTTCATGCAGCCAAAACGCAACTGGTGGCCTTCTACAACCCCCTAAAAGTTGTGGGCGATTACCTTAACCCTTTAACTTTGAACACGTCTTCATGTTTTTATTGTGTGTGCAAACCAGTGATGTAAACTTCGTTCGTTAAATATCTCGGCTTAATCTTTGACAACGACCACACATGGAATTCTCATGTAACATACGTCTGTACAAAGCTACGTGCGCTTTCGTGCATTTTGTACAGCTTGCATTAGTTTATTCCGTTATCAGTGTGCAAGATTATTTTACATTTATTCGGCTACAGTGTGCTTTGTTACGGCATTATAGTGTATGGTGACAGCGGAGTTCGATTGCAGCCAAGGCTAAATTCTAATCTAAACTCCTTACTCAAAAATGTAGCCTATAAGCAATGCCTCCCCGGAAGTACGGCTATTTTTACAAGCTTAAGTTGCCCAATTTCACTATCCTGTTGATGAAAACAATAGCATCGAAGTATTTTTGGACTACTTACTACAAAAAAATACATTCCTACGCTCATCCTTAGACCAAGAAATGTCTGCTAGGTACCACAGTGTTTTCCAAGGTACGGTCAGAGAATAGGGCGCTACTATGTACCGCCGTTTTTTAATAAATTTTCACATGTTGTATTGGAAGTGGACTCATTTTAAACTAAAAAACACGCCTCCGCGCCTAACCGCACCAATTCCCATATTGCCTGGTGTATGCCAAGTGCAGACTGTAATGTTCATAGTTTGCCCTGTTAGTTTCACTGACGGTTGTGTTGTACCAATTTAATAAGTTGGTTCTGTTACACCTTCGTATTCAGCCATATTCCCGTTTTCGCTGCGTGCGATGCCCTTCAAGCCCAGAGTGAATTGGCAGTCCTGTGACTGTATGTAAAGTTTTTTGTTCTCAAGTACCATTATAAGTATTAAATACTATTATGTACGTGTATGTATGTATGTATGTATGTATGTATGTATGTATGTGTATGTATGTATGTATGTATGTATGTATGTATGTATGTATGTATGTATGTATGTATGTATGTATGTATGTATGTATGTATGTATGTATGTATGTATGTATGTATGTATGTATGTATGTATGTATGTATGTATGTATGTATGTATGTATGTATGTATGTATGTATGTATGGTTGTATGTATGTATGTTGCATGCATGGATGCGCACTATATAAATCTTAATAGATTCCGTACCTTCGCAGCACTGCTTGAT
This sequence comes from Haemaphysalis longicornis, assembly GCA_013339765.2. Classification (NCBI taxonomy): domain Eukaryota; kingdom Metazoa; phylum Arthropoda; class Arachnida; order Ixodida; family Ixodidae; genus Haemaphysalis; species Haemaphysalis longicornis. The sequence continues at coordinate 126,572,771 of CM023455.1, forward strand.
GGGTTAGAAGATGGCGAGTCTTGCGGCTTGGAATTGCATCTTACAAGGTGAAGTTCAATGTTCTTTTTCTTTACTCTTCTTACACATTGTGGACAAGCCAGGATCGTCTCTGGGGAATCGGCAGCGTTCTCCTTCGTGTCCTATAGGACAATAAGATGAAAGAGATAATAACAAAACACTCTGCCAGGAGCATGTTACAGTAGCCTGGCTCACGACGCCCCATTCGGCTGATTACTTTGCCTCGGCACAGCTGCCGAGTACTGCGACACAGCGTTTGGCAGTTTTGGTAGCTTTAGTTACGGCATAGCCCCAACTTCACGTTTCTCTATTTGCCCATGCGCCCTTATTCGCGTGGGCTCAGCATGGCTGGACGGAAGTTGCAACTCGTGAAAATAACCTTTGAGCAGTCATATCACACTGAGTAAACGTGTTGCTTGGCGAGTTGGTGGGTTATTACGGAAATATTTAACGCATTTAAGACAAGGACGGTGAACGGACAGGACGGACGCTAACTGCTCTCACTGACTTCCTTTGTCAAATAAGCAAACCGTCACCCGCGACAAAGATCGTCAGGAAATAGAGTAAATACATGCTTCGGTATTCCGAACATCCATAGGAGCTATCTCACATATTATTTAACGTCTAGGTTTCCTTGTCTGAAACCAGTTGGTGTTTGAGGGCTCGGGCATGCACTCCACTTGTTTTCCAATGATTTTTGCTCGTCCGAATACCCAGTGGCGCTATCTGTGTGCCTTCCATAATAGTGAGACCGAAGACGAATACATCGGCACTACCCTTGCAAACTTCCACAGGTGGTGTGGATGCTCCATTCGTGTCAAAATTGCTGAATGCGCATGTAGCTGGTGGTAGAATTAGGGAGAACGTAGCTACATAAACAGAAATTATGGCGTTATTTTTATTCTAGAATAATGTTGGCTTAATTTTAACGAAACGCCCACGTAAAAAGCAAAGCCCAATTTTTAAGAGAAAGACGGTTAAAACACGAAGTCCAAAATCTAAGCTGCTTGAGAAATACTTGCTGCACGAGTTGATGTGAACTTCGTGACATGGTTGAATCGCTCCACAATGGACGGACACAAGAGAGATGACAGGACAGGATAAATTGCTTCGGCCGTGTCGTAACAGCCCAATCGGATAGACGTCGGCTTCATAACGCGAAGGAGGCAGGTTCGATACCGACCACGGGAAGTGCTTTTTCTTGGGGCGCTTGACTGCCTGTCGCTCATCATAATCATCGTTCTGTGAAGCCTATTGCGTCAAGTTGGCTTTCGTTCAGTGCGTTTTTACGAAGACGATTCACGCCTTAAGTGAGGCTCAAAAAGCTTCGCTTTAAAAACCAACGTTGAAAACAGGCGAGTTAAAGGGAGAAACGAGACAACTGGGCCTCACGTTGTCCCAAGGGGTGCATAACGCAGAACAAACAAATAAAAAATTTCCTGGCCACCTCCACTAACGTGAAACCTAGGGAGGGGCTAAGCATGCAGCGTATAAGTGTATTCAAAGACTGTACGGCTCTCTCTTGCCACACAGCGAGCGCTGATTGGGCACCGGAGAAGCGCCGGTGGGAGGAGCAATCGCGTGCTTGTAGAGGCGGTGGCGCCCTCTCTTGCGTTGAACCGGATTGAAGCAATTTGCTTGCCCCCTCTGCCCAGTTTGGGTTAGTGGTGGTAGGGGTCAACGCGAGCGCAGTGCAATACCCGTGCCCGCCCTAGGGGCTCGTCCTCGGTAATGAACGAGGTCCCGGCACCGGGTAAGAATGCCTTTACTTGCTTCGACCAACCACTCGACCCGATCAGCCTAGCATCGAGAGTCCGTGGGTATTTAGTGTGAGTGTGTGAGTGTGTGGTGCAACACAAATTAGAACCACTCTATAAACAGTTTCTGCTTGTGCTTGACGATTGCTGAAGCGGGCAGGGAGCGTTTTACCCATCTTTAAATCATGTCAGTTTATTTTGAATCAGTTTTATCCATTAGAAACTTTTCTTTCAGTACGCGTGACGTTCTAGCTCGAGGCGTTGGGAAACGAGTGTCCCGGTGTTTTAGTACCATTACTACGCGAGACGACGACGACAGGAAACGCCGACAGCCCGAGCCCCTAAGGGGGTTTGCCCCTAAAAAAGACGCTGCCCTTGGCTGGATGCTCTTTAGAGGCTTTAGAGGCTTTAGAGCTTTGAGGTTTGGCTTCGCACTTAATAAACTCCTGTATTACATCCTTCAAAGTATAGAATATACTTTAAAAATATTTGCAACGCTTTCGGCAAAAAGTGCTTTCTCTTTTTTAGACTTGACCCCCTGGGCACCAGGAAACTAATTACTATCAACGCACTAGGAATACTTATATTTACAAGATTGGTTTTGGTCTGTAGATAATTTATTTTGTCTAAAAGCAGGGTATAATATTTTTTCCAGGTACATCGCACAGTTACAGGTACAGGTATTGCAAAGTATATTTTGTTTCAGGTGCATCCTTCCTAACAAAATAGGACAAAGTTTATGGGCTAACCCACGTATCGTGTTAAAAACAAAATACATACGCATACAATGGTCCCATTTTCTTCGCACGAATTGATTTTCTTAGCGTCAGAGCCAGGCTCCTGCTTGCTGCTTGTGAGAGCCTCCTGTTTGCTTTCCTCCATGACTTTTTCTGAAAAATAAAACGCGCGTAATTATATTTCCCCAAACGTAGTAATTACACCAAACTATCAACCGGGCATTTTTGAACCATTAAGTGAGAACAAAAGAATCTTTATTGCCAAATAGTGGATAGAAGAACCATGCAATGTGGCCGTCACGCAATAATAATGCTCGTGAGCGTGAATGGTTAGCATTTGTGTGTAAGTTCCTGCGGATAATTCTCAAGAGACCAAAGCCGACCAGTTGCGACCGGAGATCGGCAGGTGACTCTACCTTTTCTCCCATTTTTCACTCAGTACAGATTTGCTATATACCACAAAATCCTGGTCCTGTCAGAACGTCGTCATTGATGATGATTGCTAGTGGTGTTCTCCTTTGTAGCGGCGTGAAAAAAACTAATATACCTACGTTTTAGTATCTTGGTTTAATACTTGCGCTGCTCTTAGGGCCACCACAAAAACTTATTAGGCACAAATACAGCTGATATTTCTGTTACAGGTGGTACCGGTCATAGGCAATATTCGCCTCTCTGGTTCTCATCCACCAGAATTCCAATCTTCTTTTCGTCGCCTAATGCGGTCATTTTCGTTATTTTCGTCATTTTTGTGCGATCAGTGCACCGCCATTCGGGGCGTTTCCTAAAGTCCTGCGGGAAAAGAAGCAGTCGTATGGTCCACATGCCGCCTCCCGTGTTGGACTGCGGGTAGTGGGGCATATTTTGGCACCTAATTTAATTTTAATATTGGTACTTCTCTTTTTATTTGAGGTTTCAGCATGTAAAAAGCACGGTTGCTACTGTGGGCCTTCGAAATTACAGGAAAGGATAAGTGGTTGTAATTGCCTCTCTTACAAAATACGACACTCTGTGGAAGGCCTTTGCGGCTGCCGCAAACTGATTTTTGAAAGTATAAACTCAAGTTCAAGTTTGTTTATTTTCTCTTTTTCATTTCGTTTTCACCGAATACATGCATGAATGTCTGTGTCCTTAGCCTATTGGCTAGCAATGGATCCATTAAAAACGCATCACAAAGGAATCAGGGGTTATGCTACGTACAATCACATGTTTGAAGGAATGCAATATGTACATTGTAAAAAAAGCATGGGTAGGAATAGAAAAGACGCATTCAAGATTAATTACAATGCTAAAAACAAACGCTTGGTTCTATACAGACAAATTAAACTATGAATAATACAGCTGTGTCTAGTTTACGTTGCAAATAACACACATACAACAGACCACACGTCAGGAATGAAGTACATCGTCAGTGGTAAAAAGCTACAAATATGATCGTTGTCCCCAAGACAGGAGCAGACAAAATCATGTAGAAGGCATTGTAAGTCGACGCTATTTTCACTTTTTTGCTTTTAATTCTTCTATGTGCTGGATATTGTTTGACGCGAAAAAAAGGCTTTCAAAGCATGATCTACCCTGGTTGATCGTAAAACCGATGACGGAAGATTCCAAACTTTTACTCCGGCGTACTTAAGACGGCGTTGTTCGTATGTGTTATGAGAGAGAGAGATTAAAAATTTGCCCTCGGAGGCAGAGCGGCTACTTGTACCGGGTGTTTGTAAAATAGCTCTGGGAAAGGGAAAGTTGTTACAAGTTATTTTATATACCAAGAGAGCTATACGATAATCTCGTAGCGTAGCACAGGCATTATTGCGGTTTTGGAAAATAGAGGCAGAGAGGGTGTACGAGGGTGAACATGGTTTATTATTCTCAAGGCTCTCTTTTGTAGGCATATTATGTGCTTCCCAACACTCGATGCAGTATGTTATCTGCGACTGGAACCGAGAGAAGTAGAGGGTGCGCAACATACCAGTTTCAAAATGCTGTCGGGCTTTGGTCAGGGTAAGACAAACAGAGGAAAGTTTCTTCCCCAGCCTTTCTAAATGAGGTTTCCAGTTTAACGCTTCGTCCAGCATTACACCTAAATATGAAACCGAACCGACTTATTGTATTTCTTTATCATTGACCTTCAGATTGCCCATAGTGTAATGTACAGGCTTGTAGGACGATCTAAAAACTAAATATTTGGTTTTATCAGTGTTTAAAGTAAGCCTATTTGTCGTGAACCAAAAGTAGCACATTGTTCATGCCTCAGTTATTTGAAACATTTACGTGCGCGCGTTTAGAAACAATGTATATCCCAATTAGCCAGCCCTCGAATACACGGACATGATTATAAAGTGTTTGCCTATAATCGAGGCAACAAAAAGCAGAACCAGGAACCAAATGCATGAAACAATGCCCATCGCCGTTACAGAACTTTCCTCGAACATATTTGCTGGCTAAAATGTATACGCACTCAGGACCCAAAACTAACGGGAATGAACGCGTTTAAAATCAAGCATATTCAAGGCAAATAGGTTTGCGTGTACATTGCCCTCAAACAATTTAGTTCGGCTGAAAGGTAGGGCTGGATGGTTTCGCCAGGTATCGAAGCGTTGTATATTACGTTACGCATCCGCATATACGGTATCACTCTTCGTTTGTGGAATATTTCATGCACAATCTTTTTTAAATACCTAAAACCATCACACCGAAGACCCGATTCAAAATAATCAGAAACAGTACCTGTTGCCGAGAGGAATGAGACCGGTTAGCCCTTTTTGAGTATGTTTGCACACAAAACTGCCCTTCGCTCTGAACGTGGCAGATGTGAGCCGAGTGTTTTCCTATCTGGGTGGAAACCCGATAACCAAGCATTCTTTTTGGCAGCCATATGAAAAGATAGCATTCAAAAGAGAATGGACCGATAATTTGCCTTTTGTTGTAAACTCGCTCCCTTCATCTGTAGCGAGGCTGTCACCTCTAGCCATCGTATATACGACCGTACGTTGTCATGGTAGTGCGAAGTAAAGCTGGGCGGCTTATGTCCATTATGGGGGGGAAACGGCTTGCGGTAAAGCCAACTTTACAGCACGTACATGCTGTGAAAAAGGGACCAACAACACTTTTACCAAGACTATGCACATAAAATTATTTGAGAATTGGCCGCTACGCCTACTCCACCCTCAAGCCGAGATTCATTTATTCGCCATAACTATTCAGTTAACAATGAGCTTGCGCTACCGAATTCCCCTCTGCTGTCAATACACAGGGCATCTACGGGAGGAGTATGGTTACAGAAAACGGCTGTAATATTTTTTTTATCGGAAATTCTTCCGAACAAATTATGTGAGAATTAGCCGCTAGAGAACTGGTTCAATACGGCGGGTTTCATTTACTTTTCTTAATTACGCAGTTCACAGTGAAGTTGCAAAACCATGCACCCCTTCGTCTAACGACGACGATGGTTGAACACGAAGCTTTCTCATGATGGATTCTTTGTTTGGCCAATCCCGCACTGCGAGTATGTGCGACTCTGCACTTCGTAGGCCTAAACATGTACGGCGCGAATCGATTCCTACTGTTTGGCGTTCTGTGAGCACTGTTTTGGGTGGTTGCTGGTTTGAGGTGTCAAACCGCATGGTGTTTCGTTAGGCCTAACGCCCTAAAGCTCAAATTGGAAGTTAGGCCTTACGTCTTGTGGCTAACAGCCTTACGGCGCGCAGAGCAACGCCGTTTTCATAGTACATCGGCCTGTGGGTAACGGCGGCCGATGTTCACCTCACAACATGGCGGTATAGGACTATTTACGTCACGCTGTCGCACGCCTGCGTCACGTCCTCCAACTGCTGCACATCAACTTTTAGCCGAATGAGTGCAACGGAACTGTCGCCAAGCGTCGCAGGGAAGCGTTTTGATTCTGCTACACTTTACCCACAGTTGTGTTGTCCCAAATCACTGTCATTTCCTTTTCGTCGTTGCTTTTGGAGAAGTGCGACATGGTTAATTTGGCTGAAGTGTATGGGTCAGCTTCACTTTATAGTGTGAGTAAACTACAGCAAACACTTTTAGGAATTTTGTCCAGGAGCGATGGCAATTTCATAGTCCTACGTTTGATGCCATTGCGCTCTCACCATGCCTCAAACTGCTCGAACCACTCTGATATCAATCGATAGGTAGGATGACCTGGCCAAGGCAGCGAAGGTCATGCAGGCTAATTTTTAACGCTTGAACTCGATGTCTGAATCTCAAGGTGTTTCGGTTCTCACGCTGTTGGTCTCAAGAACGAAACTTAGCATCCTTGAGTAGAAACTGTCCCCGGTCTTAGCGAAAGTCGGGTTGGTCCCGTATTTCAGCAGAGGTGGAGGGGATTGAAGTGGAAAGCAAGCAGGTAATTTCACCGCACCAAAGTATTAGAAAAACGCTTTCTAAGACTAAAAAAATATATTCAATGAATTTAGAAATTGTTATCTGGTTGCGAGGGTAATGGCTTTAAAGCAAATAACAGAATATATGCCAAAAGGTGGACCACGCGCTCGGATGGTTTGTGCAACCCTTTATGCAATAAGCTCTGCGGGCAGCACAGCGTTTCAAGCGAAATTAAAAGAAAAAAGCTGAGTATTTCATCATTACGTAAAACAAGCGGAGAATATCGCACACAGAATATGCGTACGACATGGACGTGGCGAAAATACAGCGTGGTTGCATGTTGATGTTACATAGTTAGGACATCGATGGACGATGGACATCGTGGATAAACGGCAAAAAACATGTACCGACGAAAAATCTCGCATCAGGTTGCACTTAGACGGCAGCGAACGGAGAAAAATTATTTTTCGCAAACAAGGCTATGACATGCGGGACAAAACGGACTCTATTAAAAGATACCAGATAACTTTGCCATTACTTAAACGCAAAACAGCGCATACGGACGGGACAAGGAAAAGAAGAGCAGACCGAGACACACAACATGTTTATTAAAAAATTGAACATGCTAGATATTCCCACTCCAGCATATGCGCACACATGTCACCATCCTTATCACATAATATAGCAGTTCAAAAATTCATATTTCCATACAAACATATGGATGGTTCACTTGCAAACTGTTCGCCATGCTTTCGAATAAAGAAGGTCTCGAATTATTCCCTTGCCAGCTGTTCTCAGCTTTCGCTCGGCGCATTTGTCTGAGTGCTGAGCACCTTCTCAGCACCTTCGTCTGCGTGAGCAAAAGCCGGGTGTGTGTGTGAGTGAACCAACCACATCCTTGTATGAAAATGAGTGTGAATTTTTAAACCCGTTATATCATGTGATAAGGATGGTGACATGTTGTGCGCATGTACTGGTGTGGGTATATTAGCAGGTTCATTTTTTAATAAACTACTTTGTGAGTCTACGGTCGTCCATCTCTTCTTTTCCTTCTCCCGTCCGTACGCGGGAGTTTTGCATATAAGTATGATAACCAACCAGCCCAACAACATGCTTTTACTGAACGTTATCCAGAACGCGATAACTTTCTAATCATTTCTGTTTCCTTGTAATCAAATTAAAATGACGTAAACTGTTCGTTTACTAGAGCCGCTTAGCCTTATAAACAATCGTTCAACCAAACGTTCAACAATTGCTGCGATTTATTTACTTTTTTTTAAGTGAACGCATCCACTGCCAAACGATATGGAAGGATGACACTGATGGTTGATAGCACGATAAGCAGGCTGTACCTTGTGGAAGCTCCGCTCGAGATATGCGAACGTTGTATTCAGAAAATAGGCCAACGTGGACGCAACGGGGGGTAACGGAGAAGTTTCTCATCCTATGCGTTGTCATGGAGTCTAAAGTGCCACAATGCAAAACAGCCATTGAAGAAACGCATTCATGGTGCAAGCTTTCCACAAAGGCAGGCTCCGAGCGATTTTTGCGTTTGCACTGCGTAAGACTGGCTCATAATTTGGAACAGTAGTTTCGCTCGCTCGTGCACGAAGGAGGTGTTCAGTGTAAAGCCTGCGTGTAAAGCAGGGCGGGTAACACTTCCAAGCCAGGTCTGAAACTCAGTATCATGGTTTTTAAACTAGAGCTTCGGAACGTTGGTAACGTAGAAGATGATGTTTAATCTTATAGCGCGTCATCCCATTTGTGATAGCTGCTCACCCTCTCTTAGAAGAATCAGCAATCCTCCACGTCCTGGTCGTCGGTACCGCCAAAAGGGGAGGGGTCGCGTTGTATGAGGGATCCAGAGCGAATGATGGGCTGCTTGGGTGGGGACGCCATGGGTGGGCGTTGCCTCGGGACATGGGAGTTTCCAGCTTCATGCTTCGTAATTCCAACCTTTCGCGGTGTGAGGGGAACCCGAGCTCCACTAAATTATCACATTTAATGGCAGGACCGCAGAAGGGCGTAGAATAGCAGCTAGCCTTGGCCCAAGTCGAATGGGTTCTGCCGTCGCTCAGCTCTCGCGCCCAACACAATGATGATGATGATGATGCCGGCGGCAGGAAAGTAATGGGACACGCTTACCTATT
>CM023455.1:128496822-128676822 GCA_013339765.2 Haemaphysalis longicornis
GCTCCGTCAAACGACGGCAATGGTTGAACGCGAAGCTTTCTTATGAGCGATTCCTTGGTTGTCGGCTGAGTTTGGACGTTGACTCGCAGACGGTTTGAACTTAGACTCGTTGAGCTTTGACTTTGACTCGCAGACGGTTTGAACTTAGACTCGTTGAGCTTTGACTTTGACTCGCAGACAATTTGGAACTTAGATTTGGGTTGAGCTTTGACTTTGACTTGCAGACGGTTTGAACTTAGACTAGTGAGCTTTGACTTTGACTTGCAGACGGTTTGAACTTAGATTCGTTGAGCTTTGACTTTGACTCACAGACGGTTTGAACTTAGACTCGTTGAGCTTTGACTTTGACTCGCAGACGGTTTGAACTTAGACTCGTTGAGCTTTGACTTTGACTCGCAGACGGTTTGAACTTAGACTCGTTGAGCTTTGACTTTGACTCGCAGACGGTTTGAACTTAGACTCGTTGAGCTTTGACTTTGACTCGCAGACGGTTTGAACTTTGACTCGTTGAGCTTTGACTTTGACTCACCAGCATTTTGGACTTTTGATCGCAGCGGCTTCGACTTTGGCCTTTCGCTATTTAATTTCGCACGAAGAAATTTCGCGTTCAACCATCGTCGTCGTTGGGCGGAGGAGTCCATGATCTTTCTAATTTTGCATTTCCATGCACCCCTTTCCAAATCCAAACTGCTTCGACCGTGTCGGAATTGCGCATTTGGAAAGACGTCGGCCTCATAGCGCGAGGGACCCGGGTTCAATTCTGATAACGGGAAGCGTTTTTTTTTTCTTTCAATTCACCCACGATCATTACCATCGTCAGAGAAACTTTCCTGCAGTGTGTTTTGTGGTGCACGCAGACGTCATCAGTGAGACATATGAAGCTTAGATTTAAAATGTCTGATCGTCGTAGTAAGAGCGGACATGAACGGCGCGTAACCGCGGCGTGTAGCTTGCGACAGGAAAAGTAATTATCGGTAGTCTCTGTAGGAGTAACACTCGCGGACAGGAAACGAGCTTCCTGGATCAGGGAACGAACTCGAGTAGATGATATCATAGTTCATATAATGAGAATAAATGGACATGGGCTGGCCACTTAGACAGACGAGCCGACGACTGGTGGACAATTAGGGTAACAGAGTGGATAACAAGAGTGCCGGAAGAAGGGGAAAGCCATTATCAAGATGGAGAGATGAAATACGGAACTTCGGGGGTAAACTGTGGACTCGAGCGGCGCAGCCCCCAGATGGGCTCAATAATATCTCCAGTCCATTCCTTTTCCTTTTTCATCGAACCACTTAGTAGTAGTAGTAGTAATAGTAGCGGCGCAGGACGGAAGCTGTTGGAAGTCAATGGAGATATGCCTTCGCCTTGCAGTGTGCCCATGGATTCTTTCCTCCATGAGTGGGCCTAAGTAGGCTGTTGTTGATGGTGATGATGATGAGTCTCTATCCGATGTGAGCTCGTTTATCCCCACCTCCCTTTCCGTCGTGTCGCTTAGTGATAAAGCGAATTGATTTTATCACGCTATCATCATGTGCGCACGTGGAAAGTGAAGAATACGCAGCAACGTAATCGCGTGTCGCGCTAATATCAACTTGTGCCGAACACGCCGCTGCGTGACACCGCATCGTTGTGTCTCGACTGGAAATGCAATTTCGGCCGTTGAATAATAAATGCTCATATAGCCGCGGTCGCCGCGCGACGCTAAAATGTCGCGAAAATTTACGTCTTAGGCGCACGCTCTCGTGGCAATACTCAGTTCTTCCACGTTTAAAGGAACAGACAACCGATTTTTGCGGAGTATATGCTCTCTGTCCTAAGGGAAAGGGCATCATTTGAAACACCTTTAATAACCGAAAAAGTTTTCCTGGTAGGGCCCTAAAACATTTGAAAGCGGAATTTTTAGATCTAGCGGCCTTAAGTATGCTGCAAAAGGAGTGCTGGAAACCATGACAGCGTGCCGTGCGGAAACGTACTTTTGACTGTACGTGAGATGAAAAGAGGTAGGGTTCAAAATCTTGTCCACAGAAAAAAAAAAAAACAATAAAATGTAGTCATTTCCTAATCCCTTGTGTGGCTTTTGAATCACGCATTGGAAACTATAACCATTTCACAGTTCAGGAACTTCAGTGCAAAATGAGGATTATTTCCGCCAATTATTTTAGAAAATTAAATTCGCAAAATAAATATATTCGCAAAGATTAAATATATATTCGCAAAAATATATTCAGCAGAAATAAATATATTCACAAATAAATAGATTCGCAAAAACGAATATAATCTGTCTAGACCAAGTATGACCCCCGTAATCCCAGCCATAAGGCAGAGAATAATTAAAAGGATGCGAATGGGGTAGATTGTGTCGCGAAGCCCCTGTTCCGGTTTGTGCTTTTTGAATTTTGTAGCATCCTCTGCGGGCCACCGAGGCCCCGCTTTTCTAAGAAACGCATGCGAGGTGTGTGTTGGCCCGTCGGCCGACCCGGAGACGCGGCTCTCGAGGGGACCATCCGCGCATCTACCGCGCGCACTGGCGTCTCCGACCCCCCCCCCCCCCCCCCCCCCCCCCCCCCCCCCGTTGCGCGCCTACGCGGGCCGCTATGTTCTCTGACCCTCGGTCTCGTTCAAACGGCCGCCTGTCTTTTTCTCCTTTTCGAGTTTGTATACCTTTACTTTATTCTCCCCAGTAATTCTTTTACCAGAAACGGGCGCCTTCGAGTTTGAACTTTGTGTCTTCTGTGGTGTGATTTTTTCCTTTTCACTTTGGCGGGGACATGTCTGATTGGAGCTAAAGAAGCGTCTTCCCTGATTGGCTGCGGGTGTGCCTTAGCCTTTTTCCACGCAGTCCGCACACGCTAGATGCGCTTTTTTCCCCCAATTACGTCCCCACACCGGACAGCTTGGAAGCAAAATAATAACGCGGCCCTCTGGCTATTGAGGGCGAGAGGGCGGCCCTGCACCAGCTCACGTCAGAAACTCTGCCGCCCGTCGTCGTGCCCTCCGTGCCCCGCCGGGAGCCCTTCGCCCGCCAGCTATGTCCCGCTAAGTACCCTTAATCTTTTGACTGTATTTTTCATCTATGTAATAAGTGTAATTGTTTTAAGTTCGTATGTGCTAAATGTCACCAATGTCATCAGTAAAGTAAACAGGTAACCTTTAAAACCTCTTCAACGTTTCGACTTCTTCACTGCAATCTTCATGCTACAGTAAGCGGCAGTATGTAACCAAAATACTCCGTTACAATTGCGTTCGACAGGCGTTCTCGGATAATGAATTGAAGTTTACCATTGTCCATGAAGAGGAAAGCGTGTAACAGCTGCACATTACCAGTACTCACCTACGGGGCAGAAACTTGGAGGCTCACTAAGAGAGCTCAACTTAAATTGAGGACAACTCAGCGAGCAGTGGAACGGAAGATGATAGGTGTAACATTAAGGGTCAAGAAGAGAGCGGAGTGGATCATGCAGGAACAAAAGCGCGTTAACGGACATATTAGTAGAAATTAAGAAGAAGAAATGGGCGTGGGCAGGGCAATGCAATGTGAAGGCAGGATAACCGCTGTCATTAAGGGGTAACAGAGTGGATCCCTATAGGTGGCAAGCGTGGCAGGGGCGAAAGAAAGCTAGATGGGCAGATGAGATCAATGAAGTTTGCGGGGATAAATTGGTCGCAGTTAGCGCAGCACCGGGGTAAGTTGGAGATCTAATTGGAGAGGCCTTTTGCCACTGCTGTGGGCGTAAACAGGCTGATGATGATGATAAACCTATGGCTTTCATATTAGCTACAGGACATGCACTCCGCGAAAATCAGTTGTCCGTCCCTTTAACCAACGTGTAAACACTATAAAACGGCGCGTTTGATGCAGCTCTCCTGTAAATGTGCCGTTTGGTTCATCAACGAGATTGGTTTGTCACGATAACAACGATACCAATTTCGTCGAAAACTTAAAAAAATATCAAGCTATTGAAGTAAACGGATGAAGCAATGACGAATTCCTCGCCACATTACGACATTTTCTCTTCTGACGTTACAGAAACTTGTTTGACCGATTGGCGATCGCCGATCTAAGCCACCGCCATGGCTGGGCGATTGTAATGGCGCCTCTAGTTCCGTTTGATCATATCCCTTTGATGCTGACACTGCTTGCTCACATTGAGCAAGCAGTGTTCGTTTTACTAATTGGACGCGCGATATGTTCGTCCTCATTAGGGACTCCTCGCAGGGCTACGGTTTATTTACTTCTTTATTCATTTCACAAACCCTCATGTTTTGGTTCTTTTCTATGGCGTAGAAAGCTCAGCGAATGGCTCGGCTAACATTGATTTTACAATTAAATGCATTCTCTCTCGCTCTCTCTCGTTCACTCTCTTCCCCTCTTGACACACACACTCTCTCTGTATTTCTTTCAAGCTTTCTCTCCCTCGTTCTCTCTTCCCCTCTCACAACACCACACACTCACACTCTCTCTCGTTCTCTTCCGCCCCTCGCTCTCTCTTTTCTTCTCTCTCGTTCTCTCTCACTCTCTTTCTTTTTCACCACGCACTCTCTCTGAGAAAGGGGGGAGAATCTTTCTCCCTCTTCTTTCTTTTCTTCCTCCCTCTCCCCCTTCTCCTCTCCCTCCCTCCCTCCCTCCCTCCCTCCTACGAAAGACCCTCCACTCCCTCTCTCTCTCTTCTCCCTCCCTCATTTTCTCTCTCTCTCTCTCACGCACACACACTCTCTCTCTCCCTCGTTCTCTCTCTCCTCTCTCTCCCTCTCTCTCTGAAAACTACGCTTTTAGCGCAAGCCCATATTACTCCACTCCTTCCCATTACACCCCACCGGAGCGGAAATTTGAAAGATTTTGCATTTCTTGCGTTGCTTTGGTTAAAAAGCGTTTTTCGTGACTGGAATGTCGCTTAGGAGTTAGCAAAAGCTGCTTCTTCAAATTAAACAAAGTGGTATTTTGTCTACATGGCCCCTAAATAGGGGCCATGAAGAAGTTTAAAGACACTAGTTTCACATCTCTGTTTCAAAAAGACAGCATAATAAAGATATGGCCCTGACAGGCCGCGAGATCCCTAATTTGAATGAACGGGTGCAAGGAAAATCATAAAAAACGACACAAAATCTCATCGCACAAAACGGCCGGATGCGCGAAGAAAAGCTTGTTGTTGCCAGACTACCCTATGAACTTGGAGCAGCGAACACTAGCGGTTTTTTGCGACAGTCACGCTTTCAGGGGAGGAACGCGTTCAAACAACGAACAAAACTGCCCACGTCCGATGCCACACGGGAAGCAAGTGAGATGCTGAATCAGCCTAGAAGTTTTCTTCCTGTGCATACATCTTTTAAATGCAGAGCATTTCTTAGCCTCGCCTCTTCCTGCGTCGGACGGCGTCCAGAGCTCCGCGTCCGCAGCAGGTGTGCCTCTCCTCCTTTCCCTCCTCTCTCTCAACAGCAGCTGGCGCGCGCAGGCGTCGTAGTCAGCCCGTTCGCTCCGTCACGGTCTCGGCGTAACTGGTGCGTGATGGCAGCGCGGTGGGGCGTGGAAGGGCGCGCGCTGCTTGCGCATGCGCGCTCTCCCCCCGTACTGCTCTCCCTCTACTGCGCGCGCTGCAAATATAAGCGGCTAGTGGTCGCTCGTGCTTCAGTCACTGCGTTGATCCTTCCTCCTTGGTTGACGCCTCGCTCCCACGTTTACTCGTGTCTGCTACTCCAGCATCACGGAAGAAGCGGTGGAAACAACACTGCCTTCAACCAGTACTGAGGCCCCAATGCTCTGCATTTACTCGTGTTTCCCTCGCGGGAAGGCGCGGGAATTTTTTTGTCTTCCAGGAAAGCTGGTGATACCAAAAACTTAGAGCATGTGAAGAAGGATGACGAGAAAAGCTGGGCGCAGTCTAAGGAGTACACGAAACAAAACATGTTTGTTTGTAATTTGCGATTGAGCATACTTTCCAACTAATTCAGTGAATGAAACTTGGGACGACTTGAGTTTTAGAGCAAGAGCGCTGCTACGCTACGGCTATCAAGGTCATTCATCGCGTCGCAATGACCCTCAGCCGCCGGTGCGCGAGCTGCGCCTTTTTTATCGCTCCCTTGCTGGGAGCTTCTCCGGCTGCTTCGCCTGCACCTTGCCACTCAGCGGTGACTGGGCCATCTATGCCAACGGTTCAACGCAAACAAACCACGTGACTAGCCGAAGGTTTAACTACTCATATATGAAAACACTGCACTGGCTGAATTTACAGGAACGCAGACTAGACAAACACACAATGCACGCAAACGAAAGCGGTGCTTTGCCGGCTGCTGAAGCACTACATGTTCTTCAGTGTCGCCATCGAAGGCACGCCGGCTGGGCTGTCTGCGCAAGCGAAACGACGATTCTTGTGATGAGACAGCAGACGCCAGGCTGCGAAATCTCAAGCAATGGGAAAATTCCACGGAAAACTGTGTTCATGGTATTTGCTTTCGCTCGTGATTACTAAGTTTAGAAGTGTTGAACCTGAAGCATTTTTATTCTAGCGGTCAAACATATGGGCTGTCCGTTTCACTCCCGCGCTGTAGGCATCTTCCTGTCTGTGGAACACATGAACCCAAACCACTCGACCATCGGGGACAGCAGTCAGATCGGATCGGGCCGTGAGACGTCCACGTTGAAATCTCCCATTAGCGCAACGGACATGTCTCATGTATGCGTGTATATCCGATTATCTCTTCTGACAGATATGTCTTTATGTCCACGAAGGACGGCGAAACAGCCTCTCCCAATGTCCCGCGAGGTTTGCCACAGGGCGGTATTTTAAGCCCAACCCTATTTAATGTCAGCCTCATTGGAATTGAGAAGTGCGTGCCACACACTGTTTTGATATCGCTCTAGGCCGATGATACAGTTACACCTGGATGTGACAAACCTCTGTGTAACGAATTCCCGGATTTAACGAAGTTTTTTAATGCCCCATTACCACCCCCATTGAAGCCCGTGTGTTTCCGATCTCTATGTAACGAAACGTCGCGGCGGTTAACCTTGATGTAACGAAGTCGGCGAGCTGATCAGTCATTGTTTTTCCCCCTTTACTCAGAAATTGACACGAGAAATGAACTAATTTAGCGAATACTAGCACTACCGTAAAGATCCAACAGCAATTAAAACGTCTTCAATCGCCTAAACACGCAATTTGTCATCATGATGACGATGATGTTGAACGGAGGGGCTAGCACCATGCCGTGGATAACGTAGCAGTCACTTCTGGTTTTGCTTGTGTAGCGTGACACCACACCAGCTAGCAAGAGTAACTACCCTTCACGTTTTTTTTTTTTGACTGCACCGCAAGCTACCGTGCGTTTCGACGTGTGAGTGGGGTTTTGGTTCCAGACTTAAGTTTTGAGGTGCATGCTGGGCCGTCCTGTCGGCGTGTAGTCGCGCGTCTCCCCTTCTATCTGTGGTATCGGTTCGTCGGACGATGAGTGCTGCGGCCAGAAAGCGAAAAGTTGCGTCTTTTCTAGAAAATTCCCAAAATTTCAAATGCTGTCTCCGCTGGTGAGAAAGAAGAATGCTGCCGCTTGGTACAGCATCCCAGCTAGCACCCTCTCACCAATCTTGAGATGCGGTAAAGAGCATCATGTTCGCAAAAAGGCACCCTTTCAGTATAATCGGGGTTCTTGTAACGCGTTAAGGCGCCGAAAAGTGTCAAAAGGCAAAGGTGATACTTAAGTTACGTTTACTAATACGGGGGTAAGTGACCACCTTGCTTCTTTGGAGCGCCGCAAGCAGGAGGCGCAACTCACGCAGTTTATCGCTGTAAAATAAATCCATGATGTGTGAGTTCACCTTCACTGACGTCTAGCATTTTGGGTTCGTTTTTCTGCTTCATTCCCGCGAGCCTTAACTCGAAACCTGCATGCAACAAAAACCTGGATGTAACGAAAAATTGCGAGCTTTTGTCGACTTCGTTACATCCAGGTTTAACTGTATCTGCATCTGGAGCTCTGGCCGCAACAGACAAGTTTTACGAGCTCGCCTTCAAAAAGCCATCAATTCAATAGCGGACTTTTTGACAAGACGCGGCCTCGAAATCTCGGCTAGGAAATGTGCGGCAATAACCTTCACCAGGTGTGATGTCTCCCGCTATCATCTTTCAGCGGCACGGGTCCCCATACCCTTCGTGGACTCTCACCGATTCCTGGGCGTAACACTTGACAGGTCGCTGACGTGGTCCCCTCACGTTCACCTCCTGAAGGAGAAGCTGGGCTACTTTGCTCAGGGGCTACGCATGCTGACCAGCGGCTCAGGAGGCTGTTATGTTGGGCCCCTCCTACGTCTGTATACAAAGCACTCTGCGAAGGACTGCTCCGATACAGCCTCCCAGCACTCGGCCCTCTTTCCAAGACCAACACAAGGCTGTTAGAAAGTATGCAGGCGCTAGCTCTGCGGTTTTGCCTTGGTCGTCCGAAGACAACTTCTACGCTGGGGACAATACGAGAGTCTAGGCGCTTCTTACCCAGTGTACTGGTCAAAAAGGAGCAGCTTCGCGACTAGGGCCCATGGACACCCGTTGAGTTTTAGCTCCGTCTTAAAGGTACAAGACACTCTACCACCCTCGTGTGAGAAGTTCCCTGTGCCGCTTCATCTGCCGCCCTCGATGTACTCCCACTGGCAAATTGCCACAACAATACGGGGAATCAGCAGTAAATCGAGGATGCCGATTTCAGCCCTAAAGTACTTCCCTCTAGATCACATGTGGAATCGCTACCCTAACCACAAGCATATCTACACCGATGCATCGGTGGCGGCCACATCATTTGCGGTCGGAATCTGGCTTCCATCGACGCGGACCACTATTGCGACCAGGTGAAACCACAGCAACATCGACGACCTCAGAACTTGCTGCGCTTGAGCTCCGCTTTGCAGTACGTACATTCTTGGGCAAGAAGCTTCTGTGTGGGTGATTTTCACAGGTTCACGGGCGGCGCTTGAACTACCATCATTTCAGCCGGAACAACTGGCCCACGAAATACACACCCTGCATACAGAGGCTGCCAGCTTGCTTCAGGAGGTAGTGTTACAGTGGCTACCTGGACATAGTGGGGTGAATGGGAATGTGGTGGCCGAAGAAACAGCTTGCGCGGCCCACACCCAATCTAGTGTCATCATTCCCGATTCCTTTCTCTCGATGTGACGCCGCGAACACTTGCGTACTCCGTGGCGCAGCAGTTGCAACTCTCAATATGGACGGACGGATCAAAAAATTATCGGCCATCATTGTACACAATTTATCCCGCGTGCACTTTCCGAATGCCGTTTGGCCTGGGCCTAGGAAAGCGCGACGAAGCAGTTGTTCACCGCATTCGCCTCAACGTCGCTTTTACCAGCCACTACTTGCACAAGACGCTGCGAGTTGCCTCCCCTTACTGTCAGGTATGCAGTGTTCGTGAGGACATAGAACATGTACTGTGTGTGTGTCCCAGTTATGACACCCCGCGCCTAACCTTGAAGACGACTTTGGGACTGCGTGCTGATGCCCCCACTGAACTTTGTGACGCCATTAGTCCATGGCACTCAACTGCCGCGGCAACACGGAGCACACGGGCCTTGGTGTCATTTCTCCGTGACTCCGGCCTGAACGAAACCCTGCGAACGTTTGCCTTAACTTTACTTTTGTTTGTGTGCTGTGTGCGTGATCCTGCGTCTGTCAGTTTGTGTGCTTATCAGCGTTTGTAGTTTCTGTATGAGTTTTAGATGCGGAGCATCTCATGCTTGGGGCTGTGTCCCTCCCTCCCTTGTCGTCCGCCGTCCGCACTCTACTTGCTCATGCGCGTCTCTTCAGCCCCGTCAGCGCTTGGGCTGACGTCAGCGCAGTCCACTATAGAAAGAACTACTTAGGCGGCGACCGGTTTCGATCCCACGACTCTCTGGCCGCAACGGGAGGTACGTGCGCTCTTCCCACTGCCCTAAAAACTTTTTTTTTCTTTATTGACCACTGCGCTACAAACCCAGACGGGAGCTTGTGCTACGAACGCGCCTTATGTCCTTCACTCATTCAAACTACGCCAAGAAGCTACTGATACAACGTAGGCACGCGAAGCTGAACGTCAACGGGAACGACGAACTGAAAACTAATGGGAACTTCAGTCGACCCCATGGCTGCTTCGCATACTACTCAGGGTTCCCCTACGGGAAGATAATGCAATTTTTTTTGTGCCTTCGCTTCCTTTTACTTTCGCACCTCTCATGTTCATGTGGAGTAGCAAGCCAAGCTCGCTGCCAGGCTGATTTCTCTTCATCATTAAAGGAATTCCTCCTCCTCATGGGTGAGAGTGTGAAGACTGGCGACGTGTGCACGCACCCCCTAATCACCCCTCTCCCGCCCCCCGCTGAACGCATAAAGGGGCGACCGGTGATGTGCGCGTGCATAGACGTAAAAGACACTGGCCAAAACGTCGCTTCGCGCTTCAAGCTGGACGGGAAACCAACGGTAACAACTTCACTCCAGGAGCCCTTCACGAAGGAAACACAGAGCACTAGCTCTTGGGTGAGAAAAATTTCCGTTCTACGCCGATTTGTCCACGCAGACGATATGTGAAAACCGAGGCGTATACAGATTGGCTGCAAAAACCGTAGAATTCCCTTAGTACGAAAGCAAAACACGTGTGTCTTTCCCCCAAAAAAACTTAGCTCGGAACACATATGGGCTGCCACGCGTGGCGCTCTGACTCGAGGCTTAAGCGGCTATTCGAAACTCCCTTCCTGATTCGAGGAAGCATGCTGTATTTGTTTCCCCGTCAAGAGTTCGCTGTTTGGAAAGAGAGAAAGGGAGGATTGGTGAACAAGTTTCAAGCTCACATTGAGCAAGCAGTGTTCGTTCTACTAATTGGACGCGCGATATATTCGTCCTCATTAGGGATCCCTCGCAGGGCTACGGTTTTCCTGCGGCGGGGACTGTTCTCGTTGAACTTTTCGTACTCGGCATTAAAACCCGCTCTGTTCAGCCTCGATACTTCGCGTTGGTAGTGCGCCCTGTCAAACAACAGATAGCGAGATATTTCGTTCCTCGCTTTAATCCTGGCAATGAAAGCCCCGTGGTGATCACAGAACTGACTCGTGCACTTTTTATATAATTGCGAAGCGTTAGTTAACTTGGTAGGTCGAAAATATTTTGTCATGGCCACCGTTTGGCTCAAAAAAGGGCTGTCGGCTCAAAGAAAATAAAGCAGTTCGACTCCATGTGAAATCTACCGGAAGTGCAGAGCAGTGATTCACCATCCTTGCCGTCCTTCCTCACATCCTGTGGGGATGTCCTAAAAACACGTTTTCTCCAATTACTTGTGAAGAGCAGTGGGAGAAGGTGCTCAGACCCAGAAGTGCCAACCTCAATGGTCAATAGAGCTACCGAAGTCGCCACTCGGCACAAGCCGTGGGACACTACAGACCCTTAGACCACAGAACGCTCAATAAAGGTTTTTCTCTCTCTCGCTCCGATAACATTGCGACGCCATAGGTGCTATGTGGTGCATGTTGCGACCTTAGGTCAATAGCTTAACGAAAATACGTTATCATGATGATAACATTACTTATAATGCGGTAGTACCGAAGGGACAGTTGGTGCATCCTTCCACTCCGCCGAACCTATCCCTCATAAGTGACGAGATTGTGGCCGTCAGATAGCTTTAAACTAACGTCAGGAGTTCGATGGTCCCTGGGCAGCGACCGCCCAATGACTTCTGTACTGAGAAGACCTCTATCGCCATGGGTCCAGAAGTTTTGGTGCAAATAAAGTTTATTCCTTTTCCTAAAACGAAGCTTTATACGGCTGAGGGAAAGGAAAATCCGACCGTACCACGTACGCAGAAAAATGCTCAGGAGCAACCCCGTGCGCAGGCGCGGAAAAAAAACTGGCTGTGGTTTGAGCTTTTGGTTAACTTTAGTTGATAGCGAAAGCTTCACTGCCCTGGCTAGGCACATTGTCAAGGTGTGGTCGAGGTGTGGTTTCAGTCATGTTTGCAATGAATACACCTGTTATTCGTCATCCTTTTTGGCCTCACGACGTTGTTTAATCATCGACGCTGTACGAGCGACCACTGCTGGATGTTCGTCTCCCTCCATCGCACACGGCTCTGCGCCGCACGTGGCCTCCTGGCCTTCCTTCATGGCGCGCGCTTATCGCTGTGGTGGCGGCCTCCTCGCCTTCCTCCGCCAGGTGGCGACACGGGTCCCGCGCACGTCTCCGTTCCCTCCTCGCCGATCTCCCCCTGCCGCCTATCTCTCTCTGCCATCGGGCCGCTGCTCCGTGCCGGGCGCTTGCGGAAGGGGGTGTGGCTTGACCTGTAGCTCTCAAGGGCAAAACTGGTCACCCCGCGAAAACTGCCCGAGGTAGCGTAGTGTAGCTTGCACTACAAAACCAGGTTCAAGAAGAGTTAGAAATAAAGGGGGAGAAATTGGCTGATTTTGTCTCAGCAGAGCGCACGCGCAGCGAGCTACAGCGTGAAGGACAGCTCAAACGACCACGGCGGGCAGAGGCGGTGGCGGGGGTGCGGGCAAGAGCAGCGTCAACATGGCAATGGCAAACACTGGCCGCATGTTACTTCGAAATGGGTAGACCGCGCGTCATACGTGTAACACCGGCCGCACTTGACAGCTTTGCCGGTTAACCACCTGAACGGAGTGCATGTTCGCATTTTTTATGATTAACAAAACCATTATCTCGCTCATTATACTGTTGTTCACATGAGTGAGGATCCGGCCGTGTTAGGATATATGATATGACCAGGTCATGGTGATGACTATCATGCGCTTTGCCGTACGTACCTACCCAAAACATTTCGCTTGGAGCTATGCATTTGGTGCTAATGAGGGTCGGAAGGACTTCTTTATAGGCGGCATGAGCACGACAACACTGCGTAAAATCACATTCTGACCTCAGACGGCATTGCCAAGTTGTCCTGGAAAGGGTCGCCATACTAACAGAGTCCTCTGGGAACATGGTACCGGTCACGGCGTGCCACCATGCGGCATGGGCGACGACAGCTGCTGCATGCTTGTACCCTGGACCTGTAACCCTCCACCTACCATGTTTAAACGGTATCCGAAACAGAGAAAGCCGCCTGCTGTGCTTGTGGCGCTGACGTATTCCCGTCTTGCCCGGTTCGTGGCCTACGTCAGGACGTCTACTCAGTAGTCAATAAATGGACTCCTGCAAATGAAAGGGACACGGGTGACGGTATGGTACAAGGGCAGGGCACGCCATCTCCGTTTCGCAGCGCTTGTTCGCTGGGGGTCGTACTTCTTACTTGCCCCCGCCTGGACCCGGATTGCCTCGGGCTACCTCTTATTGATACGGCTGAGGCCTTGTCACTAGTGAGCGCCAAACTCCTTCCGGCTCAACGTCGCGCTATAAATTGAGATGCAGGTAATTCCTACTACTCTACGTTGCAGAAAGTGCTTTGCGGCAGAAGTTAAATGTATATACCGGAGGAGCGTATTCTGGACCAGTTCTGGTTTCTCTTTGACGGGCGAGGACTCAAGTGCTCTACAAGCAAATTGAGCCCACCCACGGCCGTAAACATGCATGATCTCGTCTTGTGCACGGCGTTTGGATGCATAAAAAAAACAGGAAAAAAATGGACTTTAGGACTTGGGCAGAGGCCAACCATGTGACTAAGGGTCCCGCGCCAAGCATAACCAAGGTTATTGGGGCCCTTTATGCGTCCACGGTTGGCCTCTGCAGAGGCGAACTCACTGTGACTACGGTAGCGCCTGGCCAAGCACGAATCGGCACCTAGCGCCGTTTTAAACCTGCGATAGCTTTGTTGGTGCGGCTTTGTCCTTGATTTTGTTTGTTTTGTTTTTTAGTGCGTACATTAATAGACAGGAATTAAATGGGATTAAAAGGTTATGCTTGGCTTCAGGGCAATAAGCTTCCCTGAAGGTCTTTTCCTAATCTGCACACCGCGGGTGAGACTACATGAGTAGCTGGCAGGGCCGCCGCTTCTTTCTCGACTACCGACACTATTTTTCCTTTCCTTCTCATTTCTTCCCAACGCTTTTTTTTTTGCGCCGAAGTATGCACGTTAAAATATTTGGTACCGGCGTGCTTTGTGAAACTGCGATGTGCTATAAATTCAATGGCGTGGTTAATTCTACCCGGGCAACGACTTCTCACACTGTGGATGTTGTCGTAGAAATTTATTATATCTAAACCTTGTGTAGTTGGGCTCATATTATGATCCACTTCCTTGATGGGTACGTGCGCATTCGCTGTGGCACATCCCATTCCCTTTTTTCGCCCTGTATATGGTCATCGCACGTTTTTCTGAGCCACATAAAGGGGACTGATATGTATGTTCCTGATATCCAGTCAGGATAACAACAGTGCTCCCTCCTATTAATAGAATTCCAGCCAGCTGGACCTTTGCTTCTACGAGAGCACGAGCATAAGCTATATGCAGGAAGTATTCAATGCATTTGAAAGCGTAGCTCGTATTCCGACAGATCTCCGCAAATTCTGAATTCGCGCTATACAGCGTATGCGCTGCACGTGCACTGTGCTGAAGTGGCCTGTAGATGTCGTGACGGCGCGGTTGGGCGCAGATTGCCTCGATCAACAGCGTCGGAGAAAGGGGAAGGCCTTAAGGGACGCCCTTAAACGACAAACGGCACGCCAGTAGACAGTTTCTGCGCTTCCCTTTGCTCGATGTCTCTGGAAGCTGCTGTTATCTTAGATGGCTTCCATCGGAAGCGCGCCATCCGACTCCTAGCGTGACGCTTATCAATCTATATGAGTAGATTTTTTTATCGATTCGGTGTTGCCCCGATGCGTTCTCTCCGCCACTCCGTCGGAGAGGCGCACATCCATACACGCCAGGCAAGCGCGCTGGCGTTGAGAACGGAAAACTGGCGCAACTGTTTATAGCAAGGGCGAGCCGTATGATGCGTTAACAGCATATTCTTAAATACGTCTCAAAGAAACTGCTGTAAGGATTTCTCGTGTAGTGCGTAAACATACTGGCCGCATCCGTCGCATTTACGCCAAATCATTCTAGGCGTTATTTTGCAGCTCGTACACTGTCCTGAGACTTCACTGCGATATACGGAGAGAAAGCCAACTTTCAGTACGATGGAAAGTTGCACGAGTATATGTTTCGATACGTCATGGATGAAGGCGCCGAAATAGACAGTGACACATAGTAGAAAATACAGAGGACGAAGCGCTTCGTCCGGTGTATTTTCTATTCCGTATCAATGTCTTGTTTTCCACGATGAAAGCTAACCTTTACTCGGAACGGTTGTCTGAATAGAGGGCTTGAACGCTATACATTAGGCCCCTTTCAAGTCGGCCTCACTGTTATACACAATTGCACTGAAGGGAATACATTTTTGCAGGGGTAATATAATAAGTCATATTAAGTCTTATTTGAAAGGTTTGAGGGTTTTCCAATAAATACCTCCCTAAGACAGCATCCCTATGCAGCGCAGCATGGTACAATATAATGCCTGTGAACAAATATACAAGTGGCCCTGGGTGCGGAAATACAGTTGTATAAAAGAAGGCCCTCCACAACCCATTCAGAGGAACGTACTTCGTATGGCATTGCTTGTGGTTGGCCACTGGCGTTCACAACGGTCAGACCAGATAGGGCGACCGAGTTCGCTGACGTGTTTCACGGGGGATGCCGTCTGGGGTAAATTACTTCTTTCTGCAATGCTTCACTTATAGTGTAAGGTCACGCGTCCTTCTGCTAGCAATGGCTTCTCGCATCCGCCCCTGCGGGAAGGGTACACCGCAATGCGGTCATTGATCGTTGTGACTAAGTTCACCTTGATGGGGTGCGACGGTTGCTCGTAAAAGGGGACAATTAAGTTACGCACGAAGGGAACAAATAGTGAATGTACCCTGCGACTTGAGCACAGTAGCGACGTAGCTTCCGTATCAGCTTCATGAAGACTACGGATCAACGTTAACACCAAACGTCGCCCGCGGAATAAAATTACGTTCCTTTACTACTACCAGAGTCCTTCAATGCCTTTCTGGTCATGCAAGTTTGCTTTCTGCAGCTTCGCCGCTCGCGCTGGGCACGGGTGCGTGGTAATAGCGCGTGCGTGGCAGGGAACGGACCACGGAGTAAGATAAAACAGACTTTCGCCGCATTCATCAGCAGTGCGCTTTCGATTTCGTGTCATGGGCCGCAAATTTGGTGCGAATGGGCATGCGGCTACTATACGTACCTGCCTGCCGGTCTGGCTACAGAGCAGCGGCGGCCGCCGATGCCCTCCGATCTGCGGTGGCGACTACTCGCGGTAGCCTTTGCCACGTTACGAAACTTGGCCCGGGAGTTTCATGACCAGAGAAATTGAAGGACGTTCCTTTGCTACTACGTAAAGAAATCACGTTCGTCGCCTTTCTTTCTCTCGATGACACTACCTATTTTCATGTAAGAGAACTGTGTCACCCTCTCCTCACGTTGGGAGAGTGTGCAGTAGATAAAGACGTCCATAACTTGTCATCACAGTTAATGCTCTTACCAGCCCTTAACGCGAAATAAAAATAACCCCTGACTTGCGCCCTTTTTTCTAGGATGAGGGCTCCCTTTTGTACAATGAGGGTCAAATGCACAAGGGCTCTCCCTTTGAAGCTGAGGGACCCCCTTGAAGGCTTTTTACAAAGACGGGTAGGGATGACAATTTTGAACCCCCTTTTTGCGATGGCATGAAGCAGGCTACTGAGGGCTGTTGGACCCTTTTTGGCTAGGGGCTTCCTTTTTAGCCAAGGGGCTCTCTCTTTGAACTGAGGGACCCACACTTTGCGTGGTCCTGAGGGGCTTCCTTTTTGAAAACTAACGCGGAGGGCCTCCCTTTGAGCTGAGGGACCCCTTTTTGATGAGGGGCCTTTTTGAAGCCAAGGGGCTCTCTCTTTGAGGGGGCCCACACTTTCAAGCTGAGGGCTCTCTTTGAAGCAGGGACCCCTTTTGAAGCTGAGGGTTGAAGCAAGGGGCTTCTCTTTGAAGCTGAGGGACCCCTTTTTGAAACTGAGGGGCTCCCTTTTTGAAGCCAAGGGGCTCTCTCTTTGAATAGGGCTCTCCTCTTTACTGAGGGACCCCCCCCGCTCCTTTTTGAAGCAGGGGCTCTCTCTGAAACTGAGGGACCCCCGCTTCGAAAGGGGCTCTCTCTTTGAAGCTGAGGGCTACGCTGAGGGACCCCTTTTTGAAGCTGAGGGGCTTCCTTTTTGAAGCCAAGGGGCTCTCTCTGAAGGGACCCACTCTGAGGGGCTCTCCCTTTGAGGGACCCCTTTTTGAAGCTGAGGGGGCCAACCCCTTTTTGAAACTGAGGGGCTCCCTTTTTGAAGCCAAGGGGCTCTCTCTTTGAAGCTGAGACCCCCTTTTTGAAACTGAGGGGCTCCCTTTTTGAAGCCAAGGGGCTCTCTCTTTGAAGCTGAGGGGCTGAGGGCTCTCCTTTGAAGCTGAGGGACTTTTGAAGCCCTCTTTTTGAAGCTGAGGGGCTCCCTTTTTGAAGGGGCTCCCAAGGGGCTCTCTCTTTGAAGGGGCTGAGGCTCTCTCTTTGAAGCCCCCTTTTGAAGCTGAACTGAGGGGCTCCCTTTTTGAAGCCAAGGGGCTCTCTCTTTGAAGCTGAGACCCCTCTTTGAAGCTGAGGGCTCTCCCTTTGAAGCTGAGGGACCCCTTTTTGAAGCTGAGGGGCTTCCTTTTTGAAGCCAAGGGGCTCTCTCTTTGAAGCTGAGGGACCCCCTTTCTGAAACTGAGGGGCTCCCTTTTTGAAGCCAAGGGGCTCTCTCTTTGAAGCTGAACTCCCTTTTTGAAGCTGAGGGGCTTCCTTTTTGAAGCCAAGGGGTCTCTCTCTTTGAAAGCTGAGGGGAAACTGAAGCTGAGGATCCAGGCTCTTGAAGCTGAAGCTGAGAGGACCCCTTTGAAGCTGAGGGCTGCTCCCTTTTTGAAGCTGAGGGACCCCCTTTTTGAAAACTGAGGGGCTGAGGGATCCCTTTTTGAAAGCTGAGGGCTCTCCTCTTTGAAGCTGAGGGACCCCCTTTCTGAAACTGAGGGGCTCCCTTTTTGGAAGCTGAGGGACCCTCTCTTTCTGAAACTGAGGGACCCCCTTTTTGAAACTGAGGGGCTCCCTTTTTGAAGCCAAGGGGCTCTCTCTTTGAAGCTGAGGGACCCCCCCTGAAACTGAAGGGCTCCCTTTTTGAAGCCAGGGGCTCTCTCTCTTTGAAACTGAAGCTGAGGGCTCTCCTTTTTCACCCCAGGGCCCCTCTTTGAAGCTGAGGGACCCCCCTTTTTGCTGAAGGGCTCCCTTTTTGGAAGGGGCTCTCTCTTGAAACTGAGGGGCTGAGCTCCCTCTGAGGGACCCCCTTTCTGAAACTGAGGGGCTCCCTTTTTGAAGCCAAGGGGCTCTCTCTTTGAAACTGAGGGACCCACTCTTTCAAGCTGAGGGCTCTCCCTTTGAAGCTGAGGGACCCCTTTTTGAAGCTGAGGGGCTTCCTTTTTGAAGCCAAGGGGCAAGTGTAGTGGCGTGGCAGCCAGGGGACAAAAACTGAGCATTGCTAAACATTTACTTTATAACAAAACTTGATAAAATAAGGCGTCCTTTTCAAATTATAAAACAAATTAGGTAAAATCTACGTATGTTTTTCACAATTTTTTCCTTTCATGACTTCACGGCAGCTGCCGCAAGCAGTTCAGTACTACAACTTGATGACAGTTTAGTCAACTTGCCCCGTGCTGTCCCCTGTTTGTCCCAGCGCAGGAAGGGGGGGGGAGCAAACAACAACCCGATTTTGATACATGGAGCCTATGGGAAGTTCAGCAACTAACTGTGCTGTTGTAGGGCTGCTAGCATAGCTAATGTCACTAAGCCACTCTGCAACAATAGCAGGCCTTGGTTGTTGTCTTCATCAAAACGGCGACCAGAGGTTCCCACCAGGAATAAGGGGGCTATTAATTCAATTGAACATTTAGCATTTTTGCCTGCCTGCCTGCTTTCCTCTCTGTCTGTCTATCCGTCCGTCCGTCCGTCCGTACGTCCATCTGTCTGTCTGTCTGTCTGTCCGTCCGTCCGTCCGTCCGTCCGTCCGTCCGTCCGTCGTCCGTCCGTCCGTCCGTCCGTCTGTCTGTCTGTCTGTCTGTCTGTCTGTCTCAACCTTTATAAGAAAGCTGAAAGGAGCCTAATACATTGCACAGGAAGGCTATACCTATGGCCTCCCACCCGCCGCGGTGGTGCAGGAGTTATAAGGATTTGTGCTTAGACCATACGAAGTTACGCAACTCATGGCGAACGGCATGGGCACTTTTGTATTTAGCATAAACACCGTCGCTGTAATTGGGAATAAAAACAACGCCCCCGTGCCTAATAGTAGCCACCTTATGTCAACTGAGATTGCGGATGCAATAGAAGCGAGCATTTAAACGTTTTGTAGAACAGGTTGCATTACCTAAGGCGTAATCAAGCCGCCTATGTTTGCTGATTGCGAGTTCGTCGCAAGGGGTTATCACGGCGGCAAATCATGCCAGATAGCTGTAGTCAGCACGGTTTTGGGTCAACGTATGTGTAAACCCATTGACTCAAGTGAAACAGGAAGCATGTCGCGTAATTGGCAGGTTTGACTCCAAGGGAAGAAAAAATAGAAAAGAGAAGTTACGGGGTCACCATAGCTTTATCTTACGATCTAAGAATTCGTGAGCATCACGTATTGTTGAGTTGTGTGATTATATGCATATGGGTGGGGATGTTGCCGTGGTGGCAATGGAAACTTCTCAATGGGCCATGAGCCTCTCACAGTTCCTGTTATCTTTGATGGCCGATCCCCCATACTCTGTATGTTGCGTGTTGTCGCTGCAGCTAAATTGTAATTAGTTAATTGGCCGTGAGATTCTCACGGCAGCCGTCGTTGTCATTGGCCAATCCCCTTGAATGAGAATGTATGAATTGTGGACGGACACGTTGACATCGCGGACAAATGCAAATTGGTGAACCAGCCATGACCTTCTGCTGTTGTACTCACTGGCCAATCCACCAGAATGGGTATATGGTAGACCTGAATTGAGCCTTAACGTCAAAATACCTTAACGTTGAGCCTAACGATGTACCAAGCAATGTAACGTTAGGGCCAACGTGGGTCCTTCGCATACATAATGGGCATTTCATGCCACCGCCTATCCCTGTTCACAGCCGCATGGGAGTTGAATACGCCGTGATGTCCTGACGACTGCTGCAACCGCCACTGCCTAATCCACCTGAATGATGACGTTGTTAGGCTGTCGCTGCTAATGAGAGTTTAGATGACAGTTTCTGGCTACGCTTCTCCAGGGACGCCGCTTTTTTCGACAGCTGAGCCAAGCAATGCGGAGTGTTGCTCACGCACTAATACGCTGTTTGAAATGACTGCTCGATAGTTATAGAGTTCATAGTTGTATAGTTATAAACCTAACAAATTTTTAGTGCGAAATTAAGATTATTTCCGCCCGTTTAGAAATCTTGCGGTTACTCTAGTGTATACAACACTGGTTTTCGTGTGAGTTAGAGGATATTCACTATGCAAAAATCGGTCGTCTGTTCCTTTAAGGCTGAAGCAAGGGCTAGTTGGTTTGGAGAATAACAAGACAAGACACGTATGGTCGAGATTCTACGACATAATTTGCAGACTCCCTCGACTTCGCAAAGTAGGGTCTTAACCCTATTCCAACGAGTAGCGGCGCTGCGTGTGCCAATCTGTGCACTGCACTACGGTGGAAGAACACCAAAGGACAACTCACCTGCTTGAACGGAGTTTGCAACTGTAGAGCAGCCTGCATGATGAAGGGACTAGCACAAGTCACTACAACGAGAATGTGCGGCCGTTCTGAACGGCAGACACTACTCGACCGAGCAGACGCTCTCAGGGAGCGAGAGGCGCCAACCGCTCTCGACCAACGGAGAGAGCTCGAGCTCAAACATAAAGCAACAAAGAAACGCAGGGTCCGAATGACCGGCAAGTTTAAAACTACGAGCATTACACCATCAGTGAACCGCGCCAGACAAATGGCCGAGTGGAGCAACGCGCTTCGCCTTGTTTATGCGCCGACAAAGGAGAGACCGGGCAAGAGAAAGTCAAACACAAAATCGGGATCGTGCCTTGGTGTGTGTTGTTACGAAGACACGGAAAGGCCCGGGAAGAGAGCGCAAGAAGGTCCTGTTCAATGTCGTGGCGTGCGTGTGGTGGTTGTGTTTATAGCTCGGTAAAAAGAGCGCTCGCTTGCGTTGGCGGAAGGTCTTCGGCCGGAATCGCAAATGTGCGGAGAGTACGGACAGACCGCTAGTCGCCGAGTTCTCCCCATTTCGAATCAGTAACCACTGCGGCCGAGGGTTGCGCGTGCCTCGACGGACGCACTGACGTGGCAGATACGGTGGAGCCAAAAGGGGGTTAAAAGCTAAAAAAAATCTCCTGTAAGGGTGAAGGGAGTTAAAAAAGAATGACGCCCTCCGGGTAGAGGGATTGATTGGGGGAGCCCAACTCTCTCCTCTCCTGGGAAGCAGGAGGGAAAGAGATCGAAGACGGAAGAAACGCGTCATAGAGCATCGTCGAACGAGAGGGGAGTGAGCGGAGAGGTTTGCGTGCGGGAAACCCCCTCGCGGCGTTTTTGGAGCGTTCGTTGCCCTGCCCGGCGTCCTGCAGACCCGATGTTTACACAACCCGAGGGTTCACCGACTTTCAACACGCTTGCTGGCTCTGAAGGGCAGAGGTACCGCGGCGTTAGCAGTTCAAGGGCTTCGTTTCCACTGACGCTAATGTTTTGCCCCATTTGTATGGCAGGTATAGCGGAATCGTTCTCTGATCAGAGCAATGTGTTAGTCAGCCCCACTGTGGCCAGAGGGCATCAAAAACTGTATCTCACGAGTTGCTTTTACCAAAACTAGTCAAATATTTGCATGTATTTACAATTAAAAAACTACTTTAGGAGACATCAACCTTGTTGTTATTTTCTTGCCTTTTTCTCGAAACATTAACTGTTGTTGTTGTACCAGCTGTTTTGTTTCAGTATTTTCCAATGCGCAGAAGCCTTAAAGACCTGTAGCATTCGGTATAAGTAACCACAAAAAAATTCGGGTTTTTCCCGCCAGACGGTGTTTGTAAAAATGAGTTTGGAGTTCGTAGCGGCACAAGAATAATGTGAATTTTGGGTAATATGTGTAACCGTACGTGGTTTACAAAAGCCAAGACAGCTAAGAACACATGTAACATATATGTCTTTTAAATGTTTTATAGCTTAGAACTAAAACACTATACGATCATCTAGAACTTTGATGCGCAGACTATTGATGACATCTAAAGAAGGATCTGCGTACAACTTATTACCAGCCGAATTAGCAGCTGTTGCGAAGAGCTGCTGAAGTCAGCGGTGTGAGTAAACGGTTATTATACTTATAGTAAATAAGTTATTGTAAATAAATTATTATTAAAAATTATACTCGCACTGAAAACACTGAAAAAACAATAGCAATGTGTACTGACATTTCGGCAGGTGTATGAACCTTCATTGTAGTTAATCTTTTTCGTATAATCCCTTCACACGCACGCATTTATATATATATATATATATATATATATATATATATATATATATATATATATATATATATATATATATATATATATATATAATATATAGTTGCGAAAATGGTAGACGCACGATTAGAAAACAAAAACAGTAGTTTACGGACGTTTCGACTGGAGGACTGGTCCTCCAGTCGAAACGTTTCAGCCAGCATATATATATATATATATATATATATATATATATATCTATATATATATATATATATATATATATATATATATATGTGAGCGCGTATGTCGCGTCCCGACGGCCTGGACATCTACGACACTTCCAGGGACTTCTTCATGCACTCTGGGCAATCTCCCGCTCTCCCTCCTCGCCGTAACATTATCATTCTCATTACCATTACCCAAACCTCTTCCCTCGTGCATCATCATCATCGCTCTTGGGCCGGTGTTCGGAACCGACTAGATCGCCTAATAAACGTCCTGGTTCACCCGTTGCTCCAGGGCCTTACAATATATTCATAAGCCTGTATGTGTCCACGGCAGGACGAAAACCTCTCCCAGAGATCTCCAGCCACGCCTTTCGAGTGCTAACTGAGTCCATGAGAGTGCTTAAGGCCGTAGAGGAAGACTCCGACTCCACCAACAAGGAGAAGGAGGAAGAGGAGTAAACTTTATTAAGGCGAGCCTTATATGCTGATGTCTGGGCACCCGCCTGGTGGAGGGTCTCCTCTAGTCCGGGATAGCCTGGCCTGCGCTGGCCACCCGGGCTCTTTCCACCAGGCTATGCTGGGAACAAAGGAGGGGGGGGGGGGCTGCTCAGGTAAATAAACGACGAAAGGCGAAGTAATGGTCAAATACGACTCCATTAGTGTCTTCTTTACTTTCTAGCGGCCACCTCCTTTTCCGTGGCTCATAGCGGAGCCAGCGACGGTGTTCGGTGACAACAAGTCGACAGGCTCCTTGGAAAGCCAAGCACACATCTTTTCTTCATAGATAAGAGGTTGACGGAACGCGCTAGCGAGTTCGGTGCACGTGCGCACGGGATGAGGCACAAAACGAAAAGACGCGAGGCAGTTCTGCAAAAGTTCTGTCAGAGGCAGAGCCATCAGCAGGGACAGGTCCTTCACCGGGCCGTGAAATATGAACGTTCGTGTTATAAGGTGCAACGGAGAACATGTGACAGGGATGAAATGGATGGCCAGGTGAGTTATTAATGACCGTTCTGCGGAGCTTGCCGCATCGCCCGAGAACGTTGGCCCTGCAGCTGTCCATTAGCGGTAACACCGCAGCAGCCTAGAGGACCCACGTGACAGTGAGATTCTAGAGCCTTTTAGAGTAAACATCCAAGAAGACGAATGGGTAAGGTTAATGGGTTAACGTTTTTTTTTCAATTTTCTCTTAGGTCAGTGGGAGTTTTTGGTTACGGACATAAAAATTCCATGGGCGAGTTGCCTAATGCAGCTCCGCTGTATAATATTCTTGTTATCCTAGGAGATCTTGAAACGAAGAAATTTTGGTATGCAAACCAGGACCGTCCGCGTCAACCGATTTTGGATTTATTGTCAAGAGGCAATTTTTTACAGTAGAGAAGAAAAAGCAAAGGACCTAGCAATGAGCCCTGAAGAACGCCAGATGAGACTGTCACAGGGGATAAAGCGATGACAGACAAGGCAAAGGTGCGCCTGCGCAGCGAGCGGTGTCAGTTACCAAAAGGATCACGTGACCTTTCTTTCATGTTTTTTAATGTTTCTTGGATACATTCGCAAGTCGACAAAAATTAAGTGCAGTTGGTTATTTGGCACTGCTCGCCCGTTTCTTCACTGCCTTGTGTTTTACGCAGAGCGCATTGAAATTCCCATACAAGGAACCAATGACATGGGTCCCGGCACATTTC
The DNA here is from genome assembly GCA_013339765.2 of Haemaphysalis longicornis. Lineage (NCBI taxonomy): Eukaryota > Metazoa > Arthropoda > Arachnida > Ixodida > Ixodidae > Haemaphysalis > Haemaphysalis longicornis. The sequence goes on from CM023455.1 coordinate 128,521,243, forward strand.
TGTGAAATATGAGGATGGCTTCTTGCGCTGGTTCCTACGTGCAGGTACAGGCATCCCAGGGAAACTGTGGCTCCCGGCAGGGTCAGCTTATCGTGGAACGCTGACCTCGGCGCCACGTTTCAGTCTAACTATACTCGGCTACAAGTTGAGAACGGCAATAGCTCATGTAGTGTATCACTCCGCCGAAGCGACGGCCCCGGATGTCAGCGCGTGTGTTTTGAAACGAGATTGCGCTTGAGGCGTAACATCGTCTTCTTTCTCACACCTAGCCTTCGTGCAGTCTGCTGCAGGAATTTCAAAGCAGGAAATCACGGACTCGTGTCACGTTCAAAATACTCGCAGTAAGGCACTACTTGGGCCGCGCGGAGTGACAGCCGTCTGGGGTGATGAGGCGCAGGGGCAACTTCCAATCTGTGTTGCTCTTCCAAAAAAGAAGCAAGGTAGATAGAAACGAATAAATGGAGATAAAAAATGGAAACTAAAACGTCGTTAGAGATGTACAGGGCTGAGAAATTGGACACCAGAAAGGAAAATCTCAATGATAATTCCCGAGGCAGCGCTTCGCTTTTTGAGGCTAGAGCAGGTTGCTTGCGAACTAAGAGCTTTGTGGGGAAGTATTCACAAAATGATGGGGTATGCGTGGTCTGCGGAAAAGAAACAGAAACTATGCGGCACATAGTGTTGGAATGCGAGGGTATCCATCCAAATCTACATGAGGAAAATATTCGGCTTCCAGAAGCCCTAGGATATAAGGGTAGCACAGAGGAAGTTAACTTCAAGGCTGTCGAGGCGACGGAATGCTGGTGGACGAAAAGCAGAGAGGGAAATATTGCTTAGGACAGTTACCACCTGTAACAGGAAAAAGAAGTATTTTGTGCCTAACAAGTTTTTTGTTCCTGGCCTTAGAAGAGCTAGTATTAAACCAAGAGTATAAAACATAGGTGTATATTAGTCCTTTTTGGTAAGCTGACACGTCATCACCCCGCTACAAAGGGGAAACCAATAAAAATCATCCTCCTCCTCCTCATCATCACCACGTAATTACCCCGCTAGAAAGGGGATCCTACTAGCAATCATCATCAATTCTCACCATCGTTGCCGTTCTTAAGTTGTCCCCGAGTATGGCTACACATACGCAGACATCCCTAGTAAATTTTCGACATTTCCCTCCACAAGTTTCCAGCATGAGTCTTGTGGAAAATAAGCCAGTGAATAAGTTAACAGAAAGTCTGAAACACCGCACGTAATTTAACTTCTTCAATTCATCATTCAGACGACTGCATCTGCACGGTGCTGTACAGCCGTTGCCATTATAAATCACTTTACATCCAGGCGGCATTACCTGGACGATACTGGCGGGAATGAAATGATTTCAATTAATTTTAGAATAGAATCATCGGACTGCTGCTTCATCTCACTACTCCCACGGTCTGAACGTCCTATTTTTTTTTTCATTATCCTTTCTTCTGATACCCACTGGCCTCGAATGAGCGAATAGCGCCGAGCTAGAATAAAAAAAACAGCAGATGCGAATGTCGCGGAATTTTAGGCGTTCATCAGCGGCTTTTAACTGCTACACCTCTGGTCTCTCCTCTCCCCAATCTCGAACATATAATTATATTATACGAGGGGGTATATATATATTTTCGCTCCTCATACTCCACTTATATTTTATTCTGCCCTGCTATCTATCCTGCCTTTTCTTTCCTCTCTTCCCCTTAACCAGCCGAGTAGCATGTCGTTGTCCAAATTTTGGCAAACATTTCGGCTTTTTGTTTTTATAAGAGCTCTCTCTCTCTCTCTCTCTCTCTCTCTCTCTCTCTCTCTCTCTCTCTCTCTCTCTCTCTCTTGGAGTCTCCAACAGACCATGGAGCACTGTGTTCCACAGCAGAGGGCTCAAAGGGGAACCATGCGAGCTGCCTATTCACTGTTCCATGAAAGCATCCCCCTCCCTCAGCCTGCCCACCACCTTCCGGTTAGTTAGGAATCAGCGCAAAAGACGGCAGAGGTTAGCGGGGCAGGAATGACGTCGGAGAAAATTTAGGACTACCGGGTGCCAAACAGAATCAAAGGCGCCCTGGAAATCCAGGGAGATCAGGACCGAATGAAACAGTTTTTGACGCCGGGATTGCAGGACTTCCCTTAATTTGGTGAGAGCCAATGTGGCATATTTCTATGTGTATATATTTTTTTCTTTCCTCTCTCTCCATCTCTCTTTCCGCTTCGGATATATTAATAATATTATTGTCTAACTAATAATAGTACTTCCTGAGTACTCGGTTAGGCACTCAGCAGAACGCTTTCACTAACATAGAAACTGCCCCTCCCGCCCACCTCAATTATCGTGTGGTCTCCCGACCATCTTCCGGGATGGGAGCACTCAGCGGATCGAATGCCTAATGATAGAAAGTGGGTGGCGTACCAGGTGTTTATCTTTTTGTTATGCAGTTAATTTTGTTGCCGGTCCTTTTTTTACTCATCCTCCACCTTGAAAGATGAACCTACCAAAGCAAAATATTTAGGTCATCCAGCTTCAAATATTTCTTTACTTAGAACTCCGTGGGACGCCCACACGAAAACCATTATAAAACAGAAAGAAAATCAACATAGGCTATCCGCTTTATTTATGTGCGCAACGCAAATACTAATTTATACTGCTTTTCCCTAACACGAGAATGAAATAAAAAACTTAGATTTACCTGATTAACAGTTATGTAAATAGAATAAATGCCTACATAACTGTTCTATTTCTTGCATAATTTGTTCGAGAAGCTACTCGTCCGTTGTACTTTCAGTTTAATTACACGGGGCCGCATGGGATACGCCCCTTCCATATATCACCATCTTCGTGCAATCGCCATGTGCTGGCTGCGTCGCTGGGCACGATGAACGAAAGTCAACGACTTAAAAAATATGAGCTATGAACACCCGATTTCAGATCCTTCGCGATTGCTTGGATCACGAATTGGTCCAAGCACTGAAGGAATCTGGTCCAAAGCACTGAAGGAATCTGGTGCAACCAAGGGAAATCGCGACGACCCATTTGTCTCGCCCATTGTTGGACACCTGAGCATCCCGCCCCACCCCCTCCCCCCCCCTCCCTCCCTCCCCCCTGCCACTTGCCCGCCCCTCCTCCCTAACGCCAGGCTTAATTTGTACAGTTAGCCCCTCCGCACCAACCTTCATTGCATGTTTCACACTTGCTTTCATTTCGTTTCAATTTTCAGTCCCCGCTTCCTCAAGATTGAATCTTCCCATATTTTTTTAGCCAAGTCATTTTCACCTTGGTTTCCTTCTGAAAATATGACAACCGGAATGGTCTCCGACGCGTCATTGCGAAAGACTCCAGATATGCGCTAAACATTCCCCGTGAGCCCGCACACAACATCTCATGTGCGTAAAAAAAGCCACGTGGAAAGCCGCCGAGGACACAAGACAAACTCTCGCTGGCCCTGATGCCTCCCACCTTCACCCTCCCCCCCCCCCGTACTGCTCTCATCCGCCGCCCCAACAAGTAGTGGTCCTGGACGTGATGAAGGGGCTTTGTTAGCCCCCTGTCGTCGCATTGAAAAATAAGCTCGCCCGCTACACCCCTCCGAGCGTCGCAGCAGAGTCAAAGGACTCTGGTCGCAGTCATATAGCGACGGCACCCCCTCCCTCTCCAGGAATCGTTCCCTCCAGGAATCATCCTCGACTACGGCGAAATTCCTGGATGCCAAAATTCTACTCCTTTCTTCACTGTACCAGGAAACAAATTTGAATAGACTTGTGGGGACGTAAATTGTATAGGCCAAAGCTGTGGTTTCGTTTTCGACGTCCACGTTACACATTGTAGAGGAACAAGTGGCACCCCCACCCCGCCCCTTTACGGCCCAGATCCCCCGGCCCCTCCTTAGCCACGCAGCCGAATTAGATATCTAAAGTTGTGATGTAAGCACAGAAGCTACATGACTCACAGAATAGCCGGTATCAGGAGCTTCGGTTACTGCGAGTGAAGTAACTTGGACCAATTGAGGATTTACTCCTTTTAACGTGGCAACAAAACGCACCACTGGAACGTCTTAAAATTATGGGATTTTCGGAGTCTTGTAAATACCAGCAGAGACATAATTTCGAAACCCCATCTACGTCGTTCGCCAGGCTTAACTTTTTATTCAACTGAAAATATTTTTAAGCGGGTTGGGCCACTTCAAACTCCCGCCATTTCTCTCCGTGCGACTTTTGCAACGCTTTATGCATCAAAATTCATCGCTTATATAAAAGCAGTAACAGAAAGCACCGGAGCTCCGAGTCTTTGTTCTCGGCTCGGTACAACGATATTATCGATACTCAATAAAAGTTTGCACATGACTCAACTCCACCGTTACACTAGACTCCTGGGATTCCTGACAGATTGACTTCGGGAGAAAAACCTTCCTTTCAAGCTCTGGATCTATAAGCGCACTTCGGCCTCCCATCTTTTCTTGCCCTCTATTTTGTACCCTGGAGCTCGTCTACACCGCGTCCACTCGGACTGGTCCCCGATTTCGCTAGAAGGTAATCTCGAAAGCTGTTCCAGATGAATGAGCTTCTTCGGTACGAATTTAGCAACGCACTTATCCTCGAAAAATTGATTAGACCCGCTTTTATCTTTATTTGTCGCTTTCGATTGTCCACGTATACGAACATCAGTGGCCACACTACACGAAAGACTTGCGACAATTCTCCGAGCCTGTGATTCCCTGTAGAGGAAGCAATCTCTCCCCACTCTTTTTTTTTTCGGATCAAAAGGGCTCGTCTTGCGCAAGACGCGAAGCGCGTCAATCTGTCTAGACGTTACGCATCAAACTATAAATTTAGTACAGCGTACACCAAATAAATTGCTGCCTGCGCTGAAAGGGGTCAGGAAAACTTATTCTTGCGCTATTTCAGTTTCTTGCATCATTATTAAAGCGAAGCTTTCTTGGCATCACTGTGGGCGACCGTACGCAGAAACGCACTGCAGGAAAGCCAACTTTACGCAATGGGCGGGGACATGGCGATGATGGGTTTCTACAAAGACATACATCAAGCGCCTCAAAAAGAAAACGCCTCCCGTGGTCGCAATCGAACCTTGGTGTTGCGCGTTTTGAAGCCTACGTCTATCCGAATGCCTCATTTAGACTTGGTCGAACTAGTTCGGATTTAGGACTTCGACTTTGAGTAAGGTTCTATGGGAGAAAGCTTCGCGTTTTCACCATCTTTCTCTGAAAAAAAAACGGGCTTTGATATTTTTCTATGCGACGCTGAGGCATTCAGCTACCACTATCGAAATGTGTCACTTAAAGAGTCAAACGTTACACGTTCCCGCTTCTTCAAAAGAAATTGATCGTTTAGGAAGGTACAGGAAAAGTTGCAGTTATAATTTCTTCCTTCTTTTCAGGACTTGGAGCTCCTAAAAAAAATGCTCCGATCATTTCACCGGTGTCGCGCGCTTAGCAAAGAAATGTTGCTTTGTCTGCTCTTGGCTTGCAGACCAGTCCGAACTATTTGTCAATGGAATTTCAATGCAAAATCCCTGTGTATGGTCCGCTGAGTGAAAAAAAAAAGTTTTGAAAAACTTTGATGTTGTAATTGTCGGGTAAATGCGCAAGCTGCTCTGCTTTACAACGAGCCGAATTCAGGTCGGCTTCGTTACAACACAGAAATGCATTACTGGAAACCACTATATCCAGGGACAGCATAAGCAGTCATGTCTATGTATGAGGACGCCATGACCTTTTATTAAACACCTGAATAAGACTCTATGTATCCCTATGAATCGCTATAAACTATGAAACCCCTTTATAGTCAGCTTCACTGCTTGACAAGATGCATTGCTGGAAAGACATCTTTTTCAGTAACAATACAATGACTTTGATATTAAGGTATGAAGGTCCTAACGCCTTCGATTAAACCCCTGCATAAGAGCCGATGTATCCATCCCTACAAATAGCACGCCGGGTACGTGCAAAGTTGGCTTCACAGCTGCGCACATGTGGATTTGTAGAAGACATGTCTTCAGGGGCAATAAAGGCAGTTATAGGAACGTATGAAGGTCTTACTGTCTCTAGTAATGCACCATGATGCTGGCAAAGTGTAACGCATCAAATGTTACTAACGGATGGACGGTTTGCTTATCTGAGTCTACATGGAAAAGTGTACTCATTCACAAACAAAAAATAAGTAATAAAAATTGGCGTCAGCGTTGTCCGACGTTTGGTGTGTGTAGCTACTCCGAAATTGTCATTGCCTGCGGCGTTGTATCGGACGGTAATTCACAATTCACAAGATGTTGCTCAGCTGTACTAGGAGTTGCTGTTGTCCATAACAATTTTATGTAAAATAATTAGTCCTGTAGTAAATTATATTTACTCAATTTTGTATCTGATTGTTAGCGAGAGAAGTTTATTTACGTCACAGAAGAGTAAAAAAAAAAGAACAGTAGCTGATTTGCTACACAGAAGCAAAAAAAAAAATGAAGGAAGCTCACGCTAACGCGTTGGACTTAGACTTGAAGTTAACGAAGCTGTACGCAACCTTCACTACCATCACGACGGTTTAGGTCCACGATTGCAGCCGATTTGCTTCTTCTTCGCTGTCGCAACGACCTATACTCCATCATTGTTGCTATAAGTGTGAGCTTCCTTCATTTTTTTGAAAGAGATAATCATTGGGCATTACCTAGGAGGGGCGGATACTATGACGTGTCTTTATCGTTCCGAGCAAGTGTCGCCACGATTACAGTTAACGCAGGAGTTTTTTTTTTTTTGTGTGGGGAGGAGAGAATCTTGGCCAATCTCCCTAAAGGGTATTCTTGGCTTCACAAATGTGCGCTGGGGACGCTTGGCGGTCTCCGCGAGGCACGCGCTCACGTGCGCTCGGCATTTTTTTGGTATTCTTAACTGCGGACACGCAAAATACCAATTTGATAAACAACTTTGCTGTGGAAAAAATAATTAACAAAGGGCCGTGTTCTCACACCCAGGATTTCCAATGGCACCGGCAGCTTTAAAACACCCACTGCGTGAGACAGAAAAGAGAATTCTCCCGTTAACATTCGAGCTCGAAAAAAGTCTTCAATCATCACCGAAACACTTCTTACAAGAAGTTTGAAATTCGAAAGCATTAATGTGCAATTGAACAGCGCCGAGTCCCGCTTTCAGTATTGCGCTGCCACTAATTATGACTGTTGAGGCCGCTGGGTGAGGACATCGATCCCGTGCTGGAGAGGACGTGACGCTATCACCAAACCGCGCATGCACAGCCGAAGCTGCACTGTGCGCTTTCCGCGTAGCTAAACGAAGGCCAAGGCGCTGACTATCAGCGCTGTCATTCACATGTGTCTTTCTTAATGCGAAGCTGGTACTGTGGAACGCTCCGCAGTCGTCTGGGAGCCGTTCCTAATATTTAACAGCCGCCGCCAACGCTGGCGCCGACTGTTGATGCGAAAGCTCTATTACGCCAGGTACAAACCCAGAAAACGCGCAATCTGACATTCAAGTTCAGCCAAGGTCAAGCCACTGTCATGCGTAGTTGCGCAGTGAAAGCTTCCGAATCGCTCGTTCTTTCCAAGGGGAGGGTGTGCTGAGAGGGGGATAGGGGAAAGAGTGAGGATTCGTGCCATCATAAAATGACACAAGGAGGCGCTGGTGGCTTCCAAGTTGACTTCGCGTTCGCCCTACAGGCGCCAGACTTCGTCGAGCAGCGTCTGTATTTTTCTTGGGGTGCGATTGTGTGCGCATTCACTGCGCACTGGAGTCGCGAAAACAGACATATCGCTCTACAAACTGAGGTTTATCCGCGTTCAACAACGGCATTTCCCCCTCTCTCAATGTGCTATTCAATCCTCTTTACATAACGAAAAGAAACTCGGAGTACAGCGAAGCAACTCTTATGAGTTGTCATTACGGAAGCATTAATGCCCTGTTGAACGCCGCTGAGTGTTCTTTCGACTTAACACCCAAGTTTAACACTGAGCATTAAACGCAATTTTTTGTCTAATGCCGTTAGTTGCGAGGCCTGGTGTAAAGTGCAGTAACAGTCGATGGTAGGGCACAAAACTTCGAATGACGCGAGTTCAGCATGACACTGAGACGTCTGGGCCTTTCCTCTTTTTCAGGCGCCTCTTCAGCGCCATTTCCCCTTTGCAGTGCGTAGCATGATTGTTCCTTTGTAAATACTTTTCTTGTTGGCGGCCTATGGCTTTACTAAGTGCAGAGACACTGCAGAACATGTCTTCCTTCGACTCTCGGCAGCCAATGCCGATCTTTTGAGGAACACCAAAAAAGGTTAAACATATTAGCGAGAAGAAATAAGATAAGGATGAAAAGTGCGGCCAAAGTTACGCTAGGCCATTAGCACTGAGCGCGCTTATCAATGTGCAGATAAGAATTACTGTTGGGTCCTGGTTGTCGAGGCCCATGGATATATGCTTAATAAAGGGCAAGTTGACCACCCAGCCGACCAATGGACCGACTGACTTTCCGATGTATGATGAATTGTCCTGAGCAAACCCCTGGTTCTAAACAATTCAAGTATAATTAATACTTCCGTCCGGTGTGTGTGGACGATCAATAAGTCTGGATTTTCTTGTTATATTCAACCTTAACTGTTTAAAAAAAACGATGTGTAAAGTGCCGTCCGACGACATTTGAATTTTTAAGACTGGGCTAACACAGGCCATAGCGTCTGCCATGGTGGTGTAGAGGTTAAGTCTTAGCTTCCTGTTGCCAAGGGCGGTGGTTTGAGGCAAGCTCTTGTCTCCTTGTTTTGCATCTTTAGTTTTTATTTTAATTTTCATGGCTTAGGTTAGTTTTTGGTATTTGAAATTATTTTTATATTCGTTAGGTTAGTTTACGTTACGTTACGTTGCGTTAATGGAGGGTGAAGTGGTGCCAGAAGCGGCATTTTTTTTCATAGGAATGCCGGCGGACGTCGCTATAGCGGGGTGATTATAGTACCGTCGAACGGCGCTCTAGACAGTCTAAAAAATGTCAAATTGTTTGGAAGAATCAATCCCGCCGGCCCGTAAGTTATCCAACCAGTATTTGCCGCCTTACAACCCAGGTTGGATGATTACTAATAAAAAGCTTAAAAATAAAGTTCATAAGTTTTTGCTGTTCAATCCTTATGTTGCAACATAGTTGAACCGCTAACGTTTGACTGCAGTGCGGCGCATGGAACAAACTTATTGCATACGTTTTGTGCTCCCGTTACGCGGTAAGATCAGCTTTGTTACATTTACCTGAATAAACTGGACGTACAGTACATGTCCTTGTTATGTGTATATTCTGCTCCATGAAATGCTGACGATGCAGGGTAGAAGCGGTATCAACTAAACAGATTACAGGTCTTCGCGCGGCAGCACTTGCGGGCTCTTATTCAACCATTCGAGAGTAAAAATTATCTTCAAGCTGCAAATAAACTCACCCGGTATTTCTTTTATCATAAATTCATTTGTGCCCCTTCTATTGCGGCGTTAATCTCGCTCTCAGTGCGTTTTAAAAATCAGAAGACATTCCCTGACGGGTTTCTGAAGGCATTCTCAATTCATTCTCTCAGTCGCCCAAGAAGTGCTTGCTGTACACATTCATTTCTCTGCCTGACCTGTATTTGGCGCGCTGTCTCGTATGCTGGAAGGAAATGGTTCTGTTGCGACACCAACCATCCTAAAATAGTTACACGACACTTTTAGGGGCGAAGCCCCTTAAGGGCTGGGGATGTTGGCGTCTACTGTCGTCGTCGTCGTAATTGTCGTCTAATGTAGTCACGGTACTAAGACACCGGGAAACTCGTTTACAGATCGCGCTAGAACGTCACGCGTACTAAAAAAACTCTGGTACACTCGTTTACGTATTCGAAAAAAAAAACAACAACAACGGGACGCTCGTTTACGGCTCGTGCCAGAGAGCTCCGTGCTTCAAATACAAGATACTTTTACAGCAAAGCTGCACACCTCTACCCCAACGGTTTCATCTTTGCTGGCAAAAAACGCCAAGGCGCCAAGAATACACTTACACTCTGCGTGCTTCGCCCCTCCCCAGGTTTCACGTTAGTAGAGATGGCCAGGGATTTTTTCCCTGGGATTTTGGTTCGTGGGAAAGGAAAAGGAAAGGAAATGCACTGGGGATATTTTGAGCTCGGTAGGGAGCTCTGCATACAAACCCAGTTGCAGGGGACGGGAAGTAGAGGGGGGTGGGGGCAGGATAAAGTGGAGAGAGAGAGAGAGATAGATAGATAGAGGGATATATATAGATAGAGAGAGATAGATAGATAGAGATAGAGCGAGAGAGCAGAGGGGAGAGAGAGAGAGAGAGATGAGAGAGAGAGCTGTTGAGAGAGGAGAGGAGAGGGAGAGAGAGAGAGGAAAAAAAGGATAAAGAGTGACCTGTCGAACTTATATTTGGCGCGCTGTCCCGTATCCGTATGCTGGCAGGAAATGGTTCGGTTGCGACACCAACCATCCCTTCATAGTTACACGACGGGCGACACTTTTTCTCCGTCCCACTAGTCCATACTATCATCACGGATGACAGAACAACCTACCGCGTGTCGCCCCTGCACATCAGAAAAGAGCATAGAAATATCTGCATCGGCACTAAAACTGCCCAAACCACGCACCCACGCATTGATAAACGCCTTCCCCGCCAGAAAAAGGTTAACCCGCAGCAACAAGGGAACACGTTTATTCCCCTGTCTGACCTAAATTTGGCGCGTCGTCCAATCTGGTCGAAACAAACGGTGTCGTTGCGACAGCGACACTTGTAATATAGTTACACCGCGAGCCAACCCTTTTTCTGGGTCACACCAGTCGCTACTATATCATCCCATCCGACGTAACGACCGTCCATATGTCGTACCTTGACGTCAGAATAGAGCATCGGGAGTTGGATGCCCTAGATTCCCTCGCCAGACTCAGTAAGAAAAGGACGTTGGCATGTACATAAGCGAGCTTCCCCGTACGTTCTCTGTACGAAAGTCTCCGAGAATAGATGCTCTGCGCGATCTCCGGCCTCTCCCGTCGACCGAGTTCTTCGTCATTCTAGCCGGCTACTGTCCTACTTTTCTCACCATTCATCTCTTTTCTTGTCGCTGGTGGAGCGAACGTTGCTCTTTTTACTGGATTTCGTCTTTATCTGCATACTGAGGCCTTTGCGTTAAGTGGTGGCGCAAGAGGAGAGCGCCGGACTTGATCAAGTTTCCCTTGGGAAGAGGCAATGCTGGTTCGCTCGGGCAATGTTCAGCGCCAGAATCTGCACCTGTGTCGGCATCGATTCACAGCACTGGCTGGCTGTACGCTCAGCTTCGCTCTACTTTCTGCGGGGGCGGTCAATAACAGTGATAATGCAGACACGGAACGAATTCGTGGGTGGTTTAGATAAGGAAAGGTCAACTGCGAAAGACATCATGGCTCGGGAACTTGCGTCAACGTGCGATTCCCCCGAAACTCTCTTCTGCCAGGGGAGAAGGTACGGAATGAAAGGAAGATGGATGATAGGTTCAGAGCGCTAGGCCTAACCGTAAGATAACTTGGGACTAGGTCTAAGTAAACGGAAGCTTTTGAGAAGGATTCGCGATGGACCACCTCTGGCCTTTTTCATTACTCTATCTTTCCTATCACCAGCTGGGCGCTTACGGTGTGCTCCCGCAACAGTTGAACATTACTTTAGACGGAGTTGCCGCACCGCTGTTTGACTCACTCACTCTGAAACTCTGCAAAGCAAAGAAAACATTACACCTAAGGCAACTAGCAGGGATAATCAAAATTTATTCGTTAATTCAGAGAAAATTCGCCCTGCCCCTGAGTGAACCAATGCTACCACATGCACTTTTAAAGTCGGTACTGGCAGCGTGACGACAATTTCTTCGTAGAAGTGCGGCTCTCTTAGGGATATATAAAAACACGAGTGAGTCGCTGAGTATTGGGGTCACACGCCGTAGCGAAGAAATCAAGGTACCAGAGTGCAGAAATGCTATCGCATGCATTCTGCCAGGTTACGGCCAGAATACTGAAAAAGCTTGTTAATGCAATATAAAAAAAACTGCTAAACGGGGTCAGTCTTGCGTTATACCGCGTTACTTTCGAGAGTGCAAGTAGGAAATGCACCGAAGCTGAAATAAACTGTAATATGTAAGAATGCAGATTGCCCAAAAATAGTTCTCTGCACGCAGTTTAGAAATGCCAATTCACAACTCACGGCCGGTTGTTTCCTGGACGTCTTCGCTTGAACATTCGAAGATGGCTGCACCATTTTTAAATGGTGATTATGAAAACTCAATATGCTTCACAGATCGACAAAAAGGATGAAGAAGCCAGGAACACGGTTTGCCGGCTCGCTACCACGTCTCCATACACAGCAGCTTTGTGCGATTGAGTATCGCATCTGAAATACGCTGGACTGAACTCTTATCTCCCGGAGACAAAGTCGCTAGACAATCTGTTCGTTGCTGCAGCGAACAAAACAAAAGAAGTGAAGGTCAAACAGCCAGGCATTGATAACTCCTGCTTTTTGGTTGTATGGATAGATTGGAAGATCAATTTTCCGCTATCACGAGGGTGTATTGTGCACTCCGACGATAGCGAAGCCGATTAATGGCGACGTACAAATGTAACCATTTTCGATTAATACCCTCTCGTAATGCGACCGGAGCGAAACGATCTTCATTACTTGTTATCGCCACAGAAATAGATTAAGGGGTACTCACCTGATCACATTCCTATATGGGACTTACTAATTTCATGACCCACGTGCTTAAGAAGCATTGTGTACCATTGCGAAAAGATTTAGAAATCTATAGAAATGTGGTTAATGGCATAGTTTGCTTCTTTTATGAATATATCACTTCGTTAATGAAATAAAGAATAAACAAGAAACACATTTTGCTTTATCTACTTTTCACTAGATGGCGCTGGCTGTCAAGCAAGTGAGTGCATTGTGCATTTATTTCAGTACAGAAGTCACGTATTTCCAAAATAGCCAAACTAGGCCGTTGTGAACATGAATATGTGTTTGTAAAACTTCTCGTATTCGTGCACTGTGGTTTTGAAGCCCGTGGGTCATGAAGTAAAACCTCCCATAGGAATGTTAACAGGTGAGTCCATCTTAACAACCTGCGCTCGCACGAGTATAGTCAATTGAAGCCACATCCTCTATACTCTTCGCATGGACAATATTTGAACGACTATCTAACGAATACTTTAATGAAACACCTTTGAACATGAAAACCGGTGAGTGACTCGCGTGGTGGCTTGTATGAATAAACATCTACTACTCGACACGTGGATGCCTCTCCCTAACCTCCTCTCTCGGCCATTACTTCGGTGGTCGCCGACTTGAAAAGGCGCCTTGGTAACTCAGTTGGCACCCTTAACAACAACATCGCAACCACCGATGGTATTGCAATTGCCCTGGCCGCTCACATCGTCTCAAGGTACGTGACAGGCCTCGCAAATTGTGAAACCTCTTGCCTAAAGTATGAAGCTGGACGAATCTTGGTCATTGCCCCTCGCAGTCTTACCCAACAACTCACGCCAACACCCGATATCCATAACGTGTGGATACCAGGTCACGCGGCTCTTTCTGAGAACCACGTGACCTGGGGTAAATGCAGTGCGGTTGGATAAACAGTATTGCGAACTTCTGAATTGTTTCAGTCCTGTTAAGTGGTTGTGTTAATGCCTTATCAGCTTGATGTCATACTCTAAGGCAGGTCGGATTGGAAACTTAGCTGAAAAAATTACACCATCTTCCCGTAGAGGAACCCTGAGTAGTATGCGAAGCAGCCATGGGGTCGACTGAAGGTCCCATTAGTTTTCAGTTCGTCGTTTCGGTTGACGTTCAGCTTCGCGTGCCTTCGTTGTATCAGTACCTTCTTGACGTAGTTTGAATGAGTTAAGGACATAAGGCGCGTTCGTACCACATATGCAACCGTCTCGGTTTGTAGCGCAGTGGGAAGAGCGCCCAGTACTTCCCGTTGCGGCCAGAGAGTCGTGGGATCGAAACCGGGCGCCGCCTGACTATTTATTTTTATAGTGGACTGTGCTGACGTCAGCCCAAACTCTGACGGGGCTGAAGAGACGCATGCGCAGTAGAGTGCGGACGGCGGACAATGACAATGACGGAGGGAGGGACACAGCCCTGAGCATGAGATGCTTCGCATCTAAAAGGGGCGCCAAGGTGTATTAAGGGAGGTCGACATTGTTCTCCCAAGTGGATGCGAAACTAGACTGACGCTTCTTCTTAGTGATAAATGTACATAAGTATTTTTTTTAAATGTGCTGAGCTTCACACCTCATCTCTGGGGTCATACAGCAATATCCTTTATTCAGTTGGTGAGACTGATTTGGTCACCTCGCTAGCATGTTTAGTAAGTTTCAAATTTCCACTGTTATTACCCCTTTGCAATGGAAGCATACCATTGCACTACCGCACGACAAAAACGGTAATAAACAGCTCTTCTTAACTCTCTTTGCATCTATTTACCTCACAGTTATTGAGATCACGACGTTAATACCACTTAACCGAATTTATTAGAATTTTGAAGATAATAGAATAGAATAGAGAAGAATAGAATAGAAAAAAGAATTTAGTAGAATAGTACATTCAGTCAGAGAATGTCTCTTCGAAGCGTCAGAAATTTTTACTGTTGACTAATAAATCCCTATAACACAACGAATGCAACTTACACCCAACATATCGTACAACACTGATCCAACTAAGCAAATTTATGTCATACACATAGGGCTTTCAAAGGCCTTGAGTAGCATTATTCTGTCTGCATTATTAAGCAACTTAAATGAAGTGATCAAGCCGTCCCTTGCTCACTTGATTTGTGATTTTCTTTCCACGCGTACGCAATTCGTCTTCTTCAATTGTGTTAAATCTCCCGCTGTGGGCATACTCTCGGAAATTACGCAATGCTCCGTTCTTGGAGCGCTGTTATTGTTGCTCTTAAAGCCTGCCCAGGACTGTGGCGTTTAACATTCATCTGTATGCTGAACATTGCGTCCTGCATCGAGTAATTAGTTATCTAAACGATAACTTTCTCAATGAATATATGAATATATTGCTAGATTTTGTGTTTGGTAACGCGCAGAAACTTGAGAGGGGACATTAACGCCATTAAATATAGTAGATGCTAGAGGCCGGTTGTGCTGCTGTATGTGCATGCTTTATCGCAGAGGCTAAAGAAAGTGGCGAGAGGCCGAAGTACGCCCACTGCTGCTCTGCCTGTTCGGAAAATAAAGTCAGCTTCCAGATGCCAACGATGAACCTGGTGGGGTGGGCGTCGTGTGGAAACATATATGGACTGTGACCAACGAATTGTGTATGCAAGGTGGGCCGCTCGGCCAGTCCTATGGGAGGCAGACGGGTGTTACAATAATAAGAAGCTTACGGGAACCGATACGGCGACACATTATTAACGCACCGGGAATCTGACGTCACACTGCTCTATAGGTGTGATTGCGGGGCTCAGCTGGACAAAATACCGCATTGTTCAGAAGATTAGCGAAAGAGATGTGAGAGGTGTTTTTCGCGGCATATGGCAGCGAGCCGACGGGGTTCCGCTGTCGCAGAAGCAAAACCTTAATTTTATAGGTGCAGATAGTGCCTATGGGTGATGCGCGCTGCCCTGTGATACGTTATGGAGTATGTTTGTGCCCTCTTATCTTCTTGAGTTGTTTTTTGCACTGTTGCTAGGCATGATGTACCAACTCGATCAATCGTCTGTTCTAGTGGTCGCACATGCTGATGCAAGACACTGCTGGCTTTATCCTTTTTTTTTATTGCTACTTTTCACGTGTGCGTGCGTGCGTGTGTGTGTGTTCTTCGATAACAACTACTTTCGACGCAGATCAGTTGATAGTTTGCGCATATTCGTGGTTTGTAGTTCCTCCCTCTGCACGTGCTGCGTTACAGCACACCACCTTACTATAAATAATCAACCAGTTCCTTTGATGCGTCACTGAGAAATCTCGTACTTTGCTGATAATTTATCAACAAGCCAGTTTGACTCGTAAGTCAGCAATTTTTCACTGGCCCGAATTCATCATCGGATTTATTTTGGTGTTGGCGTTGATCGTAGCACGGCATGGACGAAACATCTTAATTTCACTACCGCTAGAGCCCTAAAAAGAAGTCGGCTATTCAAGACCTACTTTTTCTGCACTCTAAAGGAAATCTTGTGGTTAAGCTTCCCTACAAGTCCCACAGTGACCAATACATGCCGAAAACAATAAAATTTGCCGCACGATCGGAATGGGCGCACCGTTTGACCCAAAAATTTGGCCTGCATGCGCTGTGGAACTGTGCAGTGCAGAATGTCATGCTTGCATTCCGTGATGCAAAGACAGAACTTTCGAGCATAATTGTACGCTTGACGTCGTAATCCTCAAAAATTTGAATGTTAGCTGCATAATTTGGTAAATCGAGTGAATTCTGTTGAAGCTGAACTACATGATGGCCTTACAGTGTAGGCTCCAACAGATATTAGATTGCTCATGTGCGTGTCAGTAATCTTACCATTTATCAAATACACGTCACGAACCAGTACATCAACTTCACAATACCAAGATCTGAAGAATAAAGAAAGTCGATAGATTGATATTCTGATGTCCTGGCAGTGATTTTAAACATCGTCTGCACTATCCTTCTGAAATGGCACTTTTTCTTTAACCCGGCGGCATAAAGAGTCGTTTAGACATTTACAGGTGGTAAGGAAGTATCGTTCACTCACGGAAACTTGTGGCATATTTTACAGGCCACTGTCCCCGCTATGTCGACAAAATCAAAATATCGCTCCAGTGTTTTCCCACGGTGACATAATCAAGTTCAGCTTTTTTTCGTCATGGCCAGCGCAAACGAAACACGAGACAAGAGGAGTGAGGACAAAGCCAGGAGTGCCTGTGTCATTGATACTATTCTAGTATAATGCTTTTCGTTTCCGCTAACGATCATAGCATATTTTTAATCCCCCAATTCACTATTCTGATATACTACTTCGTTTCGTTTGTACGTATAAAAATGACATGGCTTGGTAGTCCCTTTCCACCGATGGCCTTGTGCAAGATTTTTTGGCAACTGTAGAGATTTAGAAGTAATATTTTGCTTTCTTCTCCTGCTTTTTCATCTTTGTTACAACCCATAAGTTGGAACAATACACACTTTGCTACTGAAATTGAGCATTTGAGCGTCTGACCGACAACTCCAATGTGATGGATTTTTATTATTTCCCCTTTTGTGCAGTTTCTGCTAACCTCGTAAGTTACTGCCGCATTAAGGCTAAATACTCAAGTGCTTTTTTCAGCGCAAAGACCTCCTTTTTGTCAGGTACAGAAAACGAAGCCGGTGTAAAGAGTAGGGTTGATGAAAAACACGTTTGAGTTCGTACGAGAATTGAACCCGGCTCTGCAGAGTAGAAGCCGAGTGAGTCACCAGTGCTCAAACTCTGGACGTTGGCAGTGTCGGAAGAAAATTACGATTTGTGCGTGCCGCCTGACACTTGAACGTGGCGCTACGTGTGTAAAAGAGATCTGAGTGATTGGAAGCAGTCTGCTCGTTGAAGGTATTTGTGCCAAAAAAGAAGAAACAACAGCGAAGAGAGAGTCGCAAATACAGCGTTGCAGTGAAGAAGTCTTTGGTGAGTATCGCGAGGGTGGCCCGAGGAACTTTTTTTCCGCGTGCCATGTTCTGAATGCACCAGGTGGGCTTTTTGTGCCAATTCTTGGTATAACCCAATGTTGACCGTGGTATTTATCATCATCGTCATTCTCACCACTATCACCGCCACCACCATTATCATTATCATATTCATCATCCTATTGAAGCCCACTGCCGGACGAAGCGCCCTCCCACTGACCTCCATCCGCTCCTATCCTGAGCTTCTCGAGTCCAAACCTTTCCTCCGACTTTTCACATTTCGTCACTCCATCGAGTTATTATCCATCCCCCTTCTCGGTATCCACTCGGTTAGCCTGGTAGTCCACCGGTTGCCGTTTCCTTCCCATGTCCGTTTCTTTTTCCCAATTCGGGCTATGGTATCATGTACACGAGTTTCTTCCCTGACCCAGGAAGCTCGTTTCCTGTCTCTGAGCGTTACTCGTAATATCCTTCGTTCCACGTCCCCTTGATTCGACCTAAGTCTGTTTTCCAGTTGTTTAGTGAGGTGCCAAGTTTCCGCCCTATATCTCATCGCCGTCAGTATGCACTGTTTGTGTACTATTCTTTTCAGTGACAGAGGTAGCTTACTTTTCGTTATTTGGAATGCTTTCCGAGTGCTACCCAACCCATACGTATTCTGCGCCGGAATTTCTTTCTTGTGGCATGGATCGGCACTGTCGAGCTTGTCCAAGCCAGTTATACTCTCTTACTCTACTGAAGGTTATTAGGAGTCATAAATAAGAATACGCGGTATAGAAATATTTTGTATTTTCCCAGCTTACCTAATTACCTAAACGCTTGTCCTAATATTATGAATAAAAGCGGATGTGTTGGGCGTTCGGGGATTTTTCAATGCATAAACTTGTATACCACCTCCTGGGCTGCTTTGTCATGCGCATTCTTACATGTAGTAAGTTTTAGAAGACGAAGCGAACGTCATTGTTAGGCGCACCTTTATTTTGGTGTTGATACGCATTTATCTAGCCTTGAAAGTGGTAGTTGAGACGTCCTACGATTAAAACCAAGTCTGTCGCATCATCCCGTTTGCATGACAGCAAGCAGCCCGTGGCTGCAAAAAACGATCCATCACAAGCTGCTATACTAACCCAAACACCGCTAGGAAACAAAAATCTAGAGAAATGTAAAATGTCTCCTCCGCTAACGTTGCAATCGAAAGCAAAACACGCCAACGCCGTTATATCATTTCAGTAATTTAAATAGCAGCAACTACACTCCCGAACCCCTTACATTCACTCATCTGTTAGTCTTAGGTAAACGACCGGGAAGAGTCAATGACTCCCAGGAATCTGATAACTAACGTTCGTCCGAATATCGAGCGCTGCAAGTCATAGGAAAAGCGAACCTTCGCGAATGAAGGAAAGAGTCATCCAAGAAAAAAGAATAAAAACGGTCTTGGATCAAGAGGCGGGCATCTGCTTTCGCATGCATGAGCACTCGTCGCACCAAGGCTCGCGTCAGCGTAGCGAGTGTGAGGAAAGCCCGAATCCATCTTCTAGGATGAGCTGCGAAGCATTGGGGAAAGTATGCGATCTTGATCTCCGAGCGCAAGATAACTGGCGTGCCCGGCATGGCGCGCTGTCAGACTCTTGTGCTCTGCTGGCAGCGAGGGGGTATTTGTCATGCGTGCTAGAAGAATGGCAGCCCGCATTCCTTCCAGAATACGGGCCGCGCTGGATAAATGATTGTCTTGCTACAATGGAGTAGAGATAGCTTGGGCGTTGCACATCTTGAGTGGTTCTTCTTGGCACTTCAGGGTATAAAGGGCAAATCCCCCGGTCTTCTCGGAGCCTAGAGGTGAGACGGGGTTGACGTAGTAAGCAGAATAATGGGCTTCTCAACAATGGCTGAAAAAATGTTAGGTCACGTGGCATGCAATGCCCGTGCAAAACCAAAAAGAAATTGGCCACGTGTCTGCTTACATCGCTGCAAATGTCGTCGAAAGACGATGGTCTTCTGTTGCCCCGGCCACGTGACCCCCTACCCGCTTCCCCTCCCCTCTAAGTCCTCACGTGAATGATGCAATAAAGGTTTGCACAACGGAACTTTTCCACATTTGCACTTCGCTTGCGTCGTCTGCTGGAACATTGCTTTTGTTACCAATGGAGCAACTCGAGCTGGCATACTTGATTTAGTGCTTTTTATCTAGCCTCTCTTCGACATCAATTTAACGCACTGCTCTCTCAATTGCTATCGTAAAAGCCAATTTAACGTTAATTCCCAATTAAAGGTACGGTGGCATCCTGGGTTATAAACTTGCATGTTGCCTCAAATGTGCTTGAGCTTTTCTTTGCTTTGAATAATGTGGGAACGTATGAGCCATGGAACAAATTTTAGCAATTCGGAACGGTTCTGCTTGATGTACTCCATGTTCAAGTAATCCCTCCCTTGCTGTTTGGCAGGCAAGTTTACCAAGTGGCAGACCAACAGACAGACAATACCTTTCGCGTTTAGGTGTCAAAAAGTGACTGCACCCTTTAAAATGAATCAACAAAGGTAGATACCCGTCAGGCACAGGCAGGTTACAATATAATGATAACAGTCGCATAGAACGGCGGGCGACGGAAGGGAACAGGAATAATGTGGGTCATCTGCTTAGTGGGTGCTGCTGCTGCGTGGCACGGGACGCGGCAGCACTGCCACAATAACAATGTTCCGCTGTTTAATGCTGTCCTTTGTAAACGAGCAAATGTACAGGAATTTGCGATGTAGTTCTTTTCTTGTAGAGTTCTATTTTCATACCAGGCTGCTTAAACTGCTCATAAGAATGTTTTCTCGGCTACGGAACTGTGCAAAGTTGTGAAGCCGAGGTTTTAGGGGCACGCTGTATATTGCTTTGTAGGGATGCATGGGATTTTAAGGAGACATTTAACAAACGATGCTAGAGCTTTCGTTATTTGATACCTGGCTCCTTATGTTGCCCCTAAAAGAATCCTTTCTAGTAATGCGTTTGTGTATAGAAGTAAAGCCAACTTTGAGAAGGCTCGCTGTATATCAGAGTGGTTAGCGCGTTTTTCCGACAGTTCCCGCTTACGAGTATGCAAATTTATATTGTGGCCACGGCACAGCGAAGTCTCCAAAAGGCCCTAATCAAGCAATCGCTGATCTTGGAGTACTGCTCATGGAATAAAAAAGATCAACGAAGGAAAAACAAAACATCACAAACAAATTCACGCGAAATGGCTTCGAGGTAAACGACACAGGGTTCATTGCGAAGCTGATGAGTTTTGTATCTTTATTTTTTCCACAGCAAGGAAATTGATACGCTGAAGAAATGAACTCCCCGACTAGAGTAATTTGAATTGCAAATACAGCGGCACAAGGAAAAACAAAAAGAGAATTTAAAACAAGATGGAGGAGATGCCTCTGAAAGAAAGATTGAGGGATCACATGGAGGGTTTCGTTGGCAGGTTGTCAAGTGATTAAACTATCAAAATGAAGAAGAGAAGAAAGGGACAAACATAAACATTAACTGCAATTTATGCACGGACCAAAAAATAAGTAGGGAAAATGCACAAAAGTAATCCCAAAAAGACGGCAATTTCAAAGGGTAATCAGTTGCCGTGATGTATTAGTCTGTGTAGAAGGAGCCGGTAATGTGTCATCGTAATGCAGGAAAGCAGGAGAACGCCACAAAATGAAGACACATTCAGTAATTCTCGTAATTAGAGAAAAAAAGTGTTTATAAGTAGCCAACATTCTTCTAATCACTGAAGAAACAACTAAGACCTTACGAGCAGTCAATACAAAAGCTGTAATAATCAACTGAACGTCACTGATTGCTTCGAATTTCGCGCTGCGGGTTATGTTATCGGGCTTTGCTACTGAATTGGTGGGGGCTATCTGGTAGAGTTTCTACGTTAGCGTGTTTGCTCCCGAGATGATAAATTGGACGCCATTGTTGAGAATTCTACTACCGCGCAGAGCGTCCCGGTTTGTTGGTGACTATTGCGCCGGTGGGTCCGGCAAGGGTGGTGCTTGCTTATTGACTTGTGGCAAATGCCACAGCAGTCTCTGCTTACCATGTGGCTCTGCGCAAGTACAGCCATTGCCTAGGAGCGTAGCCCTTTATGTTTTATTAATGTGAAGCACGTGCTATAGAGCACGATGCAGTCACGTGTGTTTAGTAGCCGTTTAGCTGCTACAGACGCCGCCGTTTCCAGGCTTCTTGTCCAATGTGCCATTTAAGGATTTCCCGCGAAAAAGAACGAGGTACGTTGCCAAGAAATGCAGCTTGAACTAAAGGCATATCATTAGCGCCAAAAGAGGGGACATACGATAAAATTACACGAGAGGAGCGCTAGACATCAACTAGACAACGAACGCTAGACATGAGTTGATGTGTAGCGTTTCTTCGATGTACTCCTATCCTTTGCCCCGTCTTTCAGCGCTAACAGTATGTCTTCAGTATCAATTAACCAACTAGTCGAACATTCTGCCGTTAAGTCATGTAAAAAAACTGTGGTTGATTCCTCTGTCATAGGGATCGGTAAAACACGAAAGCGAAATGTGCAGCGAAATCTGCAGCTGAGCATGATTTGCGGTTCGGCGGCTGTCTTGTGGGTGTGCTTGGCGAGCGAGGTCCTGCTGGCGGGTCGCTTCAGCAAATGTGTTCTGGCGCCATTTCCGTGACGAATATGACGTCAGTGAAATCTTGGGGTATAGCGGCATAAATCACTTTCGTGTTAAGATATAAACTTGAAAACGAACAGCCCTAAGCATAACCAGAGTCCTTCAATGCTTTGAAGGACTCTGGTATAACGTACTCTTTAGTACTTAAGGGAACTCCCCCGCAACAAGACCCTGAATGCAGGGGTGCACCCTTTACAGGACGCTTGCTTCGTTGTAGTGGCGTCACTTCCATGACGGATATGACGTAAGTGAAATCTTCGTGAATCCCGGAATAAAACACTTTCATGTTAAAACAGTAAAATCTTTATCAAAACCAGAGGGTCATTTCTTTAAGGTTGCTCCGAACTACTGGCCCTCAACTTCGAGAAGTATGCATAAAGAAATCGCGGAATTAGTGAAAGGAAATGAAACCAACGCTTCGAAAGTAATTAAAAACGGGTTCGCGCGTCGAAGGTACATTTGCGCTACGAGTCGCGCCGTAGTTGAGAAGTACAGATTAATTAGATTACCAGGGAGTCTTTACGAGCTCCGAAATCTTCGCACACAAGCGTTTTTGCTTCTTGCCACCATAAAGAGAAAAGTAACATACTGCAATAAGACGTATAATTGAATTCTTAGCGTTGGCTTTAACGATAAACCCGACAACGCTACAACAAGATGTCATTTGGCAAGTGTGTGTTCTTGAGGCAGCTATCGCATCCTCGCAAGCCACTGGCCTTTTTTTTTGTCCTTTTTGTGTTGGAATGGGAGGGAGGGAGGCGCTGTGGCCATCGCCTGTCACTAATTAATACTGTCAGACCAAACCATTACTGACAATTAGAGAGGCTATTGCCCTCTATAGTAATTAAGTGCACTGCGTCTTTGCGGTCGGTGTCATGACACCTGCGTTTCGATCTGTTTTACGCGTCTGCGAGCGATTGCCGCTGCTATGTAATGCCGTTGATGAAATCCCTGGCAGCTAGGAACTTACTTATATTAATTTAATTATCATTTACGACGTGAGTGAAAGGCCAGCTAAACCTTTTCTTAACTGGTATACCCGAGCTCGCATCAAACAGCTGACGAACCACCTCGCAGTGTACCTGCCCCCAGTTAAGCCTGCCAACGATAAGCCAACAATAAATTAAGCCTGCCAATGATAAAGCAGCAACACACCCAATCCCAACAGATACGAAGTCACGCACTGAGTACAGCAGCTGGAACTCACGATCTCACTCGAGTCAGCTTTGCGAGCCTTTCGGCTACGAATCAAGCGCAGCCACACTTTAACCCTAACGACTACCAATGCAATGCATCACAAGCATGATTGATGACGTCACCATGTTTGCGGGAAAGATACTCTCTTCGACAAGGGTATGGCGGTTGCAGCTGGCACTATAAAACGCGCTGACGTGGCCGGGAGTCAAACTCGTGGCCTTGTGCTCAGGAACGCAACGCCAGAACCACTGAGGCACCGTGTCCTGTTCAGGCTAAAAAGGTAATAAGCCAGGCAATAATTCAGGACAGCCTGCACGGGCTACCGTGTAACACACGAGTAGATGGATGTCTGGGCTAAGCGCCATTAGGCCGTCTCGTCAATTCTGCATAGTGTCAAGCGTGCACATTGACGCTGCCGGTTCATGCATAGAGTAATTTGAGCGTGCAAGCAGATGTGTTGTTCCTGCCGTCTCTCTTTATCTTTCTTCACCGAGGCCATGTTTTTTCTGCCTGCAAGGCAAGCTGTAGACCACCACGCACGTAATAAACCGACGTTGCTCCATATCTTTGCTTGACTGTGTGGCCGCTTGTAGGGCCGGGCTAGTGCCAGGGACAGCCATTAGCAGGCCCCCTCCTGGCAGATAGTGGCAGCTAGGCCTAGGAAAAGCCTTCAGCGTGTAGTAAGAGTAATTTATGGGAGTCGGATAAAGCTATATCGCTGATTCGCTGAACCACAACGGAGGCCGTATACTTGAACGATCCCGCTTTACAAACTGCTATATTTGCAACCTCTTTACAA
Source organism: Haemaphysalis longicornis (assembly GCA_013339765.2). Classification (NCBI taxonomy): domain Eukaryota; kingdom Metazoa; phylum Arthropoda; class Arachnida; order Ixodida; family Ixodidae; genus Haemaphysalis; species Haemaphysalis longicornis. Next base: position 128,545,549 of record CM023455.1, read on the forward strand.
CGCGTTTAATGCGGCTTCTATCTGAGCGAATAGATCTCATTGCTTCGATGGAGGTTGGGGGAAAGAAACGATTGTTTCGTAATTGTTTCTGCTTTAAAGCAGAAACAAAAAAATTTGGGCCATGTCAGACCACCGACGCAGAAGCCATATTGTGATCTATGGACGTAAAAAAAAAAAAAACAGCGTGTCACGCAGTTCGGTAGGCTGAGACTTGAAATGACGCCATTTTTTAAAATTATTGCGACAGTTGCGGCAACAGTCTGAACCCGGCCTTACACCTTCACTATAGTTACGCTTTTAGACAACACCGTTTGTGAGTCCTAGGGTGGGTTAGGGGGGTTTAACAATTGATGGTGGTAGGATAGAAGTGCAAGCGTGATGTAAGTGCGCTCAACACGTACCGCAGACATTGCGGACGCTATGGGCAAGTATCGTTTACTTTTACGTAAACACCAATAATGAAATTGAAACCCACACGCAAATTTTCAGCGGCCGCACGTAGCTAGAACGAAGCCACCATAACATATTGCGAAAAAAGACAAAAAAGTTTGTAGAAATTCCTAAGTGGGAATTGTCAGGGAAACGCGTACTCCGCTCTGCCGTAGACCGGGTGCCTTTAAACGGGGCTTCATTTCTATACACCAGTGCATTTACGGTGAGACATTTTTTATTAAAAAATGTAAGCAGTCTGATATCTAAGAAGGCCCCAGGGTATTTTATCAGCATACCTCCATAAGACCCGATTACCCCTACAAAGGTGAACACACGGAGCCTCTATAAAGTCGGGTTTTCTCATTGTTAGTAAAATAGCTGTTTGATATCACAGAGATAGGTGCCGCTAGCGTACAGAGTGCATTCGTGCTTTAAAGTCGACTTTTTATGGGCAATAAAAAAACAAAGTTTGGAGCTACTTTTAAAAAACCCTTGGAGCTTTCTTTTGAATTTATTGGACGTTAATGTAGCATGAATCTTCTTTCGGAATGTTTCAATCTGCCTAAATGGCGGGAGCCATAAATAGGGGATTTTTAATTCCTTGGCACTTAACGGTAAATAATAAACTTAGCAGGGTTCTAATTAACCTGTAACCAACATGCTTGAGAACCAATCCATATGCACTAGGCTATCCCTTGTTTCACCTGTGGCAGGGTGCCAAGTTAGCGCAGCGGTAACGCACTCAGTGTTGCTCTACTTCGCGCTATGAATAAATGAAGCTGGGATGTTCGCGCATTTGTGGTTCAATACAAACAATACAATTCGTTTGTAACACCTTGGACTGGTGGGGCTGTGTGGCAGTCGGATGCGTCCGAAATCAATTCGAAGCTTCCGACTTTTCCGGCTGGAGAGAGAGCGAGAGAGAAGAGAGAGAGAGAGAGAGAGAGAGAGAGAGCGAGAGAGAGAGAGAAGAGAGAGCGAGAGATGAGAGAGGCAGAGAGATGAGGAGAAGAGAAGAGAGAGAGAGTTGAGCGAGAGAGAGAGATATCTTTAATGAGGCTGAAGAGGTCAGCCCTGCCTAATGTTCGGCTTGCTACCTCGGATGGTTGGTGATGTCATGAGGGTAGATGCTAGAACGAATAGTAATAATAAAAACAAAGGAAAAGGGAAATCAAAAGAAGAGAAGCAAAAAAGAAAGAAAACCACCAGACTAATACACCATACACATATACAGAAAAAAAGTAGCGATAGAGGCAGTCATAAGCTGTAGTCTAGTTAGTCTAGTGATACTCGCAAGCGGAACGTCGAAGTTATCAGCGGGGCCGCATCTCTACACCCGCACTGACCATTCTCAAAACCATTGCAGAGCTACCTGAGATGGCAATCGTCTGGGTTCCTGTGCATGAGTTCATCGACTGTAATGAGGCGGCTCACACAGCTGCCCGCGCGTACATACACCGGGCCATTAACCGAGACGGAATGTTCTCCGATAACATCAAAACGGGCCCACTTCTTCGGTATTCAGACGTCATGGAACATTATAGGCTTGGCAGAAGAAAATTCCCACCACCTCATCCTCGGTTATCCAGAGAAGAATCCACCACTCTTCGGCGATTGCAGACAAATTATTATCCCCACAGCACCCTCCTCCATTCCATCTACCCGACTCAGTATCCTTCCCTTTGCAATTTCTGTCCAACGCCGGGCATCGTGTACCACCCAGGTATGCGAGTTCCAACAAACTCCAAACCTACCCCTAATTTCTTCCCAACTTTTGAGCAGTGGATGGCTCGTCTGGTCGATCCGGACCTTGGACACCAGCAAGAACTGGCCAAGAGGGCCTGGACGGAAAGTGGTAGCCTGAGTATCCCGGAATAAGGATGCCCTCCACCGGATGAGTGACCTGTCATCAGCCATTACGGTCAATAAATGTTTATTCTCCTCGTCCTCCTGTCGTCTAGTTCAGAGTGTCTCAATAAACGGACAAAAGCTTTAAAACCCCGCACCGCACTGTTTTTGCCGTTCCAGGGCCTAGAGTCATTTTTCGCCGGTAAGGAACATTGCGCCGTCATTCACACCGACGATAAGCTTGGACAAACAGAGAACAGGTGTTCAGTGTCCTCTCGTACAGCGCAAACGGGACACAGAGTTGATGTCACCAGTCCGATTTGGAGAAGAAAGTTTTTGGTCCGGCAGGTGGCTTCGATTTCAGCTTATGTGATTCAGCAGTTGCCGTTATAACGCCGGGTTCAACCATGTCAGTAGAAAAGTATTATTTGTAGACAATGATTATACATTAGTAGTACGACTTTACCAATTATTTGAGTACTAAAATACAGGGAACCCTCTTGACTAAATCATTTTATTCTTAATTTCGCATAATTGGAATGATTTTATGATACCCATTGCGGTTTATAGATAGCAGATAATCCCCAGTTTTAATAAAGCATCTTTTATAACGTATCCGGTTTCCTGTCCGTAGGATGTCGTTATAACGACGGCTTCCTTCTCCAAGGTCCAGAAACTCTCGGGCCACCGGCTAAGAGGAGACTACGCGGCCTATGACTGCGGTCTCACTACTAAGACTAATGATTGTTCTTTGGCCGACGTCTGTCTCGATACGGGCCCACGAAAATTCAATATGATAACTTGCATTACGCCAATCCAGCCACGCAGAGCTAACGAGCACATCGACATTCGTCCACCGCGATCCTTTGTGAGAGGTAACATTGAGCTATAACACGCAAAGGTATACGGACGCGTCGCCGGGGCATTTTTTGCGTAACCTGAAACAGTCCCGTCCTTTTGGATAAGTGGCAGATAAGAGGATTAAGGCCGGAACCAGGCGGCCATGGCACGAGGAAAAGGGGCTGATATCCATCGAGCTTACGTCCGCACGGCGCAGAGCCTGGTGACCGACCGGCCTTTTACACGCGTGACATTTGGGGAGAAGTACGGTTAGCGGAGCTAATGAGCTACTGTCTCGTTGAGGGAGAACGCTGATGCGTGCCTGGCGAATAAGTTTCGCTTGAGGGAACGGGTCCTGCCTAAGAGCAACCACTAGCCTCTCGCAGCGGCTAAGCTTGCATTTTAGTGTTAAGGTACGGTTTAACGCGCCTGCAACTGGCCTCATTTGCTTGGCGCGAAATATTTCTTCAGGTAGTTAATAAAATCACCACTCATAATTTCGCGTGCGCCGGAATCTGCTTTCTTGTCATTTCTCCTCTTGTCCACTGCCACAAAGACACATTTTTCGGCGTGAGGTACATGAAACTACGCCACCTCCGCCTACCTGTTGTCTGGTATTAGTAACGCTATAATACGATGTCCCATCGTTTCTACATTTTGTAAAGCAGTTTTGCTCCACCCAGCGTTGCCATATCCACTGCGCCCAGTTGTACATAATCCCGCTATTCTGTTGTTGTTCCCGCCATACTGTCGTTCAGCTCTTCTTCTTCTTTCTTCTCCTTCTTCTTCTTCTTCTTCTTCTTCTAATCATCACCATCATCATAATCATATCATCATCATTATAGTCGTCGTCACCATCATAACACCGCCACCACCACTATCATCATCAGCAGCCCAATCATCATCATAATCGTCATCATCAACATCATAACATCATCTCGTTTGTGTATTGGACAACGAAGGCCTCTCACGTTACCCTTCAACCATTCCTGTCCTAACTTTAGTGTATCGAAATATTATCAATTCTCATACTACTGCAGTTGTTCCCATCCTAGCACACATGCGGCATATGGAATCCTATCTTACTCAATCCCAGCATGCCATACGCTGTCATATCATTCCCGGTTTCATACTCTCGGCCCCCCTCTTGCTAACGGACAAAATATAACATTACGGGCCGCAGGCAATTGTTATTGCGTCGAAGTCCGGACGTGCATAACTAGTGCCGGAAGTTTGCTCGTCTGTGAACAGGCGATGGCGACTCCGATGACGCCCGCATATTGACGTCGGCGCCTGCCGTTGTGCACCTAACCGTCTAAGCCCCGACCATGGAGGCAAACACTTCCCGCGTCGCTCGAGACGTGGGTCGATCTATGAGTGGCCCTTGTGGCACACATATGGCGGCCCGGAAATGGGGCGGCAATATGCCGGAGAAGCAGAGATAGGCGGCACTGCTTCTAACTATAAAAGACCCAGGTATTGGTCACTGCGAAAACTTCGGTGTGTCGCAAGTATAGGCAAGGCGGAACAGGAGCATGGAGCTTATGCAGGCAGCAGTTTGTGCGCACCAAATTTTATACGTGTCTTTAAATACGAAGCTGCGAAGCCTTCCTAAGGGACCTCCATCTCCAGATTGTGTTGTAAATGGACGCATTGAGTAGTAGAATGGTGTCAATAGATAAGTGAATAAAAAATTTCCTATGCAAACATTCAATGAAGATCTAGGTAAAGCATTCTCACACTTATTCAAGAGAAACGACTCCAGTTGGCTGACTACGGCTGCAAGAGCTTTCGATTCTGTAAGGTAACCAACACAATAGTGCCTGCGGTGAGCCTTTGGGAAGCCACTGCAATCCTGAAATGGATTTACAACGCTCCTAAGCTAGTTCTTTTAACAGCAGAGCTGTTTAAGCTTAAGCTTCGTCCGTTAGCGTTCGCAAAAAAAAAATAAAATAAAAAACTTCTCTGGCGCTCCGCCTGGCAAGACCTTCGCCCTAACGCGTGATCCTGTATGGTGGTGTTGTTTCAAACGATCGCAGCTGCCGCCAGCTGCGCCGCTGCCCTCTTCTTTCTCACCGCCAGATGCATGATGAGGGAATCGAGGGAAGGAACCGAAGCGGCTTCTCCTTGCTTCGCGGGCGAAGTCCACTCGATTGTTTGCACTGCAGTCATGTCTCGTTAATATGAACCCCGTTAATATGGACCCCGTTAATATGGACACCCCGCAATATGAACGAAATTTTTGGCGACCGGTCTCTCGCCATGCAATTCTGCCCCGTTAATATAGCAACCCGCAGTCCGGACTATGAACGGATATTTTGGGGATGAAACGGGTAAACACAGGCATTTTTGTCTCGTTATTATGGACACGGGTCTGTAGAGCAAAAATCGAACAAATGAATGGTGAGCCCCAGAGGCCCCAGCACGTATACCATAAATTCACTGTTAGCCGAAGCATGCATTTATCTCTGAACGCTCTTCCTCCAAGTGCCATCGAATTAGATCGACAACGTTCGTGATGAGCGAACAATACTCTAGGGTAGTGACGTGACGCCCTTTTCCTATCAATCAAGATTGCCCGTGTGCGGATACGCCGGAAAGAGTAAGTCCTAAGGCTCAGTACAAGATAAGAGGACAATAATAGTTCGAGCCAATATTCGATGCCAATAAAAGGCAAGGCTGTGTGTACACTTATCTGGTCAGTTCGGCGGAGATAATGGCAGGTGTTAAGCTTAAATAAACTGAGCTGTCCACTCAGCTGAAAAAAAAAAAAGAAACATTCCAATTCAAAAGCGAGACGCCTTCAGCATGTGTTCCTTAATGTTTGTGCTTTCGACCTTGATTCGTTATTATGAACAACTCACATTATGGGCGATTTTTCTTTGGAGCAGACGCGTCCGTACTAACGGAACATAGCTGTAGTCGACTATCGGCGGTAGCTTTCCTCCCGTGCCGGCTTGAGGATTCCTTGTTGGGCAGTGGCCCCTCCGTTGCGTCCCAGATACTTATTTCTCTGCTTTGCCGTGGCCTCAGCTTCTTTTCCCAGTGACGCTGCTTCAACAGGAAGGGCATACGGGATCGCAGGCGGCAGTCCTTGTCTCCAGACGGATGGAGAACTTTCAGCGGAAAGTTCGGAAATACACGTGAAGTGCAACAGCCGGGTCTCCGACGAAGGGACAGGGGTCGCCGTCTCTGCTGTTTATCCAACCTTGCATCACCACTGCAAGCTGCACCAATTGTTTTATGTCTTACGGAGTCGGCGATCTGTTTAGGCCTTGAAAGAGAAACGTTATGTAAGAACGTTCACGCAATATGCGTTGCAAGGTGACTCCACTCTGTGAACTTCTTTGTCCATAGTGTCCTGAAGCCGGGCACACCTTTTTACGCTCTGTCCTTACATTCCTCTTCTTTTTCAGTTTTCTTCTTTTTTTCCCATTCTTCCCCTTTCCCACGTGTAAGGTAGCATACTAGGCCATACCCCAGTTAACATTCCAGCCTTGAAAGACGATGGTCTTTCTTGGTCTACTTAAATGCTGAAATTTAGGTCTGTCTGTCTGTCTGTCTGTCTGTCTGTCTGTCTGTCTGTCTGTCTGTCTGTCGGTCTGTCTGTCGTTCTGCCTGTCTGATTCAGCCATTCGGCAAAAGTGAAACGAAAGCTGAACTTTAGGTTTCTATACCCACAGCTAAATCTAAACATACAAGTGCGGTGTCAATGTTCATTCTTCTCAACATTGTTAAACAAGAAGAATACATTACGCCAGCATGAGGCAAAAAATCAATACATCAATGATATTTGCAGTGTTCCTTTATGAAAAAATTACGGATGTTTGCTTTTTTTGATAGCAAATTCTACATCCACTGCAGAAAAACAAATTCACTCCATTGCCTGCTGTCGCCCGCACCATTATAGCTTCTGGCGGCATTTTAAGAAATCAAACGGCAACAGCTACGAAAGGTTCCACAAGATGGGTTCCAAGTTCCGCTTGGAACGCACGTGGAGAAGGGCAACGGGGTTCTATAAACGTTGAAGTAGGGCCCCTCAATTCACGTGCGTCTCCGCCGTACGGAAGCGCTGGCATCGACAAACCCGGCCTGGAGCAGTGGAACGCGGTAAATTAAACTGACTTGAGCAAACCTTTAGCGTGTTTACCTTGGGAGGAGCGGGACGCAAGAAGGACAACATGAGAGGTGAGCGGGAAAGCGAAGGGAGGCATTTAATTGGCAAATGTCTTTCGTCGACATTTGCAACGAAAGGAGGAGATACGAGGCAAATTTTTTCCTTCCTTCCTTCCACTCTGACTCACCCTCAGGGAACTATGCCCGCCATTTGTGGCCTGTATAGGATTTGAGGTCCTGTATTGTTACGTTAGTTAAAATCTAGGGGATATGCGCAAAAAAAAGTGCGCTACGCACGAGGTATGGCGCAAGATAACAATTAATCAATTGCCCTATACAACAACCCGGCTCACAACACCGCCGTCCACCGAGGCGGCTCAGTGGCTAAGACGTGAGCTGCTGGCCGAGAGGACGCAGGTTTTTTTTTGTCCTGCGAAAAACTGAATTTACAACCTCGGTATATCTTTGGCGCCTTACAACCGCAAATTTGAGAACGCAGCTTTACGCCCAGTTAGTACCGTTAGTAAACCTCGCAAAGAAGACTGCACGCTTCCAGGTGCACCTTAACTGCGCTCAAAGGGACGCTGAAGGCAACTAGCAAGTTTGGTTCAGACGAAAGTTCAACTGCCCCGTAGCCCTCTCAGCGTTTATTCGGCGGCGAAAGATGCTTTAATGGTGGAGAAATTACCAATCGAAAAAGGTGCTTCTGTCCCTTATTTTGCTCGCTCAATTTCATGACGTTTCGGGTGGCGCAAACGGAGGCCGGAAGCTACTGAGACAGCGGTGCGGTCTAACGGGAAAACTAAAACCTACCGAGGGAACTACCACGGTCGCAGGAGCCACTGGTCGCGCTCTCGGCGCATACGACAAAACAACTTGCCCGCCCTACCCGTCCGTAGCTGCCGCTCCGAGTGCGCCAACCTTGGTGCCGCACGGGACGTGCGATGGTGATTAAAAAATGGGAATGCACAGCGCGGCCTCTTGCTTTACCTTTAAAACGTCTAGCGGACACCGCACCTGCAGCGAGAACAACTTTAGGGCTGCTCTTTTGCTTTGCGGTGGCGTCTCGGAAGCTCAAAATGGTATTTGCGATTTGTTTGCGTCCACAACGTTCTATTTTGGTAGAGATTTTAAGGGAACCTTTTTTTTTCTTATTTTTAATTTGCCCCTAGTGCGGCTCGGGTAGACATCGACCAATATCGCGCCCAATGCCTAACGCAAAAAACGGCGCCTATAGATACTCCAGTGTACGAGGACCCTAATGACAGTATGGGTGCATTTGCGTGCTATTAGTGTGCAGGCGTGTGTGTGCACTTGCATCAGAAAACTTGAAAAGACACTCAAATTTACGGCTTAACAGATGGACTTACCTAGCGCAGCCCTGGTATACGTATACGTATAGAGTTGGAAGTAATGGGCATGTGACTACGCCGAACCTACAATAACCATCGCAAACGCCAGCGGCGCCGCGGCTTGCAAGCTTGCAAACGTCGGCATGGCTTGAATTATACCTCAACATTTATAAATGTTTATTGCTTGTAAAAGCTAACGTGTAAAGAAAGATTTTCCATGTTTTTTAGGGGCTTGTGTGCGCGCTTCTAGTTATGTTGTTCAACTTGTGACTCTTAACCCATCTGGTCAGCCACTGTTTACGTCATCTCTGCGGGGCGACAGATAGCTTCATTTTTTTATTATTTACGGGATTATTTTAAAGGTACTGCCCCAGGGACTGGTATATTCGTTTTCTGTGGACGCCAATATATCTATTTAGATCAACTTCGGTTTTATTCTTCAATAAGTTTTAGAGAAGTACGGGACAGATAAAGATTGTGTAAGAAAGCCTGATAACGGTTCTTCAGAGGTGTACTGTTTAAAAACAGAATGAAAGTCGTGGCGTGCCTGGTTCTCCCACATGTGGGTGGAAGGGCGCTCAATGACTGGTTTTACAGACGTTTGCTGTCTTCTGCATTACGTTTGATTCTAGTGCGTTGCCTATATTGCACGATGGTTGCATTCAGGCTAATTATTGCGTGAGCCATACATAAAACATGCCCGCAAAAATTCGCGCCATCGGTACGTCCTCCCCGAGCAAAAGAAGAGCAGATAACCAGAGAGCGCGTGTGGAGAGGCGGAGGTCAAGTTGAGCCCCGAGCGGAATTGGCTGCGGTGTTGCTGCGCTCGCAGTTGCTATGGAGACTTCAAGTCGAAGCGATGCCGGCTGGCTTCTCACTCCGCTCGGTGACGCGTCCCGTGGTTCCCGTAATTTCTTGAACGCGCAGTAAATTGACGCGAGGCCAGTGCATGGAAGCAAAAGGGGAAGGGATAGGGATCACGGCGACGAACGACATGCAACAAAAGGAACGACAAGCAGCCGAGACAATGCCGCTGCGTGGTACATGCTGATGGACGCAGGCGTAAACCGTTGACCGACAAAATGCGGGCGGAACCTATTTATTGGGCGAAGCTCCCGATTGAAGGGACCAGGCATAGCCGGCATCTGGAAGGCGGCTCCCGAAAATGGCGGACAGATCCAATTGAGCTTCAACGCCGTCTTCTTCAGGCTATATCGCTGTCCACCGCAAATGGCGCGTACCCAAAACAGAGAGATTGAATGAGGTTAATAACATTTACAAAGTATGGTACATCTCCCAAGAATGCGGTTGTCCCGGTATCAGTGAGACAGTTTGAACGCGAAGCACGTTAGTTATGGTGTGCGGGGGCGCTGCGAGAAAGGGCGTGTTGCGGTCTCCTAAAGCCTTTCCAGGCGTGTATATAGGGACGAATCTCATGTTCGCGAGGGAAAGGGATTTTCTAGGCTCACGCATTCTTTAAGATCCACCAATGCAATTTTCAATACTTGTGGATATTAAACGCACGCTGAATGTCGCATTCTCGCTCGTCCTTTGGGGCTGACGTCACTGAAACGTGCTTCCATTCGATAGCATATTTTTTGTTCGGCGGAGTTCGCCCAACTTTTTTGGCACGCAGTGTAGCAGACGGTATTTTCCGCAACGGCCGTCGTCTGCTCGTAGCTGCTAGCCGGCGTGGCGTCCAAAGGCACCGGGAAAAGTGCTTTCTTTTTCTGCGCCATGCCGATGCTGAACATATAAACACGAAATCTATGCAACCCCTAAGTACAGGGGTAAAAAAGTGCGCGCGTCAGACTGTAGCACGTGGAACAACGTGGCCATTGCGCACCCTATGTTTGAAAGCAAGCCCATGTCGGTTGCGCTTGCTTGCTGATCCAGGGCCGTGATTATGGCACAGCTGTCTGCACTAACGGTGTGCCCAGACGGGGTGGGTCTGTGGGGCGGCTATTTTTCGCGCCACTGTCCAGTAAGGTCAGCCCCAGTTTCTTGCGCAAAGGGGGATTCTGCCATGCATGCCGTTCTGTTTGGGTCTGTGTCTTGGAGGGAAAGTCGCCTCCCGCGGAGATGTTGATGCTATCAATAGTCTGTACAGCTCAGTGAAGCTTCTCCAGCAAAAATTTACGCGATGTTTTCTTCTCGTTATGTTTACACTTAGGTCTGGCAAGCCCGCGGGGCAGCCCCGATGACGCTTTTCGAAGGGAGAAATATTTAATCATGCTTTCAGTAGCTGCAAGTTGGCAACATTGCCAGAAGATGTCAGGCGCTTAACCAAGTCACGTTTAACCGGAGTCTTTCTGAACGTGAGTAGAAATATACTGCAGTGAGTCTGGCTTTGAGTATTACGCGATGGCTTGCAGCCGGGATGTACTAGTAACAAGGTAGACTAAGAGACTAAAAACTTGCTCGGATTAATTAAATTCGGCTTTACGGAAGTGCACAACATATTTCGATGGGTTGGTATACATAAATAAAGGGCGCAACGGCACTGCAGTTAAAAAAATTGCAACAGCGTACTTCAAAGCGTTTGTTATGCAAGTTAAAAAACATGAGTGCGTCTAACGTTTCCTGATAATGTATTCGATTGCATGAAATATTTGTTTTCAGTGTCACAAGCTGGAAAATGATTCCGCCAGCATACAAGGTTTATTTATTTATTTCATTCAGTAATACCGCAAACTAAAATTGAAGGGGTTGTAGCAGAGTGGTTTGTACACGGTATGCATGTGTACAAGGTTCGGATTAGTAAACATCAGAGCAACATCAGAGCACTCTCAGTGTAAACAACACAGCAATCTCCCGAGTACAGTCTCGAGAGTTAACAAAAGTGCAGTTTTCACGCAGCCCGAGGAAAATGGATTGAAAGGAAGATTTCAGATATTTCAGATATGTTGGTACGCACAATTATCAACAAACCAATCGAACAAAAATGGAAACATCGGTACACTTTAACAAAAGCAATTTCAAATTTCAAGATGAGTCTGGAATTCCCAAATGTCGTCTTTCGCAACCAGTTGTGCTTTTAGGTCAGAACAGTTTATCACGATCCGAGAAATACGGGAGTGTTTAAATAAATTGTTTCGGTTCTTAAAGGGTACCAAGCTGAAAGCACGTCGTTGCCTTGTACCGTACCCAGAAGAAAACTCAAGGTAATCAGATGTTCAAAGTGTGGAGCCGCCGTTTAGCCAATTTGAGCATGAAAAGAACGTATGTGACAAGAGTAAAAGCTAAAAATAAATTAAAGATCCATTAGCTGTTCTCAAGAATGCATGCAGCAACTATTCGCTCTCCCTTACGAACTTAAGGCTCGGCTCCATGCACATGCCTTGCTCCGGCTTCCTGTTTTCCGCCCTTTACTGGCTACACACTTCGTTCCACAACTCATGCAAGCGGGGGTGGGAGTTACGGGACCCGCCGAAATAACGCAGGGGCAGGTAGCACGCCGCGATTCAACTTGACGCCACCCTGGGGAAGTCGGAACCGTTGTGCAGGCATCTCTCTCCACGCGTTTTCTAGACTGTGTCGTTGTGTGCTCTACTGCCACTCGCTGTGTTGACAAATCGACGTGGCTCTGCGGAGCGGCACCAAAATTTTGCCGGCATGCCCCATCTATCGCTAACGCAGCAAAAAAAGTTGCTTACAGGCGGTTTTCTAGACAGCACGCTGCGCTGGTAAAAGCTGTTCTCGCACCTACAAAGGCCACTTGGGTTCGGCATTATAGTCATGAGAATAGCCCCATCATCTCGCTGTGCTCGTCGAAGCTGTTTTAGCACCTGTAAAGACCTCCTGAGCTTTTCGTAGGCGTGCGATCAGCTTTGACAATTGCAGCATGCTGACGGAAAGGTCGCAGTAAGTACCAACAGCGGTTATAGCTGTACCAAGGCTGATGATGATGATAGTTGGTGTTTAATGGCGCAAGGCCAATAAGGGCAAAGAGCACCAGAGAAGTTATTTAATGGTTGATGAGACTGTAAATACTAACCCTTGAGTAGAAGTAAAAGTGACGCAATACAAAATACAATGAAGATGGCTGGTGTATAAGGCCAGGATGATTACACGTGATATGACAAGAGCTGCAGAAATATTATGTCAGCTAAAAACTTAAGAACACGTTGACTAGAAAACATTGGTTCGTCGGGTAAAAAGAATGATAGGTGCAGTGGAATGCTGTACCAAGGCTCAAAAAAGCAACCTAAACAGGCACTAAAGCTTGACGTTGGTCTGGGTTGGTAGATATTATGTTAAAAAATAGCCCGGAGAACTTGGACGAAGTTGAGGACAACCACGTGCGCTTGTGCTCGTCGTCTACTTCGTCCGAAGCTTTGCACGCTGTTTCTCAAATCCAAAAAGGAAAAGCGATGTTTTGTTGGCAAGAACCATCTGCTAAGGAAGCTGTACGTCGAGCTCGAACGGAAAGCAGCGAAGAGTGCGAGAAGTGTTTTGCAGGGCTCGTACGTAGCGCGCTGTGGTGGTGGCATAAATAGAAACCGCATGGATGTTTTCACTCGCTTCGGTATACGTGAAAGATGGATCATCCAACCTGCTCGATAAACACGGCGCCCCGGAAGTGAGCTTTCAAACGAAGCAACATAAACCATGCCTTGGACACCTCGTGCTCTGTGGCCTAAGAGCAAAAAAAAAAAAAAAAAAAGGACGGCTTCCGTTAAGCCCACCCTTCATCCTGTCACAGTTCTCGATTAGCGGAGGCGGATGGGTGGCAGCCTGTCGGCACGTTGGAGGGCTGGAAACCATCATGGCTCACCTTTGGATAACACCCACACCTGCGCTTTAATTTAAACAGCAAGGGAAAGTTGGACGATTTCACCAGAGCTCGATTCCATAAATCCTCCTTCTTTCCTTGCCAGCGTCAAACCTAAAGCCCCCAGAAATTTCAACTGCCGTGCTGCGCATTCCGAACTGGTGAGACATTTAAGGAGTAGTCTGAAAAGCGCGGGGAAATTCAAACTGCCAACTTGAAATATGAACAGCGTCGCCAATTTCGCCTCCGAGAGCGGTCAATTGTACCTTTCCTGAAGCAAACGAAGGGCATAATGATGTTATGACAAACTTTAGCGTAATTGCTCATCTTCAAGTTTCCCATATATCTCACGTAGTCGGTGCGCTTATTAATTTCTGCTACGAGGAAAACTTCAATGACGGTTCTTCTGCGTAGTAAATGATTCAGGAGAAAAAAAAATACAGCTGACAAAAACTGCGACGACCAGAAATATAGGCATTCAAGTGGTGCATACCAGAATGTACCCGCGTCTTCCACTTTGACGACAGTAATAAAACTGCGCAATCGTACTCAAGGAAATAGAACAGCGGTTAGTCCATACAGTCGGTACTCGTGATCTTCACGTGTCAGTCGCGTTAATTAACCGATCGTTCATGCTATCTACCCATTTGTTCATAACCTCATAACCGTCAGATGACAGTACTCTCAATTTCACCCAGAATGCGTTATAACTGCGAGCAGACGATACTATTTTTTATTGGCCGCTGGTTTTCTTATTGGAATCGGCCAATCGTTCAAGTTAGCCTTATGACGTCACAAGTAAGGTGCGAGAAAGTACTGGGTAACTCTTCAGCATTTTTTTTTTCTTGTTGTAACTATAATGAAATAAGCTATACAGTTTATTAGTGTCAAGTTTGGATGAATATTGCCGTAAGTGGGTTAATTCAGATGTGGCAATGTTTCGTTCCCTCTAGACCAAGAACTTGGCTTTGTGCGAACATTCCTAGGCAATTATGGCTGTTTTTTGCGGGTCTTGGAAAACAAGTCGACGTCGCCCACAAATCTCAAGGATCTCACACATTCTCAGTATATTCGGATTCCTAAATTCTCCCACTAGGGCGTCTTTAACAGATCCATTAGACATAGTGTGAATTTTTGTTTTATTTTGAAGAGATGGTGTCTTCTGATCTGACGCCTCTCCCTAATTGTGAACTTCTGTCTCCCTTCTCTTATAAAAGATCATCCTGCCCGTACCCTTACCACTGTTCTGGTTTTATCTCGTAAATGTGCACTAGTTTTACCGTAAGCTTTTACACTTTAAATTTGCACACCAAAGCAGCCGAAAAGACCGAAAGAGAAAAAGGCGTTTTTTTCTCTTCTTTTTCTTTGCCTTGTTTGCCCCAACTTGCATTATTGTCGACATCATTGGCGCCTGCGTATTTTGTGCTTTTAGAAAACGTAATAAACTTTTGTATTCTTAACCTTATCATAATGAGCTCGAGATAGAGAGGTTGCCCTTTTTTCGATGCAGTTTCTTTTCTGTTAGTTACTTTTACGGATATTGCTTTTTAGTTTCAACAGCGAGAGTTAGAACTGCCGCCCACACAACCCTCTTTCGACAAGTTTTGTCACGCGCTGTTTTAAAATTCTGCCTTCCAGCGCTAGCGTGTCCTCGCAGAAAACAGGAACCTCTCAAGAGCGAACGACAGATGCTGTAGCAGGAGACAAGAAGTTCCCAAGGCAGCGCCGTTACGCTGCACAATTCCCGCTACGATAAACATCGTGCCCGAGTAACAAGTTTTCGGAAAGCTGGGCTGGATGTTTAACGACGGAAACATGCGTTAGACAGCGACGCCGGCTGTCGTATCAGTGTATTCTCCTCGTAAGTGTTGCTCCCGTCACAACAGAGCTAGTAATTTAACGAAGAAATGTAAGTACAGGGCAACGCCCGGTTTGATAGCTGCGGTGATCGTGTACACGTTTAGAGGGGGCGGGCTAAAAAAAAAGACGGCTCGAGGAGCGAGCCAAAATTGTGCACGACTCACGTACGTGTCCTTATTGCGACAGAAAAGGCGAACACTGCGTCAGTTTTCTAACAGCCACGCGTACCTGAGGCTTGTGAGTTGTCTACAGAGACCTTTCTTTTCCTTTTATGCCTCCCAGGAAGTAGCAACGAGCTTTCTAAAGCGCGCCTTATCTTACCGGTTTGTACAACGCGGCGTTATGAGAACTTTAACCTTTAGCAGACAGCTCATTCAAGTAGACGGGGTAGAGACACTCTCTGTCCTTCAGCAGCTATAGCCGGAGACACACACAAAAAAAAAAATCAAGAAGATCCGTGTTGCACGAAACGTCCAGAAACTATCTGCGCCATTGAGAGGTACCACGTATTAGGCTTAATGCACAGCATCTGTTGTTACCTGCCACCTGAAATATGTCGCCTTCGTTTCGATGCCTACACTCTCTATTAAGAGCACTGGATAACGTGTGCAAGGAATATTTTTAATCACGCCACATTTTATCAAGTCCGCATGCGACAAAGAAGCTTCTGTCGAAATATTACAGAAAGTATGTAAAATATATAAACCATTCCAAATATTGTGCATCTTTGAGCATTTGTCGAGTGTTTAAAAGAGGAATGTTTGAAGCAATAGACGGGGCAGAGATTTCGCGTGCTATACGGGAGGCTAAAAGGCAGCATTTGGTCATACCTTCCTGCCTTGTTTCGTCTTGTTTTCGTCAATTTTACGTGTGTATAAATGCCTCAGCCCCTCGCAACTACTTGTTTTACATCCAGAGAAAACTATCCAACCACTGTTCCACAAACCTCGATACACTCTATGATGCCTCGTGCTATTCCAACAAAGTCACTGACCCACGATGCCTCCATCGCGGCACTAAGAGGCACGTGTACCCGCCGTGAGTCCGTACTCCCCGGTGGCTATTGTATATCCATTGTCAAGTTTTTGTTCGTTGGCCGTGTATATACCTCTCGCTTAAGTCTACCGCATTAGTCCTTGCTGTTACCCCTGCTGTGACCGAAGTCACACACTCAAAGAGATTGGGTGAATGAATGAATGACTTTATTGCAGAGAGGAGGGTATAAAGCCTTGTGGGTCGGGAAGGGAAAAGTGGATTGGGAAAGACGCTACTAAGTATAGTACATCTGACTAAGTAATGTTCAAGCTTCAATGTAGCTATCCCTGTAGCTGTCTCTCGAGGTTCCGTTGCAGCAACACACACACTGGCCTTCCCCTGAGGGGAGGTGGTGTCCGGCATAGTTCTCGATGGCACATTATGGTTGGTGTGGCAAGATGAATGTGCACCGGTGTTTATTTGTGACTGGCCAACTTGAAAAGGTAGTCGGTCTGCTATTAAGCCATCTTACAGAGACCATTTCTTAGGGCAAAGATGGAGCCCGTAAAACGGGCCAAGGCGCTCGTGTGAGTGGTCCAATCTTAACATAGCCGAAATGTAGTCCATGCTGCCAGGCCTCTGGTCAACAGCCTTAGCTGCCTAGGCAAAAGGAGTAGGAAAGTAAGATCTCCCACGTGTCCATTTGCAAAGCTGACGGGGGGAGGGGATGGTGCTCCGAGCTGAAGTCCCACACTTCGGTTATGTTCTTGGGTGTAGCTGCTTCTGAGCAAAATTTATATTCGACGTCGAAGCGACTGAAGTGCATCAAGCGACCCCGAGTCGCGTGTGGGAAGCAACGGGATTGTATGAGTCGTGGGGTAGTTTGTTGTTTCCCGGAGATGTCAATGCGGGGAGGGGGTAGGGTCTGCCGTTGAAGGCGATGATGTTGAATTACGTCACTGTACGTGACAAGCGGGTAACTGCCCACGAGCAATTTCGTAAAGTGGGTAAAAGCACAGGGTAACGGTTGGTAGACATATTCGATGATCCTGATGGAAGCGTGAGTGTTTGTCGAGGTGGTTTTCATGAAACAGGTTGGGGAATGGGTTTTAATCCAATCAGGGCAGCTTGGCGACACTCACCCCGACTGGTTATTCCAGTGCGCCCGTTGTGGGGCGGTGACAGTATTCCGGACCCTTGGTTGGGAAAAGCCAAGACGATGGCTGTCTCTTCAGCTGGCGTGATGTCTAGGGTTTTCAGCGAGGCACAGGAAGGAGAATGAACGGGTACTGTTTATCTGCTAACGTTTGTACCACCTCATTTGTTGGTCCATAGTATCTACAATACCTAACAGGCCATCGGCCACACGATGCTGAGTACGCCGGTTCTCGCCCATTACCTAACATCTGACCTAGACCTTTCTACCCTCCTTGATTGCCCCGTTCGGCATTCCCTCGATGGAGACTGCAGACCGCGGTCGATTATTTGAGCCGGACACCTTGTTCAACTCCCTCTCGTCTCTCTCGTCGCGATCCTCCGCAGAATCACAACTCCAACAATGGCCCGCCATCGAGCATTTAATGCTTCATGAATCGGCTTTATTGTCAGGTGAAAGCCAGCGCCCACCGGCCGCAAATTTCGAGTCAGATATCCATAGCAGCCACCGAAGTCACCCCGCCGATCCCCTGCGCCAGGAGGAACTTCAGCTTACCTGGATTGTTGCAGGGTGATCCCTGTTCTCGTTCACATTAAAATTCTCTGCAGCGGTATCCGTGCGGTTGTTTCTCTAGAATAGCCGCGCTGAATGTTGGATTCGTTTTAGAGCGCACGCTCTTTTACTGCAGGAACAGAGAAAACGCCTCGTCCCGTCCATTCCTCGTAACGTCCATCTTACCTTCAAGCTCAGCCAAGGTGAGGCCTGCGCCTCGTGCGGTTGCGCAGTGAAGGCATTTACGCCCTCGTCAGTTCCAAGGGGAGGGAGTGCGGATAGGGGGATAGTGGAAAGAACGCGTATGATAAGAAAATAATGGCACGCTGCTGGCTTCCAAGTTGAGTGCGCGTTCACCCTACAGCGCCGACTGCTCCCAGAAGTGCCTTTTTTTATCTTGCGGTGCAATTGTAAGCGCGTTCACTGCGTGCTCTCGACCCGAAAACCCACCTTTTGACAAACCGCGTTAAAGCACCGCCAATTTTTTTCGGTTTCTTAATTGATTCACATGCTCATTGATTTGTTCTAAGTAAATGATCGATTGGCACAAATCATTTCGCTTATCAAGTAATTGCGATTTCCGTACTGCGCATGGTTCGCGAAAAGAGCTAGCGAGCAAATAGACTGACCCTCTGACCGGAAGAAAGGGGCACAGATTCATGAACAAGTAACGCCGTCCTAATTTTTTCAGCCTTGGAAAGTTCCCGAATGAAGGGGCAGCGGCCCCCGCCAAATGCTCCTTGCGAGAGCGGTCAAGCGCGAATGGGACCGATGCACAAAACTGGGGCAAGGCGGGGGTCATAAACGAGTTACGGCTCCTTCCGAAACGAATATAGCACTCCCCGGGTCCCGACGGAAGCGGGTATACTCTCGGGCCGCCCTGACGTATGGGCGCAGCAATGCGGTCCCTCTTGGAGTGCGTTCGCTGGCTGCTAGAGGCGGTCTTGGCAACGGATACGCACCGGCGGTTCGAGACGTTACTCGATGAACGCCGTACACAAGTTGGAGCACCGTTCGTTGCCGTCCCACGTGCCCATATACGCGCGCAGTAACTAAGGTTGTTCCTTGCGTTCTTTCATCCGTCTTCGCATTCTGCCGCTACTGCTTCTATTTGTACACTTACGAGATTTCGCCGCACGTTAACCCTTTCAGCCCTGATTTTTTTTTATTTCAAGCAAAACAATGTTTTCTGTGTGTTTTCCTAAATTTGAGTGTCCCAAAAGCACACGAACGCAAAATAGAGCTGGAAGTGCAAATATTAACAGATTTATTAATGAGGCAAATAATTAGTACATTTGGCCATTAAAAACTTTATGTTGAGCAGAGACATCACTTTTGCATATTTTCCTAAGCGTTATGACTACATGATCCTCCAAAATAAAAATGAGCTTCATAGTGTACGTGTTCATAGATTTAGAAGCTTGGGAATAAAACTGAGACCGCCATTTTTTTCAGCCCCAATGTCGTAATGTCGTCTTCACCAAAGCTTGTTCTTCTTTGTAGCGTCCAACTCCACTAAAATGAAACAACAGTGATATCTATCGCAACAGGCATCATTGAAGAACAAGTCCCCAGAAAACTAGCAGTTTTGGTTTCGTTCTCTAAGCGCTAGAGAAACGTTTAGGTGATGGCGTTAATTGATACCACCAGGGCCGAAAGGGTTAAAAATCCCCAGGTGGTTAAAGAATTCACGTTAAAGCTCCCCTTCACAGAGGCACGCCTCATCGCCTGCGTTGCGTAGGCGCACGTTAAACCCTACAATCAATCAATCAATCAATCAATCAATCAATCAATCAATCAATCAATCAATCAATCAATCAATCAATCAATCAATCAATCAATCAATCAATCAATCAATTTGTACATTTACCAGCTAATGTTTCGAAGCATTCATAATTTGCTTTTCCCTCGTTTCTTCGGAATGCGGTGGATTTCTTGATATGTGCCCATCCCAACTTTAGAATGAAGGCGTTGGGTCGCCGATTTATTGTTCATGTTCCTGCTTTATCACAGCGGTTTGAAATTAGACAGACACGAGTATCTCAAACCGCTTTATCATCGTGCCCGTCGTAAAAACTGCAGTAATTGTGATCGGCCATTGATTTCCCATTGAGACATTTTGAATCATTCTTGCATTATGAGGGCAATCGAAATGTGGAATGGGTTGCCACGTGAGGTTGTAAATGTTGGTTGTGCGGACATCTTTGCTGACAAAGTCGACAAAGTTCAGGTGCGCAGCGATACATAAACATGCACCATGTTTTTTTTTAGTGTCTGTTGGCTTCATATTACTTGTTTGTTGGCTTCATATTACTTGTGTATAAACTCTTAATTAGGTGTGTTTTTTCTCCGTTATTGCGTTCAGTTGTACAAGAGTGTATGTTTTTCATGTAAACGCTCTGACGATTTTTGTACGCTGCTCTTCTATTTTTTAATGCCTACTTCTGTATCGGCCTCATAAAGGCTTACTGCATCAATACATAAATAAAAATAAAATGAGGACAAACGCGTAGTTTCGATAAAAAACAGACGGTTTGGAAACCTGATGATCATTTCCAGAAAAGTGATGCCTCGCCTAAAGCACGAAAACACGAACGCTGCAAAAGTACGTCATCGAAGTATAAATAAGTTTTTTTGGTGCTGTAGTTTTTGACCAATAAGTAGTTTTGGCGCTGTAGTTTTTGTTAGCTTGCGCACACTGGAACCGTGTGGAGCCACCTTCTAAAATTGGAACTACACACAATGCAAGCTCTCTACTTCGGTATACCTGTGAGAAAATAGTTTCCGCAACCCTCAATAACTACCGAATAAACAGCCCTGAAAAAACTCTGACGAGACTAAAAGCTGAGTCCATAACTGAACTTGTGTAATGTTAACAGTGAACAATAATAGGTGCAAGCCTGCCTTTCGGATAGCTTTTTGGTAGGTAAAAAAAGCAGGCTAACGAAAAAAGCATTAGCTTCATTGGCGAAGTCATCAGGAAGGAACGGACAGAAAACTGAGGAGCCATTCTACTCTGTGACGTTGGATGACCAGCTAAGCTGTAGTTTTTGACACGTGATAGACAAGGGTACATGCATTTATTTTCATTATTTCGTTGATGGTAGCTTGCTAGCTCTGGTGGCTCTGATAACCCTTATTGATTCGGTCCCAACCGTAGGCAAATCTCTGGCCAGCGTTTAATGACTTCAAGTGTAGTGGAACTTCAAACAAAGCGCTTCTAGAACAAAGTGACCCAATTCTTACCCAGTTATGAAATTTCAGAAATTTATTTTCCGGTAGTGAAAAGATTCATGCGAAGTGGACAACACGATTTCGTCTTCGTTTGTACTGCACAGACCTCCCGAAGTCGGCGTTGCTGTCCTGTTGAGAATCAATGGTAGAATGGTTTCTGGTAAGTTTAGTCCACACACGACCTACGCATTTATATTTCTTGATGTGAATTTAACGGTACTCCAGCCCAAAATCGTCCAACATATACTGGTTTAACGACTCGTTTTTTGCGTTAGCGACATCGCTGTTACAATGTCAGAGAGTTGTTTTCCTAAAGTTATGTTAGCTGACAAATATTCGGAATTTTTCGTTACATGCACGTTTTCGTTTGCATGCAGGTTTCGAGTTAAAGCTCGCGTGAAGGAAGCAGAAACAAAACCAAAATGCTAGACATCAGTGACGGTGAACTCACTCTTCGAGTACTTATTAAACAGTGAAAAAACTGCGTAATTTGCTCCTGCTACGTTCGCACGAGCTAAGTCACTACACTGCACTCCGAAGAAGCAAGATCACTTACCGCCGTATTCAAAAGTTGTAACTTTCTCCTCTTGACACTTTTCGATGTCTTAACGCGTTTCGAGGACCCAACTTATGCTGAAAGGGCGGCTTTTCGTGAACTTGACGCTCTTTTTGCACTCGAATATTGGTGAGAGAGTGCTAACTGGAATACTGTACCGGATGGTGAAATTCTTCTTTCTCGCCGGCGGAGACGGCATTTAAAATTACGTGCCTGTCCTGGAAAGACAACACTTCTCGTTTTCTGGCGACAGAGCTCATCACCGACGAACGGGCACCCCATATAGCAGTGGAGACGCGTGACTACGCGCCCACAGGCAGACCCAGCACCCAACCAACGCCGTATACACATATGGAAACGCACGGCAGTTCGTGGTTAGGGTGAAATTCACTAAATTAGTACTCTCCCCCAGCTGATTTTTTCAGAAAAGTGCAAAAAACAATGGATCATCAGCAGAGTGAATTCGTACGTTACAGCAAGGTTAACCTTCGCAACGCCTCTGTTACATTGAGGCCGCAAGCACTGGGATGCAATGGGGCTGACATTAGGAAATTGAGAAACCTTTTAAATCCGGGAATTCGTTTTATAGAGTTTCGTTACATCCAGGTTTAACTGTACATGACTATGTAGGGCGGCTGATTGATGTGAATCAATACATTCAGTTCATCTTGACTAGCCAATGTCTAGAGAGGAATTCAGGCGAGAAAAAACAAAAAACTGGATGTTGCACTCAACGACAGCTTCCCCCCGGCTCCAACTCACAGCAAGTACAGTCATGAACAAATGAAACGATAACCCTGAACCAAAACATACAAATAGCGCGATTTCTTTCCGGGCGAGTGTAAATTGTCGCGTGGCTTTATTATAGTAACGAAGAATGAATGTGTCTTTCCAAATATGCCCCTAGCTAGCCATTATTTTATATCGACTATCCGTCTTCTTTGATTTTGCGTGTGCTTGTTCATATTTTCCACGAGAGAGAAATCTGGGCAGAATTGGTATGGGTTGGGAAGCGCTTGGCATGCACTCCCAAATAATGAAAAATAAGCTACCTCTGTCACTCAAAAGAAAAATCTAAAACCAGTGCATACTGCCGGTGATGACATACGGAGATTAAACTTGGCCGCCTTACTAAACGAATAGAAAGCAAACTTAGGTCTGCTCAATGACCATGGAACGAATAATGTTATGAGTAACACTCAGGGACAGGAAACGAGCTTACTTGGGTCAGAGAACAAACTAGCGCAGAAGGTATCATAGTTGAAATAAAGAAAAAGAGACGTACTTGGGCTGGCCATGTAGTGAGAGGAACCGACAACCGGTGGACAATTAGGATAACAGAGTGGACTACCAAGAGATGTGTCTAGAAGAAGGGGAAGGACATTAACCCGATTACCTTCATTAACAGACTGCTCTTTATGTTTAGCTCAGGCAACGCATGACTGCACGATAGATTATGGAGGACAGAGTAGATAACTTGAGCGGGGTCAGCTTGTGTGAGCGTGCCGTCATTAAGTTTAAAAGATAAGGAGTCGGTATTTCTTCGCATGGCTGTAGGACGTGGGCAATGGCGGTGAGAGGGCGAAAAGTGTGGATATACATGGATGTGTCTTTCAAATAAAAATAGTTGAAAGTAGCGTTCTTGTGGCGCCTCACCTTTCTTGCCCTGTCCGCATGCGCTATAAAGTCTTCAGCAATGCAACACCGATAAGCCCAGGAATCCGTGCTCACTTGGAAAGTCTTCGCGTTATTCCCAAAACAGCCGAGGGTAAGAACCCGATCAAGGTTTTTCAAACCGTCGGTTACGCATGTGGTCCGGCCCTGGCCGCTTGTACTAGCGTTATTCGTGCCGGTTTCTACCAAATCACAGTCGTAGCATTCCCTTATTGTGTCGTCCTTCCCTTCTTGGCCAATGTAACCCGACCACCACAAAGAGCACAATCTAGCTACGCCTTTGGCCAGGTGCCACCGAGAAGAAACTTATACAATATTGCAAAAACCATTAGAAGAAACACGATCATAAGGTCAAATCATACAGCTTATCACACCTGTGGTTAGTACGGTCCTGAGTAAACATTCGGCGCACGTGTTGGTCTGGCATTCACTGTTGTCGAAAGAAAAGCTTAACAGCTGAAAGAACTCCAATTTGAAGAGAGAATTCCTTAATAAAGTTTTTCTCGGAAAAGGGCTTCAATTTTAAATGCGCATGCACCAACAAGCCAGCCCCGTGTAGGTGTATTTGCTATTTCGCAAGCCAAGCGCCGTGGAAGCATGATTTCAGCTTGCACGTCGCCCTTCAAATCCCATCCTGCTCAGTGGCCACGCAACGTAGAAAAGTGCCTCAAAATAAATGACGGACGTCACTTTTGATCAAGCATGTCACATAGAAGTAGGTCACCGGCTCAAACGCCCAGGGAAAATTTCGCTATTCGCATGCGCGCAGTTCCCTGACTTTGCAGCCAGATGGCACAGCATGCGTAGAAGGCTGCGATCTCGACTGGTTTCGTATTGCTTTCAATCCCCTCATCTGCGAAAATAGAGCCCGTATAGGCTTTTGATACTGCGTCTCTCCAGGTGGCAACATATGACGTGCATTGACTTTTTTCTTCGACAGACGCAAAGTAACCTCCTACTCCTTCTCCCGCTCTTCACTCCGCGCAGCTTTCGATAAGTCCAAAGAGCCTTCTCTAATTAGGCTGTGCGCCATCTTTCTGGATTAGATTGCTGCGCTTTGGTTCCTCGCCTGCTCCTTTATTGCTTTCGTTAATCTTTCGTTCGTTCCTGGCTTGTGATTGCTTGCACTAATCCTTTACGTTCGCCCGCTTCGCTTGATCCCCTTTGGTCATGACAAGAGGATATGCCACCCCATCCCGCGTTACTTTGATCGACCTCTTCTCATTTTCGTTTGCCCCCAATCTTTATTTCCTCGTAAGAAAGAACACAGCAAGAGGTGTCCAACATCGAAAGCATTTTACTTACGTGCAATGTCCTCGCCCTACAAGCCGAGTCGTCTAGAATTCGCGCGAACTGAGTTTATTGCCGCGGGATTCGTACTGTAAGCCCTTAGCCGTAGCCTACTTTGCGACGTAGTGGCGCTTCTCCGGAGGCGTGTGCACAGAAAAACCATTGACCCTTTTTGTCGTTCAGTACCGGACACTTTCCTGTGTTCTGGCGTAGGTAAGTATTTTCATTTTATCTTTTTGTACCTGTTCATGTACCTCCGCACTGAATCGTACAAATGACAAAAAGAAATAAACGAATATGTAAACGAGTAAAGAATACTAGAAATTTAGCATACACAGCATGTGATGGATATTGCTGAAGCAATACATGAGAGGTGCTACAGCTAATTTGGGCGCCCGAAAAACAAACTGAGTTTCCTGCAGCAAAGAACGTGACCAGCGACAACTATATTGCCTCTGCAAGGAGCTCGAGGCTGCCACCGCCAGGCATTTCCCAGAGCGGGTACGCCAAATATCAGGTCGTCAGCATCATTACCCCCATGATACCATGCAGGTTCTGCGATGAAGCGGAGGCAATAATGGTAGATAACATCCTTATTTTCTAATCACTGTTCACTGTTTATCAACTGATTCCCTGATTGGGTATGTTCCATTTACCAAGAATTATAACCATCTTAATTATCATCATCGCCACCATTATCATAAGCCACATCGTGAAAGCTTGGCTTGTAACAAAATTCCAGCTGCTGTCTCGGTTGTTTTTCTCGGTAGTCTGCAACAGTGGCTGCTTAATTCATTCACGAGTGCTCAGCCCGTGGAAATAAAAATAATTTACCCCCTGCAATGATCCCTACGCAAAAACAAATTAAAAGCTCCGAGGACACCTAAGCACTTCTTGTGTGTTGTGAATCCGCAACCATCGATGTCCAATTGAACGCCACTGAGTGCTGCTTGCAGTTTTGCGCTGCGAGTAATGGTGACAGTGGCGCCTCTGGGTGAGGTCAGCGTGAGAGTGCTTGATATGACGTGTCGGTGCCTCCGAACAGCGCACTCACAGCTACAACTGCATTCATCGCTTTCCACGTGGCGCTTCGCAGGTGCAGACATTGTCTAGCAGCGCGGTCTTTACTTGTGTTTGTTCAATGCGAAGCTAGGGATATGGAATGCTTCTCAGCTTGCTTAGGAGTCCTTACTTGGACTCCCACGCCTACTCCAGAACTGACGGCGGCTTTGTCGCCAATTACGCTACTTAATGCTTTGGGATTAATAAACTGCTCTGTTTTTCTAGAACACTTGAAATTCCATTTCAGTGCGAGCGAGCTTGGCATCTACACAGAACGCCTGAGCACGAATGACCCAAAATGTTCTATCTCCCTTAAGCTTACAGGATGACGACGCACCGCAGGTATATGATACCCAGTGTACGAATTGGTTAATGTTGGATACCAGGCTGGGAACACAAAATGTCACGTTTTGAAACAACCGTAATGGACGCTGGAATGCTATTCGACTCCATGGCTGTCCGACGAAAGGGGCATTCCGCGAACTCGCCTCACACGCGGAGATAATAACGGGTTCGGGGCACCAACGGAAACAGCGCGCTCTTGCATAATTTAGCGTTCTCTGCCGGCCGGGCAGACGGTGAAAGTGCTGTCACGTGACCTTATAACGTACTCCGCCCGGCGCGGGTCATGGTGAAAGAAATATTGCCACTTTCCTTCGGCGCGCCCGTAAAGGGCCGTCCGGAGGTAAGCGTTGCCGGAATATCGTCTGCCAGACGTTGTCGGTAAAGGCGTTCGCAGAAAGAATGCTCAAAGGAGGACACTGCATGTTGATGCAGTGTGGCAGAGTTCCAGGGTTGAAGTCGGGGGAGGAAATAAGAAAAGGCTTATCGCGTCTACCTTGTTCTATGACCTCGCCTGGGTAGGTAGGCAGGGTCTAACGTGTTCGAAACGGGAACGAGGATCGCTTTTGTGGATCTGTTGTCCATGTTAAAACAACACAGCCCAGTTGACATTTTATCGTATAATGGGAGAAGTATGCCTGGCTACAGCAAACATCATATCGCATCTGAGATAAACACTTCACTTTGGCTTACGTCATGATGACTGATTATCAACTTTGCGGAGGGCTATAAATAATGAATGCTGAGGGCTATAGATATAGCGATGTCTAGCAAGCACAGAGAATGGGAGCAATTTGGTGGGGAAGCATGGCTTCGGACAGCGCAGGATACGAACAGTTAGAAGTCGAAGGGAGATACTTGCATGTGTCAGCGGACGTACAAAAGTTTGATGAAGAAGACGAAGAAGAAGAAGAAGATGATGATCTGAATGACTGACTGACTGACTGACTACAGGGACTCTGGAAGTTAGGGGTCAGGGGTGTTCGAACCCCCACCTTGCTGCCGAAGATTAGAAGCGCAGGCCTGGTCTTGGCAAGAGTACAGAAGTTAAGGCTTCCAAACCCCCAAACATAATGGAATCTGTCTGCAGTGCTCCAATACGACTCAATACGACTGAGTCCATTTGACAGAACACACGTCTCGTTTGCAAAGGCTATTCGCAATTTAATTTCTCATTGGGATTGTTTATCGCTTCTTATAACTTGTAATTGAAACGTAACTCGCATGAGAGTTTTGTGTTCCTGTAAAAAAGAGCAAACGATTTTATGGCCACAAATTATTCCCTGTGTCGATTGTACCACGCGTGAAGACACCTAATTTCACCTGCATTTAAACTTAAACTTTAAAGATTACACAACTAAGGAACTAAAAAAGGCTAAAAAGCTTTTTTCGGAAATAATTGGCTCTCTTGCAGGCCCGTTCAGGAATCAAATTTGTTTTTGCCTATACATGAAACACTTACCAATGCACACAAAGCAATTTCACGACACATGCCAAGCACCATGTATGATGAATCTAGACTTTTGGCGAAATAAGCTTTTTTACGGATTATTTTTGATGTATTAAACCCGTTGTTATATTACACACCTTGGAATCACCGGCTACTGCCACTAATACCTATATGATGTCGGCGATTGTGTTGGCTTCGGGGCATTTCTGGATAACAACCATCCAGCGATAAAAAAATGGCCGCCATCCCGCCCTGCGAAAATGGATGTCCAGCGCAGATGTTGTAAACATAGAGTTTCCTACTTATATACACTAGAGGGAAATCTGGCGCCACTGTCTAGGGGAGCCGCGCATCAGCGAGCGTACCGTCATGTACACGGCAGGCACGTTCCACTTGTCCTCGGCATGGCTCATGAACAGGCTGAGAAGTTGGCTCTGGCTGCAAAAAAGCAACAATATTACCGTAGAAGGTTCATGAAATTTGTTTTGGTATTATAAAATTGAACCTCCAAAAAGATTAATTCGTCAGTAGTTGTTTAGAAGCTTCATTTTGCGTATCCAAAAAGACCTAGAGATTCGTGGATTCCGCCTCCTGGAGACCGAAGTGAAACTGCTGGCTTATGCGGATGACATTGCTGTGTTCTATGAAAACAAAAGAGAGCATTTATAGAGACCCTTTTTCGTTGATTTTGGCAGCAAAAAAAAAAGCCGTATGGCTAGCTAAGCCAAGTAGGCGAGGAACGCCTCTAGCGGCAATGGCGCCGCCCAAAGCGGCCCGCGACTGCAGCGACAGATTTCCCTCTAGTATATAATAGTATGAAACCCTATGGTTGTAAACCACTACACATACTGATGGGGGACCGTATGAAATATTCCTCGTTGGCTCGGCGGGCTTGCCGCTCGCACGCAGCTTTTCTGGTGCCAATTTCTGGGTCCTGACGCATGCATTCGGCGCCTTGGCGAGAACTGCAGGGTCCTGTCTGCATTTTTTTATGACACGGAATTTTCCGACAAGCGAGACGCTAACAGCTTCGCTGTAAACATTTCTTCTCATACAGCGGGTAGTATTCACCAAAAACAGTCATTGGAGTGGAACTCCCATTAATGAGGTGAGGTTTGCTATGAGTGGGGATGTCTGGTTGTCTCTAATGGCCACGACAATTTAAGGAAGTATGATTTCGCATGTGAGCAGACGTCGACAAATCGACGCAGGGTGCTGTCGCCGTCATGTGAAAAATAGAAATATCAAGACAGAAATAGATAATAAAAATAGACAATAGAAGTATAAATAGTCAACAGGAAAGAAGTTGTACACTTGGTGCTTCCTCTGTAGAAAGATTGGCTGTTCGCGCACGTTTGAAAAAAAAAAAAAAAAACATTTTGCAGTATTTGAGGCATCGATATGATTTGGTGCCATTGTGTTACAAGTCAGCTCAGTGGCTCAGTGTTTAAGGCGTTGTGCTGTTGAGCCCGAAGACGCGCGTTCAATCGCGGCCACCGGAGCGGTTTTTCTGACGGAGATGAAAGACCAAAACTCCCTTGTGTTGAAATTTAGGTGCACGTTTACGATACCATGGTGATCCAAATTATTCTGTAGCCCTGACGGTGCGCCTCATAGCTATAGTATAGTGGTATGTAAAGCGCGCAAAGATGAACTTTGAAAGCTTTTAGGAGCGTTGGAGCTATTCTTTTTTGCGATGCAGCAATGCCATGTTTTGACGATTCAGTGGGTGCCGGGCCTTTGCGTGTTGGCGGGCACTAAATGGGCTCACGCGGAGGCAAAAAAGGCTCTGGCAGGCGCAGTAGTCGTGCGCGGTTCCTTTGCAAGGGGGTGACATGACCGCTTTTCTCACGGCTATTCTCCGCGACGCCACGATGAATTACTGGGACAACCCTGACCCCCGCCACAGAAGGCTCCATCGACTGGACCATGATTGCAGTTTCCGGGTGCCCCCAGGGACTCAGCGAAGATACTTGTCGTTGTTCCATCAACTGCGGCTCGGGGTAGCTTTTACTCAGCGCTACCAACACCTGATGAGTGATGCGAGTGACTCTGACTGTGAATCGTGTCACATACCAGAGACTATCGAACATGTACTCTGCAACTGTGCCTGCTACGCGCATCACTGTAGAAAGACAGCCACGTCGTTGGCCTGGTTAGACAATCGGGCATTGTCTGAGGACGTCCTGCTGGGACCCTGGCCAGACCCTCAGTGTTCAAACAAGGCCTTCAAGACAGTGCTGGCATTCTTGAAAAGGAGCGGTTTGGTGACTAGATTGTAGCCCAAGCCCGTTTTGGTGAACCATTGAACTTGTACTGTATATGGAATAGGCATTTTTGTATGTAGTTATACCCTCACCTCTATATCTATCTTCCCGTGTGCCACCCTCTGTTTATGCTCTTTTTTCTCCCCCTCCCTCACACAGAGTAGCAGGCCAACCGCTCTGTGTTTTCCTTCCATTCAAAAAATTTCTCCCTCTCTCTCTCTCTCTCTCTCTCTCTCTCTCTCTAAAGAAAATATTAGGCGCCAGTTTAGTAGATAGCGCCTAAATGATCTTTATGCAATCAGAGCCACATGGAGTTGGGCACGTAATTTTTTGCTATTGCAGTGATAAGAGTAATGCAACCTTGTTGTGTCTGTTTTGCTGCTACCGCGTTTCACATCTGACTTATGAAGTGCTTAGGCGCAATAAATTTAAAGAGAATACATTATTTCCACGCTAAAACTGATACTGAAATTAATCAAGTTGCCATGGAGGAATGTGGATCCGAACGCGACGTTTACAGGATGTTTTTAAAGGGCCCAGGAAGGCAAAAATTCAAATTGGTTCCTTAAAAAGGCCATCTTGTCCCCATAAGTATGCTCGCAATTTTATTGCAAACTTTAAATCGAGGTAAAAGGATAACATACGCCGCAATGGGCACTCCCCAGCGAGTTTCCGTTGATTTCTCTATAACGTCACAGAACCTTGTTTGTGCAGTTGGCTGCACCCGACCGAAGCCAACGCCACAAAGCATGCATGGGCGGTCGTAGTAAAGCCTCTAATTTTCTTTCATTGTAACACATGAATGCTAAATTGCAGTTAACCCACTGACAACTATGTCTTTAGTACCGGCCCATATTACCCCACTATGTCAACATTCCGTCCCTGCGGCGCGAAATTTGAAAGCTTCTCAATGTTTCCTGAGCTTTTTTTCTCGGTTAAAAACGTCTTTCATGAATGAGATGAAGCTAAGTGCGCTAACAAAGGCTACTACTTTCGAATTGCACGAAGTTGTAATTTATCTTCACGGCTCCTTTATGTAGTGACCCAGAACATCTTTCATAGCTCACAAAAGTCAAGCCTTTCTGCCCAATAACAACAAAGAAATGCTTCCTTATATGCAATGAGTGTCGAACTGCTAAAGTAATCGTTGCTTGAAGGTCCCTCTGTGCACGCGGCAAAGGCGAAGCCAATGTCCACATCTCGGCAGTCCCCCGGGAATGCTCAATATGAAAGCGCCAAAAAGAAAACGCGCAGATATTTCGCTGCACTCAATCTATAAAAGAAACATAAGAAAGACGCAGGAAACGTATCGGTATACCTTGCGATGAGCCCCGAGCATCATGCCACCACGGATCCGCTGCAAACGTTACCCGTAGGGAAAAGGCAGCTCCCCACGGGAACTACTAACCAGCTGCTTCGAGCTCGAGCTTCGACGAACGTCGGAATGAAGGAACCTCTTCTGTCCTCGGCCGGAGCCTTCGACACTGTACACAGACAGCATCTTCCAGGGACCATCAAAATGTCTGGACAGCACGCGACCAGTTCGGGCGGCACTTCTACGCACCTGAGCCAAAGAGAACGAACTCACCTCTCGGTAGATGGACGATATGCGGATGCCCATGATCCAATTAGCAGTGACCGTGAAAGACAGACGCGCGGTAATCCCCGAGGATAAGGCCCCCGCGTCAGCGCCGAACCGCGCGGCCTCCGCTCGGTCCGGCGGCGTGGAGGAACAAGTTCGAGGTACGGTCACACGCACCTTCGGGAAAAAGAGAGAGCGACAGCGAGGTGAGCGGAAGACTGGATGGGCGTCGCTCGCGAGAGACGAGTGCGGCCTCCATCCGCGCAGACACTAACTAATGAAAAAAGTTATCGCGAGAGTCAGCAACGTTTCCCCGTCTCTCACTCCCACTTGTAGTGGAGTCAGTGTGGTTGGGAAAGTGAGGGGACGAGAGGAACAGAGAAAGCGGAAATGCGGACTTACATCAGGTAGATCGGGACTGGCAGAAACTAACGCGAAAGTTGGCGCGCGAAGCGCGGGACTGAGGGTGCGATGAGAGAGAAGCACACTGGTGGGAGGGAAAGAGAAACGGTACGATCGACCTGTTAGACATCCAGCGTTCAGACCCGGGCTCTCTGGGTGTTCACTGAGCGCCCCCCTGCGGTGTGAACTGAAAATAACGGGAGCTGCAGAGCTGGTGGGACGACTGAGAAAGCGGGGCGCGGTTCGAGAGATGGCGTTGCGCCCCGAGGTCTGATGGTCGGAGCTGGAAAAATGTGAGGCCCGCGATGCTGCTGTTTGAAACATTTGTGTTTTAATGCGTGGTTTAGGTGTCTATTAGGGGCTTTTTTGGAAGTTTAACAAACACTTTATTTTCAACGCCCAATAGATTGAAGATATGTTTTGCGCTGCTATTTTGTTTCGCAGGGCATTTTAGGCAACACACTGTAAAACACATCCCCTCAATGTATAAAAAAGCAACTGGTATGAGCAATTTTTAAACGCTGCAAGTGCTCAAGTTTACTAGTTCTCCGGCTTTTCTTAGCTGAACGCAATATGCTAATTATCTGCAACAGCTAAGGTCGGCGGTACTGTTTACAGAACACCTCCATACCTTGTATCAATTTAATATTGTCAACAGGGGTCATGAAAAATTTTGAAAGCAGCGTACATTTTGATTTCATTTAATATCACGTTTCTACTATTTACACTGTCCCAAATCGCGTAAACTTTTTTTGTACGCCACTTTTGGCGTCCCTGTGGTTTAAAAGGTAGCTGACTTTGCCCGGTTAAAATCGCCAGCACCATCAAAAGCCCTTCTCTATGTTTTTGTTCTCTCAGACTGAGTGGGCATTATAAAATAAGCTTCCGGGCACGCAGCCTCCCTTCACCTAGCCCAAGAATTGACTTCCCGGGCAATACAGGAATGTGATCCTGAGTCTGCACATCCGACAGCGACTTCGCCAGGAGATAACGCAATATTACAGACTGCAACTAAGGCATTAGCCATCCCCGCGATAAAGACCTCATGAAAGATCAGGAAAGAATCATCCGCATACTCCAGACGAATATGTTCCCACGCCCGACAAAAGACCACGTCATCGCCTCTGACCTATACTCCCTCTGTCCCTACTGCGAGGGGAAGTGTACACTCTACCACGTGACATATCGGCGTGTGCAGTGAAACCCAAACTGAAGCCAATCCCTTCCTGTTAACAGTGGGAGACAGTGCTGTCGAGCTGCGACCTCGCAGATGAGCTTCGGCTGGTGAAGAGGGCCGTCACAGGGGGAAAATATCGAAGAGTCCTAGAAAATGACCCCACCAATCTGAGTTGACTGTAATAAACGTTTATTCTCTCTCTTTCTCCTCTTAAAGCGCAAAACGCACAATGGTTTACAAACTCGTTCATACTTTCTTGCCGGAAGAGGGAGAACCACGCGAGCAAAACACGTCACGGAGATTCATAGAACATAATGCTCTTTGAGACGTCTTTAAGCATATGCTTTTTTGTGAAAAAGCACTGCAAATGTCTACATCGAGATTTACGAAAAAAAATATTTCTAAACACTTTCAAGACGCCTAGCTTAGAACACACATTTCGTGCCCCACACCGAAATGTTTGAAAACGTCTTGAAAGTCTTGCTCGAGATCCTATATTTTGTGGCACTCAAAACTTTTCGTAGAGTTCTATTGCAAGCAATATAGCACTTTATTAGAAAAGTTTTTTAATTTGTTTCTTTGGAACGTGCATCGTGGTATGCGTGCGGTGCCAATGCGATTGCTTGACAGGCAGTAAAGTGCGAAACTTTTGCAGCGGAAGTGTGACACTAACACGTTAAGAAGCAGATATACAGGTGCCGACGGAATTTTTGTTTACGGGAGCCGAGAGCATTTTTGTTTCATGAGAATGGGGAACAGTCGCAATGAATTGCTATGAACTCCAACCTGTTGCCAGTGACTTTTAAAACGACTGGAATTCGCTGGAAACCACCTTATGAACTCCGCCAATGGCGCTTGCTACGGCCCGATTTTCATAATGGGTGGCAAAGTTTCGCAATTCCCTTAGCAACGCAGCGCGTATGACGGAATTATCCATCGCCCCGTTATATAGTCGTCACACCACGCGCTTGTCATCACACCACGTGCTTTCTGCTTCGGTACTGATGGTCCTTCTCTGCGTGCTCTTTTCAGTCTCTCTTCGGTTGCAGCATGCCCAAGTCCCGCAGCCACTTTTGTACCAATGCTCTGCAATGACTTTAAAGTTACGACGCTATTACTGTTCTTACTTCTGGTGAAAATCAAGCGACATACCTTTCAACATGTTTTCATGTCTACTGAGTAGAACCAGCACTCACTAGCGCATGGCGGATACCTGTGCGCAAATGATCCTGCATCAATCTGTGGATACGGCTCCTTGAACACCTTCGTTATGTCTTAATAAAGAGGTCCGCATCGTAGGCAATATAATCATTCAGGAAACATGATCACTTTTGTCATTTGGAAAGCGCTAGCGGATCCTTAAAGTTGGTTTTTGCTAGAGGTTTTCCTTACAGTACGCTTCTTATTTTTATTGAACAGCTGCAATGACGACGAAGCAAATGCTTCCCTGAGAAATTTACTGATGCATTGTGGCTGTGTGCAAACTGGTTGCAGTATGGTTTCGCCGATAGCATTGCGAGCTAAAATCGTTTAAAACTTGAGGTTGGTTATGACCGACATAATAATACGGGTACATTATCTGTCTTGCGAACTTTTCTTCGTAAACAAAATTTGGAAATATTTATTAGAAGTATAAAATAATTGATATTCTGGAAGTGCGCCTATGAAGTCTGCCTTCAGAAGACGCACAGTTTACACTTGCGGGTTATTAAAATGTTTGAAAATGCTAATAATGCGAAAGCACGCACAACTAAGCTGTCAAGCCTATCAGGTTAAGCATTTGTATACAATAACACAACGGCAAAACCACTCAGATTGTAGTCGAAGGTGCAAGGATTACTAATGCAGCATGAACATGTCTCATATGCTATCTCAAACCTTTGAACAAGAGTGCGAAGCTGGGCGGTTTTGTTCTTGAAACGTGCTATGTAATAAGCACAAGTAAGGTGGTCATTAAGCTAGATAGCCATCAGCGGTCGTTTTAATCGTATGAGAGAAGACCTGGGTCCAGTTCCTTGCATGTTTAGAAAGCTCGTGATGTTATGGTGATTGAGTGAATCGTTATATTAGATGCAGAGCATCTGATTCACTCGCCTTGTCCCTCCGGCGTCGTCGTCGTCGTTGTCGTCGGCGTTGTCCACCCCTCCCCCATTCTCCTCGCCGCGCCAGCTGCGCTCTCCGCCGCTCTCCGCCGCTGACCCCCTCTCCTCTCCGATAGCGAACACTCTCTCGCGAGGGGCATTGGATTGGATTGGATTCGATTGGATTGGATTGGCTTGGCTTGGCTTGGCTTGGCTTGGATTGGATTTGGATTTGGATTGGATTGGATTGGATTAAAGTGGATTGTGTTGTGTTGTGTTGTGTTGCGTCATAGCCGCGGCACGTTGCGTCATAGCCGCGGCAGACGCGCTGAGGCCAGCGCATGTGCAGTACTCTCTCTTCCGCGGTTTCCTCTCCTTCGGGCGCGCTGCGCATATAACCGGTGTGCCGTTCTCCGGCGAAGCAGCATCCACGCTTGGCTCAAACACCTAGAGTCCACGCCGCTTTACAAGAACGCCAACGTCGTCATCGACTGGGACCGGCTTACGCAGTTCCCTCAACGTTATGCGCGCTATAAAACGCGGTCCCTTCGCCGCTCCGCCTATGCGTCGCATCTACGCAGGGGTTCCCGCGAGGGGAGGTGGGAGTTTTTCTTCTTGTAATCGATACAATCATCGCATAATTTCAAAGACAACTACATATATCTCTTTACTCGCTGCGTAATAATACAACCAACAGCCTGAAATAGAATTTTTTAATAGCGGAGGAAAATAAAAGGGCCAGTCTCACATCTCTGTCTTCATTCTCTGTGGCCTGAAAGTATTGGAATGTGGATCTGAAAGTATTGGGATGTGAACACGTTGTCATTTTGTTTTTGTTGGCAAGACTCGGGCCCAGACATTGCCGGAGAAGTTTCTGGAGGCCTTTGCGAATCTCCCTGCGGTATAAAAACATTTTGAACACTTAAAACAAGGCCTATAATTTTTCCCTGAATTACGCAGCGTTTCCAAAAACATCGCAAATTACAAGTTCAGAAATCCGTCTTAAGCGGATTTTTGTTGCATTGTGCGCGTCACAAGAGAGCAGGAGGACTGCTTGTCTTAAAATTCGTCGTAACCAAGTTCGTCTTAACGAGTCTCCTATACTTCGTTCATGGTGGTTTATATTTACCCTCTAGAGCTACATTATAAAAAAAAAATGTTTCAGGATCAAAATACGTTGTTGACCTTTCGTTGCGAAACACGCCGGGTGCATGCCACGCCACGTGGAAGCAAACACTCGGACTGAGCAGAAAAGCAAACAAGGAAGCGACTCAACAAGCGAGAGAGAGAGAGAGAGAGAGAGAGAGAGAGGAGAGAGAGAGAGAGAGAGAGAGAGAGAGAGGAGGAGAGAGAGAGAGAGAATAAATATTTTAATTTATCGAGCAGAGGCAAATATAAGCGATAAATGAGTGGGGAGTATTGGGTGGTTAATGGCGCGTACAGGTTAGACTAAGTTGCCTAAACAAGCCAGCAAGTAGTCACAAAGCAGGTAATGAAGTTAGCGGAAGTTGGTAGACATTTCTCCGTTGCACACAAGTGATGTAAAGGTCGAAGGAGGCAGCGAGCTTCGAACAAACGAATGACTCCGACGTCCACCCACTCCTCTGTGATAGCGACGTCGTTTAGTCTCCTTGTAACCATAATTTTTTGGAGCTGGCACGCAAATCTTGTCCAGTTGGCCATCGTTCCGTATAAGTTAATATTTTCTTGTGGCCTAGGGTCTTGGCGTATTGCACATATATAGCAGCAGAACAAAGCGTATACAAATTCGTCTGAGCAAGAGACAGCTTTCATATGCTTTTAAAAAAATTTTCAGAGCACCTAAGTATGTTGAGGTGCTTTGAAGGAGAAAGCATCGTGGCTTCTCCTTGCGATACTTATCAAAGACTTCGTTATTGTTACGTCGCGTTTGTCTCACTTGTTTCGCTTTCGTTTCTTCGTCTTTTTTGCTGCGTCTTTTGGTGGGAATTACGTCGACAGGCAACCATACCGCAAATTCCTAAAAATCACACTTTTACGTGCCTGTCAAGGACCCGTTCTTCTCACGTGCCGTCATGTTCCCCCGTCACACCATATAGCATCAGCACCATGCGCACTTGGCCAACTCTTGTTCCGCCGATGGCAACGTGCGACGTGGAGCGGTGGTAAAGCCCTCATCTCCTACTCTGAAAACCCAGGTTCGATTAAAAAAGAATCAATAAAACTAATGTTTTCAATCAATAAACAAATCTATTTACTTCTTCAAAATTCATTGTCATGCCCACTTTCAGGCACACTCTGAAGCTTCTTGTGTTTTACAGTGGCCGCTTTCGCCATAAAAGGGCCATTAAGACATAATAAAACTTTTTTCTGTTTGAAAGAACGAGACTTTAGTTGCTTACTGTCCTCTATTACAGCCACGAAGGACGTTAGCTGCAAAAACGCGAGAAAAAATAAACCACTTCCAAATTTTGCGCCATAGTGACGTATCGGACTTTTGGCTACCTATATACGTAACATGCCTGTATACATTCTGCTAACATGAATTTAAAGGAGGCATTTTCATCAGACATTACTGGGGGGAAAATATAGCGAAATTTTAAAGTATTATATTTGCTGACAAAATGAGATGTGGTTCTAAATGAGATAAACGACGCGGATAGTGCATACAAAGTTTTTCTTTCGTATTTTATGTCGGCATATAACGAATTTTTCCTCTCCAAGATCATAAAAAAACATGACACATAAACCTCGGGTTACCCGCAAACCACACGTACAAATAAAGCATCGAAATGAGCTTTCCAACAAAGAAGGGGACAACAAAATGAAAATCTGATGCAGATAGGACAAAAGCCGAATGTCAATATTATATGCATACGTTCCCTGAAACTGCGGGACATCCCGCCTCATGTGGCAAAAAACAGTTGAGGAAATAATTTCTAAATCTCCTCAAACAAAAAAGGTTTCGTTTCAATCAGATGGGTTGACTGAACTTGAGACTTCAGATTTGCTCAACAAACATCTCCCCAATGTTGGTGCACCAACAAAGGACATTGCCGAAATAAAATGCGAACAGTTCATCACATACATTGACCAAATACCATGTTTTTGTCTCCTACAGGCCAATCGGAAATCATTCAGGTAATAATTTTGTTGAAGCACAGTTGTACCATTGGGGCAGACGGCATTAAGACTAAGCCTCTAAAGGCTGTTACGGATGAAACATGTATTACTCTTGTGCATGCATGCAATGTTATTCTTTAACATGAAGTGTTCCTAGAAAAAATGAAACTTGCTCGAGCGACACTTATACATAGAGGTGGCCCCATCAACAATTTAAGTAACTATCGAACAATCTCAGTGCTCGCAATGTTCTTGCAAATTGCAGATCGCTTAATAAACAGAAGACCATTTGCGTTCTTGCCATTTTGAAGATTATAACAGATGGGCAATTTTGTGTC
Organism: Haemaphysalis longicornis; assembly: GCA_013339765.2. Taxonomy (NCBI): domain Eukaryota; kingdom Metazoa; phylum Arthropoda; class Arachnida; order Ixodida; family Ixodidae; genus Haemaphysalis; species Haemaphysalis longicornis. The sequence goes on from CM023455.1 coordinate 128,584,011, forward strand.
AAAAAAAAAAATCAGCGGAGGTACTGCTTCTTGGAATAAACGAACAAATTTTACAAAATGCTGACATGGAAGTATTCACAGTGGGCATATTTCTTTGCTTAAGAAAGGCATTTTATAACGTTCAACACGACCTGCTTCTAGGGAAACTTCTATTTTGTGGAGTTTGAGGTGTCGCATGGCCACTGATTAAAAGTTACTTAACGTTCAATGGACCAGTATATATACATAGGGTTGTTGGTTATCCGGTTCTATATATTTTTTTTTAAATCGGGGGATACCAATCGGGTTTTCAAACTCATCAGCCTTTTCTGGTAAAGCGATTCCGAAATTCTCGTTTTTTTTCGTGTCAAATCTAGAGATATACCAAGTAATACATTCAGTGTATTTTACCAAAATGTGTCCCGAGCCCTTAACCTTAACGCGTTAAATTGGTGTTTGTTAAAACTGGTAATGGGGGACATCAGGGTTTTCTAGCCAATACTTTCCGAAATTTTGTGTTTGGTTGGAAATTCATCAGTAACAATGACAGTAAAAAGCATTGATAAGTTCCATGAAATGAAACATTTTATTCACGAAAAACTGGTCATCGGTTTTTTACACATCCTCGTTTACATACATTGCCATCTGCATGCGCAACATGTCGGTCTCCATTCGTGACCTGTCCGGTCGTTGAGCGTATATCAGCCGGGAGGGAGCCCTAAACATCACACCTTCTGTCAGCCAGGCACAGAAATGTCAGCGCCGCATTTGTCAGCCTGCCATAGCGTTCGGTAGAGTCCTGACAATACTCAATGAGTCCGAAATCTGTGTTTGTGGGGGTTGCTTCCAGCAAGTATACTGGTTGAGAACGGTGGACTATGTTTGTGAAGCTTGCTTCCAGCAAGTATGCTAGTTGAGGACGGTAGACCGTCAGCGCATGAGTGTGGAGATCGCTACTTTGAAAAGGTCCATTCGGGGAGAAAACGAGTTTAACTGATTTGCGTATATTAGGGTTCCCTGTTTGATAATTTTTACGGCTTATTTTAACGTGATAGAACCATGCTATGCCACCCTCAAAGTATGACCTTCAGTGCACCAAGTCGTGTTGGACTGTGAAAGGTGGGTGGTTTAATAGCGTCTGAAATGTTTCGGCTCCTCGAAGTGAACCACAGGCTGTTTAGCTCTTCCTGCACCACTCCACACAACATGTGCTAGTTTACCCCTTTAGTTATTTCAAATGTTTCTTCTGCGCCAGTTGTAACTTCAGGCCACTGGTAATGTATTTATTTATTTGCATGTACCCTCAGGGCCAAAGCGTTATAGAGGGAAGTGATAAATATATAAATAATCCCAAAAGATGAACAGTCAAAAAACGCACATTTCAAACAGGCTCAAAATCACAAACAATATTTTTGACATCGATGATGAGTAATACAGTACTAGATCTGAAATAATAATAAGAGGAGAATCCTGCTACAAAACAATAACTATAATAGTCTAGACATTTCAGTTTCACTTGCGAGAACAGCCTTAAAAATATTTTCACGTCTCTTTTTATCGGTCGAAAGCCCGCAAAATCAGACTGGGAGAGTGTCCACTACAATGGTGCCAATTTGTACGTTTCCTCTGGCTAGCCCTAGCTCCTTCATGACGGGGATTTACAGCGCACAAAGACAAACGACACACAAGGAATAGAAGAGAGGACAAGCGCTGAACAACTGATTTTTTATTCCGCCATGAAAGACATAAACCAAGACACATCCGATAACGAGGTTCAACAAATATGACGTGAACACTTATCTCGCGTTATCCCTTCTACGCTCGTTGCTCCACATACTGTTTTCCTTTTTCTGAGAGTGAAACAGATGGCATGCTCACGCAGTTTTACTCAAGACGGTCAATCTCGAGTGCCTCGATAACCTCTTGCGTATGCCTGTCCTTTCCTCTAGCAATCACTGAGCACTCCCCGAACAACGGAACGCAGGCACAATCTCTGCAGTGCGCAGCTAGGTGGCCTGAAATAACCGTCATTCCTACGAGGTTTTTATGCTCCCTCAGCCCCAGTAAAAAAACAGTTGTAGTTCAGCGCTTGTCCTGTCTTGTTTTTCTTGTGTGTCGTCGTCTTTGTGCGCTCCTAACCACTTCAGGATGCCCCACCAACTAGTCCACCAAGCCATCCTCGTGTCCGTCATGATGTGTTGATTATAGCAGCTGATGGCCGATACACTGCGACCTGGCAGGTGCGATCGCTGAATCCGACCAACGGATTCGGTTGCCGGAGGGTCACATAACACCTCCGTGCCCTTCATTCTTTTACGTGATGGGCAAATTCTAGATGCTGGACAGTAGCGCTGAAAAGGTCAGTTTCGGCATGTCCACCTGAGGTCTCTCCATTCTATGACATTGTGTGATCGTCATCAGAACTTTGAAAACGATAGACCTTCTTGGGCGACCTAAGCGCGAACATGTTTTTCTGTCTACCTGTCCCTCAAGTGAACCGCCTGGCTAAAAACCAGATGAAAGAACGCTTGAACACGAAGTTTATATAGGCAAGGCTCTTCCGAACAACGAAAACTGCTGGCTCACACGTGTTCACTTATGCAACGCAAAGAAATCCTCAGACATATTGAAGGCAACATTTAGTACAGGAACAAGAGTGCCAGTGTCCTTTATTGACTTCTTTCATTTATTTGATGTGATTTAGTTTGCTTGATGAAAGCCAGGGCAGGCTGAGACTGAAGCGAAAATGGCCTGATGTATGATTCAGCCCATCGGGTTACACGCTGCATTGCATTTTATAACAGCTCATGCAAAAAAGTGCGTTAGAAGTGAAATGGTGTCATATAAAGGCGAGACAAAATCGAACACTCAAATAAAATTCGTAGGCTTTTGCTGCACCAAGCGAAAAGAATAAAGGGAAAGGACCCATGCTACACCAACAGATGGTGCGCCACCTCTGTGAAAGGGAGAAAATTGAATTGAATAAACAAACCTCCAGTGTACTCAACATGAATCAGCGGAAAGGGCGGGAAAGACTGGGGCATATTGGAGAAGGAGTTACATGCCAGGGGCGCCAGCAGAAAACTGTTGGTTTCGCGTGGCATTGGAGAGGAAGCGAGCCCATACGCAGCCATTGTTTTCTTTCTTTGGAAATACGATAACGACCACAAAACACTCTAAAGACCCCCTGATTTGATATTAGAGTAAAACAGGTATATTAGTATGTGCGCTCCTTCATGTTGTGCATGACGTCGCCCTTGCTCTCGGCTTCTAGATATCCCAGTGCTCAACAAGAAGGCATTGTGCTAAGTCTTGAGAAGTGGCCTAGTATATTGTGACGTGTTTTTTATGCACCATTCGCCTTCATATCTCAAGTACATGGTTTGGAAAGTGGTCGTGTATGGTACCAAGTGTAAGAAATGCTTCGTACTATTCTTTCCTGCCCAGTACTCTTGCACGCCCAGTACACCATTTTGTAAAAAACAACTGTATTTTACACACACTGTACCATGTGCTCCTACCTGATAAAAGGGTGTTACATAATGTAATGTGCTGGAACATCTTGGCATTGTAAGCGGTAGCAAACAGGTGGAACAATGAAATACATGCACAATGCATGAGCACGCCTCACCTGTTCCTAATGTTATTCACAGATTCCTTATTTTATTTTATTATTTTGCCATTAATTAACCCATGCAGCTTACATTGATGCTCATGAGTGCCGTCCAATACGTGAGCTTCTCCTTCAGTTTAGCAGCTCATTAAGAATAAAGTTCTGATTTTTTACTAGATTTATGCACTTTTCGTAGGCTTGCCTTTTGATAAACACCTGAGATACCATTTATACCCTGTCTCACGGGCACTTTCAATCCAGGTTGAAGAGAAGCGCGATTGACTTTTCGAGCGCGCTCGACGCTTCGCCGATGCTACACGGCACGTTTCAATCCCAAAACACATAATTATCAAAGCAATGTGACACGGTAGTATAACGTAGCTTGCAGAACACTTCCTCGACCCCAATTACTTCTGGCAGGGCTAAAAAGGGGATACCGCGCTTTATTGGAGTGCCCCCCATCCCCCCCCCCACCCTGTGACGGTCGATCTTTACGTACTATTGCATAGTTAGAAAGTGCCATCTCAAAATTTTTGATATTCTGTTAGCCAAGTTTCAGTCAGTGCTAAAAAGTTGGGCTCGATGCTTAGCACCAATGTTTCTAACTATGTTAATTGGTTCATGATGCTACGGTTGTTCCCATTTACAAAAGCGATCACTTTCGCTGCGGTGCGTGACGTCGACGTTGGGAACGCATTGCTTTTTCCTCGTTTTTTTCCTCGTCAGATGCTCGGGGTCTCATGTTGACGGGCACAGCGTTATTTGCTTCTTCATCCTACCGGTAAAAGTCATTATTTACCCGTAGTCTATTGTAAAGCGAGGACACTTTTTCTTCAGATTCTTTTCTTGGTTTTCTAACTTTGCACAACGTTTTTCGGATATCACGTACCCTAGTGGAACAACACTCTCCTACCGAGAAATTTGTTCTTTTTAGCTTCTGGCAGTTCTTTAGGATATATTCTTATCTCTGAACTCTTAGGTGTAACTGGCCTCACTTTTTAGCCCTCAGGTTTTCCAGTTGTGGGAATTCGTTCGATGTCGACCGGCTTAACTTCTAGGATTTCTTTAACAATCTGCTGATTTACAGCTTTCTCTAATGTGCAACATTTTCGTCTGCTTCTTCAGGCACGCCATACAGTAGAAAGTTTCACCTCCTTGACCGATTTTCGAGTAGTCAAGCTTCTTTTCTATGTGTGATACTGTTTTCTGTAGGTCGACTACTTGAGCCATGCAGGAAGAAACTTTGCTGTCAAGGGAGGTTAACCGTTCCAGTTTATTGTCGATGGCTGTTAATCGCTGTTTCTTGATTTTCTTTAGGTCCCCTGCGATTATCTGAAGCTGCTTAAAAAGTTCTTCGATATCGGGTCCTGGGTTGGTCTCAACATCCCCAGCTAGTACAAGTAATTCCTTGAAATAGGTACACACATCGCACAACATTGGACAAAGCAGCCGAGAGCCCAGCAGCAGAACTAAACAAAGGCTGTTTGATCAAATACATTTGCCGTAACGTTTGCTCACCTGCAACAAGCAAGGATACGGGTTCAGGTTGCGCATGACTGGTGAGCTACCGTGCACATTCCTGCTGCCAGACTTTATAGCTTCCCACGGTGCCCACAGCGCCACCGTTGCGTCCTGGACTTCCACCGTAATGCTGAGGGTCATCGAGGTGAAACGGTCCAGAATCCAATCGCAATTTCTTGCGATCAGCTGACACTCGGTCCGTGGAAATACTGATGGCTGCACAGTTCCGTTCAAATCTTAGGTTTGACGAAATCTGGTCGAGTCGGGTAAAACGTCCTTAGTTAAAAACTTCTGGTCACAGACCAAAGGTTCAATAAGGTTCGGCTCAGTGAACAAAGGTTCAGCTCAGTGAACAATGCTTCCGTAAGGAAGCTGAAACGTCTCTTTTTCTATGCTTTTAATAAACCTTTGGTCGGTGACCACAAGCTTCTAACTATGTGCGCAGTTCCGTTGCGTTTCTTCGAAGCTGCAGCACCGGTGCATCACTCCCTGCTTGCATAAAGAGCAGCTGGGCGGTCTACTGCAAGAAGAAAATGGACGAGTGCAGGTTTCGCATGCCCGGCGAGCTCCCGTTCCCCATGTTCCTTCTTATGGCTTTGGTCGCACCTGGCTTCATTATTGGGAAGAAAAGTCTAGTACTCGCATGTACCTTATGCCCATTTCGCAACTGTTCCCCTTATAGTAAAATTGCTCTGTAAAGGGTCATGTATTTCTCAAGATAATTAGGCTTCGAGATTATATGTGCACACCAAACGCCACGGAATTTACTTCCCCAATTCGGGAGTGCGCACAAACCTTGTTGACTGCTTATTCGACGTTATGTCTGGGCTGTACTTAATTCTTGGGCGAATGTAGGCTGCTAAAATCAACCTTATTACTTAGAGAACAACAGTTCCGAAAATTCGGGGACGAGTACAATACTGCCTAATGAGCTATTTGTACGCTGTCGGCTTCGCGTTGGTTGGCTGGGTCAGAACAAGGGATGACAGCACCGTCAAATCACAGGTGCCAGTGCTTAAGAGCTGCGCATTAAGATGTAGACACACTCACTGTATTCTGCCCGATGGAAGTCATGTCGAACCCCGTATTGCCTTATTGATAGCAAATCCTTCGTTAGTCTCCCTTGAGCCTCCGGTCTCTGAAAACCCGCTTGTTTTTTTATGATTCTTCAGTAAATGGCGGGATGAGCAGAGCACCGAGGTGAGGTGCTGTTATCACTGTCCATTCCCCGATTTGTTATACTCGTTACTTCAGTACAGATTCTTGCCAAGCTGTGCAGGAACGTCCTTTGGCAATTTTACGTGGTTATTGTTTATTTGAGTTCATCACGAAGCTTGGTTAACCGCAAGAGTCCACTTGTAAGCCCAAATCTTATCATGTTCGAGAAACTTTGTGCCTTTATTCCTATTGATAAAGGGAAGCAATTGTTGTGCTTGCATAACGTAATGTGAAAAAAAAAACTAGCAGGAAAAACAAGTTTGAGCCTTTCTCGAAATTAGAAAAGCTGGCGCTGCTCGCTGCTGCGGGAATACTTCTTGGTTCGCCTTATACCACAATTATTTACGCAGAAGGTGTATTGCAGGTTCACTAGAACAAAAAAGACATTTGTTAAAGGTGCTTTGCCTCATAGTGCTGTGCTTTCTTGAAAATAACATTTGTAAAGCAGGTTGCATGCTTATGTTTCTTGTATGCACAAGTCTACCGGGAATTTGAGGCGGCGATCTAGAGTACTCTGATCATACGAACTACTTCGTAAGAACAGTAAGAAAAAAATGAGAGGGGAGCCTCACTTTGCGAGGTCTCTGTACATGGGTGAAAATGCCTTATAGCAAAGTCATTTTTTTGTAAATGCTCAACAGGAAACGGGCATAAGTCCTGTTTTATCAAAGCCTGTTCAAAAGCAATTACACACCAAAAGGCCCATTGGATTAACCTATCATTATTATGGGTATATTTTTTTGATAAATATTTTTTCACAGTATACTTCTTAACGTAAAAAATTGCGCTTTGGGGGGATTACACAGTCAATTTCTGGATGATTAGATCACTGATAAGGGTTTTAACTCTAGATTTATAAAACTTTCAGAATAATAAAAAGCGAGGATTGACCGCTAACACGTTTATATCATTATGCCAAATTTTATTCACTGGTTTAAATAGTTTGCAGCAAAATTGTGAGCATTATCGAATTTCTGTCTGCGGCCAATGTATGGGCTTTCAGGTGAGCGAAACACAAAACCCAATGCTGGTCTGCTCTAGTCCTTGAATGTTTTGTTAAGCAATAACGAAGTCATAGTCGTCAACGTTACCAGACGATAAAAAAATAAATGCATTTGCACTCTAAGCATGTGTTTGAAGTGTATTTCATAGAGCGTTGCTGGTCATCTGGCTTTCCGGAGTCGAGTGGCTCCTAGTTTTATTTGTGCCATCCCAGATTCTGCTTCATCTTTAGGTTGACGTGTCTTTCGGCAAGAGTATAGTACTGCTTGCATCGTTTAGTTTGCGTGTTCCTGGTAAGGTCTGGACCTCCTGCTCTCCATTTTATGGTGTAACATTGTGTTCGTCGGTTTACGACTGACGAGAGTCACGGCTTTAGCTCCCAAACACTAGAAAGATGACGTAATGCAAAAGCAGAAGAATATAACAGGCTCTTCAATTTCTGACTTCTCCTTCTCTTTGAGCGCACACGTTCTCCTGATAAGAGTTGCTAACGAGCAACTGCCACGTCGGTAAGTGTGAATCGCTCTCATTTTTAGGAAGTTGCGATAGATCAGGTCTAAGAAATAAACAAATGGAAAAGTATTTTCTAAGCAATCTCGGCTAAAAATGCAAAGCGTGCATTCAAATTGTATGATGATACGGAATACTACAGAGGTAGGAGCGAACAAGCTTTGAGCTGGAAGTTGGAATTCGAGATTACTTTTCCGACTTAAACATTTGGAAGTTAGCTCGCTAGTAGCGAATCTAGGTGCCCATATCTTAGCGGGAAAATTACGTGAGGAACAACTTCAGCCCTAGTACCACTCAGTTCCCAATTATGCTTGAACAACCATCACAAAATTCACGTAACTGTTTTTTCTGATGCATCGATATTTGCACAATTTGAAACAATAGCATTGTGTGAAAGAGTTGACATTTTTTTACAGAACTTGTAGCTCGAAACGTGTAACTTGAGGACCATAAAGAGGACGTGTATTTTTGAGTATTTATAAATTTCTCCGAGTATAGGAGCATGGGAAATATTCAAGGTAAGCCATGAACCGACCTGATGTATGTATACCCTCATGCAACCATATTTGTTGTGAGTCGGGTAAATATTACCAAATTTACCTTTTTTTTTTTACCGAAATAGGGGTGCTGTTTTGGCTGTTGCGAGCATCAGCACGGCTGGCTAAACGGCCAGGCACCTCTGTAATGTAAAGCCTTGACATGAGAAGCGCTTTATAAACTAAACCCGGTTTCCTATTCAGAGCGAATACCAGCGCGCAAAACCAAGATGGGAGGGCTGGGTCAGTACAAGGAGTTAAACGGGACAATAAAAAATTGGCGCGAATGCTTCTAACACACGCAGTACATTGTAGCCAGGCAGCGAAAACAATGTAGGGTGCTCACACTAACACGTAAGACTTGAAGGCAGCAAAGCTTCACGCCACCCTCATGACCATAACGATGGTTTAAGGCCAAAGTGGCAGCCGATTTGCTTGTTCGCTCCCGCAACGACCTATACTCCATCCTTGTTGCTATAAGTGTGAGCTTCCTTCATTTTTCTGGAAGGGATAATTATTGGACAACAGCTTGGTGGGGCGTACGCTATGACGTGTCTTTCTCGTTCCGAGCAAGTGTTGCCACATTTACGGTGTACGCTTGAGTTTTTCTTGTTTCGAGCAAATGTTGCCACGATTACCGCGAACGCGGGAGTTTTTTTTGGCCACTCTTGGCCAATTAAACTAAGTGGGTATGCTTGGCTTCGCAAATGTGCGCCGGGATGGTGGGCGGTCGCCGTGAGACGCACACACACAAGCGCTTCGCATTTTATTGGTATTTGTAACTGCGAACCCCATACAGCGACGACTAGCCCCACTGCTTCGCAATTAAAATAGGGCCAGAACACTTCCGTCATTTTATGCTTGCTTGGAATCTCCCCGAGAAAGAAAAATGGAAGGCCCAACCCGATGCGCCTGGTATTGTGGGCGCCAAATAAAACATGGTGTACTGACCGCGTATTGCTCCGGCGTCAGCTGAGCTTGTGTTTGTACAAAGTACCACGTCATGCCTCTCTGGGTATGTAAAACTGAGGCTACTTATAACATTACTTTGAGGTGCAGTTGACTGCTTATAGAATTCTCGAGGTACTGATTCACCGCAATAAAGGGCCATTTCAAATTGCAACAGAAAGCGACGTGGCACTCGAGTGAAGTAGACGAGCTTGAATCGACCGCCGCGTGGTGGCGTTAGGAGGCAAGCAATTGTAAAAAGCATGCAGGAAAGGGCTAGAACTAGCACTTTCAGATGCTATATCACAAAAAGGATTGATAAGGGGAGGTAAGGGAGCCATCTCTTGATTAAAAAAAAATAGGTAGACTATCGAGCAGCGAAGTGCGGTGTGCGTTGCGTTTAATTCTTTCACACAGGGCGGTGATTCAATAAAACCTTGCGTGTTTTTAGACAATTTCGTTCACAGTTAGTGTGAAATATAACTTAGTCGTGGAGAACACCGCTCCTATTTATTCTACGTTCGCTCGAAAGCATGCCTGGCGCAAACAAAACCTCTTTCTTCCTTGTACACCACAGCTGCTAACTGCATGTCAGCCGAAATCGTGACAACATGTCTATCCTGTCATGAAAGGGATAATTAATCATGATCTCATTTCTCGCTGATTAACAGCTGTCGGAGTAGCAAGGATGATCGTGTCACCTTGGATACGCTTCTCTACGTTTTCGTGAGAGTAGCACGGCGGAGACGTTCTTGCACAGGCCAGAGCAACAGCCGTGTCTACTACACGTGCACTTGTAGCCTGCAGCGTGGTTAGCGCCACCATGTTCATCTGGTAGGTGGCTAATAAATGACGTACTCAGATGTGGAAACGTTGTTGTGAGAGCTCCTCAAACAGTTTGAGGGCCCAAGACTTGTGAGAAGAACATTGTGCTCGTGGTAGAGCTTGCAATAGCGCTGGAAGCGGAGAAATAGGATCCGGTCACGATGGTGGAAGGGATAAATAAGGAAAGACTCGCGGGCAAGAGCCCGCTCAGTAAGAATAGGGGTGGAGAATAAGCATCCACCAACAATTCCACACCGTTCTCAGTGCTTCATAATATTCTTTATTATGCGGTTATGCGGTTATGCGAGACTATACAATTGGGTCATAATTTCTAGCATCGCTTCAGTCTCGAATCTCCATGGGAGAAAAAACTAATTACTCAATAATTGCAAAGGCAAAGTATCGCTAGGCTGTCGCACTCACCGCACAGCTGCCTTGCATTTCATGAAATGCATTGTCCAGTTCGAATGACAATATAATATTTTGTGCACACCGTTACCACCAACAGTAATTCTAACCGATATACATTACATCCATAGTGTGGTAGCCTTGTGTTAAAAAAAAATAGTAGCCGCCGAAGTTGAATCAGGGCGTTCGCGCAACTGTGGAGTGCAGTTTTTTGGCTAGAGGAGTTTCCTCAAAGATATCATTTCAGGGTGAAGCTTCAAGTAGAAAATACATGCTTAACTTGTGCATCAGGGGACAGACTTGCTTTGCAGGGTTGAATCGTTTTGTATTGAGATGCTACTCGGGGAAACAATTCTAATGCGGGGAAGTGTGCAAAGTATATGTAAAAGGGTTTTTTTAGTTTCAACTCGAATTTCCCAAGTCATATGTGTGCTTTGAAACTGGGCTTGCAAATGGAGAAGAAACACATTCACAGTGATTGGTGCGATGCAATTGGCTAGGTATTTAGTTTTTGGGGTGGTGTGTCAAGTTTGGTAAGTAGCTGTTGTGGCTGTTATGTTTGGTACATACTTTGAATACGCACATGCACACAAACACGCACGCTCACACACTCACGCACACACCCATATATTTGCATATAGGTTTTGGAGTTTGTATGTGTGTGTATGTGTTGAAGTTGTCCCAAACATAACTTTACCATCCACATCAAACTGTTAGCAGTGGTTTACATCAGGAAATCAGGAAACCGAGAAGAGGCACAAAAACTACACTTGCGTATTTGTTATATATATATATATATATATATATATATATATATATATATATATATTATATATATTTATATATATGGGAAGACCGGAGGTATATAACCCCAATTGAGGCGGCATAGGGGGAAGTTTTGTTTTACTACGATTAGGAAGAACTTAACATTTTGATTGTGTACACGAAAGAAAGTGAACAACACGTGTCCAGAGTGAGGACCATACCCACGCCTTCTGATTAGGTCTCGGAATCCTTACAATTCGGTTATCTGGGCTATCGTGTTCCCTGTCACTTTCTAGGCTATGTATATTAACACATATATCTCTGACGCTTGAAGGTGGTAGCCAGCGCCACTCTAGCAACACTGGGTGAAGGGGACCTTCTTTTTAACCCCCGGGCCGTTACTCGCGCGTATATAGCCTGTCAGCCTGTCATGAGCAGTCCACTGACGGGGAACCTTCTGATGCCACCTTTCGGCATCAAGGCTGCCGCAATCAAGGCCCTCGCGTGCTCTGCAAAATAATAAGGTTAGGGATGAAGGACTCATTGAGGAAATACAAAAGGAAAGACCGGGAGTGTATAACACCAAGGGAGGAATAGGAGAACTTTTAGGCCTTCTCCTACCATTAGAGCAGTTAACAATTCAATGTTATATAGGAAAGAAAGTGAAGAAAAAAAGGAGTCCCGAGTGGTGTCCGAGCTCTCGCCTTGCGATTTGATCTCGGATGCCCTACCAACTCGGCTATCTGGGAGACTGTGTTGTCCGTCACTTTCTTGGCATTGATAATTAGCACAGCTATCTCTGACGCTTGAGGGTGGTAGCCAGCGCTGCTCTGAAAACAGGTTGAAGAGGGGACGTTCTTTTAGCCCCCTGGCAACGACTTGTGCGTGTGGCGGCCCGGAGGTTAAAAAGAACGTAAAAAGGGTGGAGGATGGGAAGCGGGCACAAAGTTTTGAATAGGCAAGCCCCGACGGTGATTAAGAGAAAAACGACAAACCAAATACAGTGGACTACCGTCGAGAAGAACTCTGTTAAGACGAAACCTATGCTTAAAACGAACATTTTTGCCGTCTTGTAACAACCACAACGCCATAAACCTCCGCTTAAGACGAATTTCTGATAATGCGAACAAGTTTTTACGGTCCCTTCGAGTTCGTTTTAACGGGAGTCTACTGGACCGCCAAACAACGTACACAGACGGGGAAGGACGTGGGAAGGTGTAGCGGAGTTCGCGGTTTTGGCCCAAAACTTGCTGCGTGGATGAACCCATGACAGATCGTTAAGAGGAGAGAAATTTTTTACTAAGAAACTGGTGATAATTCTACGTTTTATGCCTTCTCTGCTTAGTAGTGTCCTTCTTGATGACGGTGAGGAGAAAAGGAAGCCCTCGCATGCAAAGTGTGAATCAGAATTTTGTGTGCATAGTAAGAGAATCCCGGCCGAAGAAAGTGCCCACTTGCCAAACTATTTGGACCAATCGACCAATTTGCATTTAATAAGTCAACTGCGAAGTTGCTCATATCTTTTACGTAGAAGTTTTTTCTGCCCCATTGCAAACTAACCAATTATATATATATATATATATATATATATATATATATATATATATATATATATATATATATATATATATATATATATATATATCTGTATACATACCAAAGTACTCCTGGAGCCCGGTTGAAAATACGAAAAACGCTTTGGACCAGCGTGGAAAAGAACGTTTTTAATGTTTCGGCCGAAGGTTCAGCTTTTGTCATATCGTAAGAAGACCGGTCCCTCGACCGAAACGTTATTAAAAAATGTTCTTTTTCACGTGGGTAGAAAACGTATTTCGTATATATATATATTTTAAGCATCTATGGATCAAACCAATTTTGGATCACATCGACAAGTGGTGATATGAAAGCTGTTCATAAGAGAGATGTTTACTAATCTTTCTCGCGTATTCTCGCAGGCCCTGGCTTTGTTTTCACTGTTGAGCCAGACGGCGCAAAGCCTGCTCCCCGCCAGCGTATGGGCGGTTGCTACTATGAGGACGTGGTGACGGACACTCCGGCAAAGAAGAAAGCTGCACCTCATTGCGACCGCCTGCCTGGCAGTCCACAATATATGAAGCGCCATGGCGCTCTTTTTTCACCTATGCCTGAACGCATTCATGAATGAGGGCTTTACGTCCAAGGAAGAGTCGAAATGTATTCCCTTGAAAGTAAAAACTCGCGCAAGGCGTTCCTGAATAAAGGGTTGCAAATGCTGTTGACGTACGAATTTGTTCGCACAGACTGAGTTTGCCTGCCAAAACTTGCTGAGTAGCAAGACAAAGTTAGAAAAAAAACAATGGTTGTTATTTACTTTCAAAAACCAATGTTCGCTTTATATTTTTTCGGAAGACGTCTCACCAAAACAAATCCAAATACTCTGATTCAATCGAATCAGCACGTCCTCAAACAGCGTCTGAAGACTCTGCGGCCAGACCTATGAAACGTAATTTCTCTACCCAAATAAAAGTGCGTTTAAGAGGGGGGGGGCAGGCTTTGAGAAACGTAAGTACCCTTTCATCTAGAAATTCCTAGAAACATTGTGGAAAGGATTGGTAATGCTTGAGAATCCGGAACGGCAAATTTTACCCCCTTTCAGGAAGTCTCCAAGAATTTTACAATTTAAAATATTCCGGACATACTTTTTACGTTTATTTCATCTCGCACTTTGCTTAAAGCTATGATTTTGAATTGTGACATTATAATAGTGTTCAGAAGGTTTGGAGGAATCTGCATAGCAAGCTCCCAAAGAGTACTGTTGCAGAATGAACACCTGCGAGGTGGAGTAGTTCACTAGTCACTCCTGGAAACGAGACTTCGAACCAAACAATGCTTCTTTCGGTCAAGGGCGGTTTTGTAAAAGTGAACTGATTACGGACCCATCTCCTCCTGTGCCCATTAAAGCCAACGTACGAACTTCATTGACGCAACTAAAACTTCGTTCATTGACATCGTAACTAGCAGAAGAATTGGTGAAGTTGACTGTTCATCGACGTTGGTGGTTGTCCCTCCTAGTTCCCCCCCTATGGAGGGTTCAACGTGAATGTGGGGATAGGGTGTACGCTGGCCGGCCAGATGGACGAGTGAGGATTGGTCACACAGGGGCGAGCGGTCGCGCAAAGGATAAAGTGGCGATGAGAGGGAGGGTAGATTAGCCGGAGAATACTGGGCTGTTTCGCCACCAAGCTACAGCTGGTGAGTGAAATAGGAGAAAGTGCACTTGGCGGCATTGTCGAATTGGAGATACGTGGCAACTTTCCCTGTTCGGATGGGGAACTCCTGGACAAAATGTGTTCCCTATTCGTACCTACCGGTCAAAAACAGCCCCTACCGGAGTATAAAGGTCTCAGCAATGACAGTCTGGACTCTGATATTACTGAGTCGGAGGTGCGGGGGCTCTTCTCCAACTCAGACCCGGCTCGGCACCGGGGCCGGACTGTATCACTAACAAAATGCTTCGCAACTTTGATGATAGTTCAATTTCGGCCCTTACAGCATACTTTAATCATTGCTGGAAGCAGGGAACCCTGCCTCAAGATTGGAAGCACGCTACAATCACCCTCATCCCCAAGCCGGGAAAGCCACTTTCCATCGAACATCTCCGGCCCATTTCTCTCACCTCATGTTTGGGAAAAGTCCTCGAACACGTCATCCTCACGCGTCTTACCAATCATCTCACTTCCACAGACGTGCTTCCACATTCTATGATTGGCTTTTCGCCCCGGCTTATCCCCACAGGACGTCCTTTTTCAGCTATCCCGCGAAGTGATAACTCCCCCAGTAAGCTCGATTCGGCGGCCATTGTGGCCTTGGATCTCACTAAAGCTTTTGATAGAGTTTCACACACCGCCATTCTGCGCGGATTAGAATCTGTAAATCCGGGACAGCGTACATAAAACTATGTTCGCAGCTTTCTCATGGCACGCGCGGCAATCCTCCAAATTGACACAGGTACTCAGTCGGCTGAGATACCGGAAAGTACGCCTCAAAGAGAAAGATAAAGGTTAGCTGTCGTCCCTTATGTGCATCAACTGTCACACGGTTTGAAAAATGTTGGAAAACGGCATGGGGTCGATGTGGTCCTATCAGCGCCAGTTAAGCTAGGCGGTGTGTGTTCGGCGGTTGAAAGGAGGGAAGTCCATGGATCAAGCAGGTGCCGAGGCTTCGGGGTGAATCACAAAGACCCATTTGCACGGGGGTTTTTCAAATATTCCATTGGTATGCGGGAGGCAGTATATTGGTGAAACCGGGCGATGTCTGAATGCACGCTTAATGAAGCACAGGAATAGCATTAAAGAGGATACGAGGATCACCTTTCAATGCATGTTGAAACCTCTCCTTTACAGTGCGACCCTCGTTTCAAACAAACAAAAGTGCTATTTAAACATACAGATAGGATGACTCCAGAGGTGGTGGAGGCCTACCATATCTCCAAAGTGGCCAAACGTGCGTCAGCCATGTGTCGATATCGCTTAGCCACGAGGAATTCGAGTTTTTAGATAACCGGTAAAGTTTTGTTTCTTGCAGTGGCATAACCTGTTGAAGAGTTGGATTCGGCTATCCATATCCTGTTTTGTGTTAATCTGATGTTTTTACTTTGTATTTTCATGCGAAACTGGTGTTTTGTTAGTATATAATTTCGTGTCTTTCTCCAATGAAAAAGTACTTGTGAGTCACCGCTCGCCCTGTCCCCTTCTTTGTCTTAGTCTACGTGTGCGCGCGCTGTTAGGGAAGATGAATAAGTAACAACTCGCCCAATTGTCGGTTCTTTTACATCACATCAGACACCTTGAATTTGCCATCAGATAGGTACGTCCGCCGCAAGGGGCTGTGTTATCACCCATGCTCTTTAATCCGGCCTTGCTAAATATCCCCAAAGAATTACACAAAGTTCCGCGTCTGCGCTTCAGTATGTACGCCGATGACATCCCCTCTCTCGGTGACAGGTAGGCAGTGATGCGCACATTGACGAGACCTTGCGAAAATGGTGCAAATATTGTAGTTAAACAAGCTGAGCTAGCAAGCCTTACCAGGCGCGTAGCCAGGAATTTTTTTCGGGGGGCGGGGGCACGGTCGACCAAAAAAGATAGGACGGGGAAATATGTAGGCAAGACTTCTTGCGTGTTGTTTTTCAAACGAAGTTTGAAATAACTGGCTTTAACATGCGATTTGTGTATGCTGAACGCTAGCCATACAGCCCACCTTAAGGAGCTTAGATAATGATGATGATGATGATAATGATGATGACCTGAATAATCTTTCGCCGGTCTATGGGTAGGCCACGGGTGATTCGTTCGTCCGTAGAGAAGGCCGTTATGGGGGCACGCGCTCGTGAGCGTGATCGTGAGTGTGCTAGTGAGTGGCGCGTGGTCCCCGAAGTTCGTCAGGCGGAAGGGGAGGCCAACACTGGGTTTTTACTATCAAGATTCGCGTGTTTTAGATTTCCCTTTATGGAGGGGCTAATAAGTTTTCTTATCAGCTATGAAGTACAGTCGAGCACGATTTGAAGGTTATCGCGCCAGCATCGAGCGGCCACGCGTGCCACCGTCCTACGGTTTCGTTTCGGAACCAAGAAAATCAAGATTTCGCACTCTTGTCTCGCTTGCTGGCTGTTCCATGCTACAACAATGGCCCGCACGACCGACTTGCCACCTTTTGGGTTTCAAGCTCTACATTCGTTGTTATCAAGCACAGACTTGGTTGCCTTTTATCTACGCCGACGATAACGAAACTGGTATGGAAGATTTGCTAAAGCTGGTGTTCTGTCTGCTTCATTTGAAACAGTAGCTTTCCCGCGATAACCTTCGAATCGCAGTGGACTGTACGTGTGGCACATTCGTAGATTACGGCGGTGAAGCTAGAAAGTGTGCGTCTTCGTCCTTAAGTAATCGCCTTTGTTATTTTTTGTGGTAGTAACGTGAATAGTAAACTTACGCTTAGCAGAACACCTTATTGCACTGCTGTTGAGTGTTGAGCTTGTTGCACGTTTCTTAAATTTCAATCTATTTCTATCCGTTAAATCGAACAGACATGACTTCAGTAACATCCCGGTTAAGCAAATACAGAATGCTGATTCTAACCAAGAGGGAGGTCAAGGAAACGATAAAATAGTGCCAAAAAACAAAGCTTCGCAATAAAAAGAATTGTACAGTTTTGCTGATGTGTAGGAAATACAAGATGGGCAGAGCAATGATTTTCATACAGCAGAAATTATGGAACTGCAATAGTCAATGAAAGGCGATGTCGGTAGAAAAATAAACATCTCAAGGATTCATAGTTGACTGAACAACATACAGTGACATGCTCTGTCATGTGATAATACTTTGTACCAGTGTAAAGACAAGGAATGACAGGCTAAAGTCCAGACCCCATGTATGCCTATATGAGGCTTTTTCTGCTGTTCCACCATTTGCCAGCCGTGCTGTTCTGCCAGCGAAACAGCGGGACTGCCTCGATCGGCTCGCGGCAGGTTCTGGGCGCTCCTAGGTGTATCCGGCGCGACATGCAGCCGGGCTGTATATGTTGACATCCACAGCATCTGGTCCGGGCACAGGGATCAGAAGGTTACGCAGCACTTGTTTTCAGCTTTATATGTGCAGGAATGTCCTTAAAACTGCAAGGTCCGCGCCTGCAGACGATTTCAGGCGGTTCTTAAGGCTACTTAAACCGCACCCCAGCCTGGCACAAAACATTTCGGAGAGGGGGCACGGGCCCGGTGTCTCTCTCCAGCGAGACGACATTACGGGCCTCTTGAGAAACGGCCTCTTGAGATCGAGGGCGGCACGTTGAATCCCCCTAAATCGGCGAAAAGCAAATACGCCCGTGTGCACGAGATCTCGGCTCACGATAAAGATCCCGAGGTGGCCAAAATTATTCCGGAGCCCTCTACTACGGTGCGCCTCGTCTCCTGTGTTGCATTGGCTCGCTAAACCCCACAATCAATTAATCGGACCCCCTACATGAAGCTGCATGGAAGCCGTGTTTAAAAGTAGGCCAATAGAAACAGCAAGGTTTAGAGTGTGGAGCGTGCTTCTGCTGCTGCGTGTAGACTACGTGAGAGCAGACGACGTGCACCGATGTGTGTAGGTGTCCCCAAATTTAGTCGTTGTCATTTGGGCAGAGTAGGTACATACTTCGTAAGGCATAGACGTTTTTGTCCATCAATAAAATCAGTTTTATTTTGCTCCGAGAAGCACAGCGAAAAAAGATGGCCGGAGAACAATCCGCTCATTTACAGTTTGACAGAGCTCCGGCCACCCATCGGCAGTGGTAGAACACAGTCACACAAACAAATATACATTAAAACATTAAAACATACATTTAAAAACATCAGTAGGCATTTTGAGTATTTGAGTGTTGATTTATTCTGGCAAAACCAAAACTTGGCAGAACTTGATATGGCATCTGTAATAAAACACATTAAGAACAAATGATAGTCACAAGCAATCTTTAAACGAACATTTCGACATTATTTTTTTTTGGGGGGGGGGGGGAATTTATATTGTCTACTTCATGTGAGTGAAAATAATTTAATATTGTAGGCAGTGCATGCTCCCATCTTTCTTTGTAATTATTTGTGCGGGAAAAGGAAACTTCCCGTGAAGAGTGTTGACGGAACGGATACGTGTATGTGGTTTGCTTTAGGTGAACTAGGTTTAGAAACAAGTGCTAAAACAACTGCCACTTGCAAGGATGGATCAATTTTTCGCCCAGACAAACTTTCAGCTGTGTGCGGGCTTGCGCGCAATGGCCATTCCTATTATTCGCTTCATGAATGAACAAACGTGTTCCTTTATGTAGGGAAGCATTTCACGTGGTTCAGTGAATGATCCCTAACTCGCTGCTGTGAGAAGCCCACAGTCACGTTTGTGACCATTGCCTCTTTTTGCTTTTTTAAGCACGGCATCGCGTTTATCGCGTCGTTGAAATGGCACGATAATATTTCGAGCCACTTTCATCTTTTGTAGGCATCCTGTGGCACACATCGACGTCACTTCGTGGTACTGGCTCACCGACAGCTACGCCTCTCTCCTCAAGAATCTCAGGAAGGCTTTCGTTTGCCTCATGCGCGATGCCTTTCATTTCTGAGTTCCTGTTTTGCGTGTATTGTTCCGAATTGACCAGCGTGGACTGGCACTCGACTAGTTCTTTTAAAGCGAAGCTTTTCACCTCTACCCCCCAAGGGTTCTGTCGCCATCGTTAGTGTCAACAGAAAACTCCCACGAACAAATAAAAGAAGTTACTGGAACCGCTAGTAATAGAACCTGGAACGAAGAGAGTAACGTAACGAGAGCTCGTTGTCTTACCGATTGAGCTACAAGCCCACGCGGAGACGGAGGAGACAGATGGTGCACTCACCGAGCACATGGACGGGTTTATCTCCCGAGTTCTCACGGAATGCCACGTGATAGCATCACACGACCTCCAGCGCCTCTGCGCGCTCCACCCACGGCACGTGTAGCGGCCGTGTCTTCGCCTTACGCGTGCGCTAGGAGTTATAAAAATTAAAGGAAGCTCACACCAACGCATGGCATCGCAATTCTCCGTCTCTGCCGCCGATCTCGTCACCTCCGTCTGCAGCGGAAGAGACGGAGGAGAAATGAGATCGTCTGACACCGGGTTTGAGCTCCCTCTAATTTTATAAAACACGAATTGCACTCATGTGGCTTCATCAATACAACTCAATCGGCCACCGCTAGTGAGTCATGCATTGATTAACCCTTGCAAAGAATATCTCTTTGATGATAATAAAGGGTGGGGTTAAGTGCATTTCACTTATCTCTGGTGTCACTCTTTGCAAAGCCACGTGTGTGAATTGAAGTGACGTCACATGGGTAACCGTTGTGGATGCCGTTCACCGCTTCGAAATTCCAACGATTTTTACAGGGGGAATTGGGGCGCATTTTTTTGAAGCGTGTCAAATTTGGGGCGAAACATTTCGTTTTATTTTTTGAGTGTGCTGTTTTCGGCTAGAGTTGTTGCAAGCCTCGCGTTTCCGTCGTCGAGGCTTTTGCTTATGAAGTTCATGCTTTCTTTCATTTCTTCCATATCAGTGCACATACCAAATTCATCCGAACGAGGATTGCGTTCCGTTGCTTTTCTAAACGCCTTAATTTCAGATTTCAATGCTTCCTCCAACTGTTAAAACGGTTCTTAATATTGTCCTTCAAACTGGTTTGCAAGCTCCTTAGCCATAGCTCACGAACAAAGTGCAGGAAGAACCAGAAGGCACTGGTGGCAGATGTGACTGCAGATTTAAGTACAGAACATATGGAATGTGTAGGAAATTATATTGCCGGGCAAAGGCATAAGCAATGGCTTGCGTACTGCGTATACTGCCGCCACCACAGGCAATGCCACTGCAGGACCCTTGCAGACTATATAGGCACCGCACGGAACTTGTGACCAGGCAGGTGCTTGATCCATATATTGGTGACGTGTATGGTTGAGCCAGCACAATATGCAGCTGGATGCGTCCTTACTACAGTAGAGGATACCTAGAGCAACAGTTAAACTTTCCCAGAAGATCATTCCAGGCGTTTCTTCTTTCGTCGTCGGTTGGCGAAACCAGTCGAACAATCGCAATAGGCATAAGAAATGACATAGTTACTGCGCGCACCGCCGTCACGACTGCCTTTGATATCAGTACACGACTGTATGTCAGTAAACGTAAATAAATCCACCTGAAATACGTGTTGTGTTGTAGCACCCGATGTCGATGAGCGTAAATTTCCCTATTACTTTGCATCAATCTTGAAAAAATGGCAACGAACGACTTAAAAGGCAACTCCACTGCTACTGGAAGCGTGATCCGCAGAAAATATTTAGGATGCTAAAATTAACAGCGCCAACTCCCGCGGAAGGTCCTGTTGTGCTCAAGGCAATTGCCGGCATAAAAAAACCACTTTTGCTCCCCTGGCTGTTTTACTAGGGGCTAAAATAAGTAGTGTTCGAGATTGTGCGTTTCCGGGGAGGACGCATTTCCTCGTATTTTTTCGCTTCGCATGTGAAAGCATATGTGAGGACATTTAAAAAAAAAAAACATTCTCAAAGTGTCCTTAAAAATTTTTGCTCACCATAATAGCGTGTTTTTTGCAAAGTGCTGTTATAGGACCAACTGAATGAGCTAAATTGACACAAATTCTACACTACTTATCAACAGTCCATTAGCAAAAAGTACCGTCTATCACACATTGAATGGGTTCACTTCAAATCTTGCACTAAACAGCCAGGCTAACTCCAAAAACCCGAATAGAAAAATTTCCCGATCTTCATGATATTGAGAAAGCTGCTAAGAAACAGAGTTCAACCTTATCAAGGTCGCAATCTGTCTGCTGTATCACATTATATTGCTTCAAAACTGCCTCGTTTCAAATATTGCAGTGATTCCAGCGTTGTATAAATCGCGTTAGGCTTTTTTGTTGAGGGAACAAAAGGGAGCTCATATTGTTTAGTGCGAAATTGGGCCGTTCATTAATTTACAAGCAGCAAGCGTGATGGCTTCATCCTAAAAAAACTCAGAAATGAAGACGTCAGCTAAACTCTAAGGAAGATATAAAATGCCCACCTCGTGGTTTTTGTTTTTGGCATCTTTAGTGGAGGTGCCTTGCGGTTACGAGTGGAAACAAACGCCCAAAGTTCACTATTGCTTCGGTGAGTCAAGTTTCGGGTCTGCGCCTAGGAAGGCGCGAAAAAGGGAACTGTCGACGTGTAACAAAGTGAAAGCTTGATTGTGTATTGTTAACATACAAGAACGCAGGAATCGTTTAACGGAGGCCCAGAGACTTCGACGGATATTCCTTAAGCTGAGTATTGAGAAAGCTGGTAAATGCTTATGTGCCTAATTACTACGCGAGTACAGAATTTAGTGCGAAGCGAAACCAATGGCTGAATTACTACCGAACAGTGCAGGCAGTGATAGCGTTGGAACCACGAGACGTATCAGCGTCCGTGCAGATGAGTTGTCGCATACTACTGCGCTCTGCCATTTCTGCGTTGTCTCGTGAAACGGGAGCAAAAGGCATTTCATAGGCCTCGCTGAGCATAACACAGAGTCGAAGCAGTGTTCATGGGAACAAATCATTGACAAAATTTTCTGCCAGAAAAAAAAAAAAAAAAACGCTGCTGCGTTTACAGTCGCAACATATCTTCGCTTTTTTAAAAGCCGTTACTGGTTCACAATGGCCCAATCCCGACCGCGTACGTCGTTGAGCGTGACGTGCAGCTTGAACCATATTCATGCGTCAGCTGAGCTGTCATAATCTTTGCTGTTTGTTTTAAAGCAAAGCTTTCTACCTCTACCAGCCAACGGTTCCTTCGGGACAAGAAACTCCCAATGCGGCTGGAAAGGCGGAGGGCGCTTTTCACTAACGGAGCACAGTGTAGATGGCGCGGCGATAGGGCGCTAGCGTCGGCGGGACCCTTCCGTCAGCTTTGTCATCTGCTTTAGCGACGGTGTTGGGCCTGTTTTGGCGTCGCTTAGCGTCCATTGCTCGCTTACTTCGCACGGCTTGATTAACTTGTTCGACCGCACCTCCAGGGTAACCCGGACCCGACGGAATTAAGTGGTCGTACGACAAAGATACGTTAAGGATTGGTTTGCAGGAAGGGAAAGCAAAATGTAGACGCCACTTACAGACATCTGGCCGCTATAGAAACGCCACCTTTTGCGATCTGCTTGTCACGAATGGAATCGCGTTTTCTAAATTGCTGAATACCAGTTCGGTTGTGTTTTAACAGGCATTACAAAAGAAGAATGGAGCGACTGGTTCTGAAAAACAGCAATTATAAAACTTCCGCCAGCTTTCTCGCAATTCACAAACTTACGAAACTCTTTAGTTTAAACCTGTATAAATGGGAATCACTACGCTTGTGTCGCGTGGTGGTGTAGCCTCGAGCTAGCACATCAGGATGGCTAGGTACCGCTGTCTCACTCTCCAAAACACGCTCCTCTCCGTTTTCTTCCGAATCACGGCCAGGTTACAGTGTTACACGGCTACACAGGTTACAGGTTACACGGCTCGGGACAAGACTGGTGCATTCGGGACGATGCCCCTGCGAATCCCAGGTAACGGCTGGCATAATCTCTGCTTTCACTCTTTCCAGAGCCACATGGGTGAATTTAAGGGACGCCGCATGTGGAGTTGTTGCGTGAGTTGTTGACAGCGTTGCTTTCCAACCTAATTCACACCGTGGATTAGAGTCAATTTTTAGGGGCGAAGCTCCTCTTGCTCGGGCAAAGATTGGCCGAAGAAATCAAAACGTTCAACGTGGTCGTTGCTACCCAACAAGGAGGAGAGGAAGAAAAAGAGGTTGTCGTTCGTCGCCTGCGAGCTCAAGACACGTACCGGGGGTACGCGACACAGAACGGTCTGCAGAAGGCGACGGTCAAGGTGGCTAAAATTCCACACACCGAATTCGCAAACTTGCCCATGGAGGTCCTGATCGTCCCAAACAAGCCCTACATAATGACCACAAACATCGACTTCGTCGACGGGCTTGTCAACGGAGTGGTGGTAAGCTTGACGTGTCGAGTTTTATATGATGTGTGGGCGAATGTTTCACGGTTTTACCGATAAGCATTTTAGCTTCGCCCCTCTAATCATCATTCACTTTGTGGAGATGGCGTGAATTTTTTAGCCATTCCTTAGCAGTCGGGACATATATTCTGCTCATATCTATCGAGCGCTTCCAACATACGGATGATGTGCGTCCTGGGTCCGTATGTTCAAGTTTATTTCTGCTTTGTATATGCATTGTCCTTACGCTACTAAGAATTCTTACTCATCAAAAGGCGCCTTCTTGGGTTATGACAATACAGAAGGTTTTGGACTTTTCGTCCTAGTTCAGAGCCCTACTACCTGGAATTCAGTTGCTAAAGCAGCAAGTATTGTTCGCGTAGCTGTGTGGAAGAAGTGATTGTAGAACTGAATAATTGCTGAAGTACTATTGTCAATGAATTGGTTTCTTTGCCAAGAGCAATGTAAGGACAGTTTCTCCAGCAGCAACAGTTTCTCTTCCAAGAGCATGAGTACCAAAATGTGCATTGTCTGCAATAGCGCAAGACTGAACCAAGCAAATAGAGAAAATCAACACATGCACGAGACCACCCGAATCGGCCACCGCATCTGTGACTCCATTTATGTTGTTCAAACAGTTGGCCAACGCAAGCTGGGTGGGTTATATTGTAAGGAAGGAAATCCAGTTACTGTCGTGGTAGAGAGCTCGGGTAGGTAGGTTGAAATTCTTTGAAAATATACACTAGGCAAAAAGAAATTAGCACTAAATGATAGTCCGGATTCACGGCTCAACTTTTGTTACATTTCACTTTTTCTCTCACCCTCGAAAAGAGTCCTCAGCGGCAGCTATCACATCTAGACATTGCTACCCTCTACGCAATCAGACGTGCGCTCGCCACGAGCTGTGCCCCAATGTCGCCGATTTCTCACTTCACGACGTCACCCTGCTTCCCGGATGCTCGTCGCCAGCTGCTCGCGAACCGCGGCCGGTACTTTTTGTCCAAGGTTGTCGACTACCTACTTCGCTTTTGTGAAACAAAGCTCAAACCGATGGCTTATACCATCCTGAAACAAATATCCTGACTAAGCGGCTCAACAAAACGCTCACGGACATCCTTCCAAAGTACGTCTCCAAAGACCATCGGGATTGCGAAATTACACTACCTTCTTTCACATTTGCATGTAATTCCTCCTGGCGCTACACTGCTGGATAGTCTCCACAGTTTCTTCTTTTTGGCCGTGGGCCTGCCTTACCTTCTGATACCACGCTGCTTGCTTCGACTGAGCCGACCACTGCGCATGCTCGTCACGTCATCGCTTACGCTGACCTGGCACACCGGGTTTGCCCGCGCAGGGCTCTTGGCATCACAAACATTACATAAGTCTCAGCACAACGAGCGCCACCGCACTGAATATTTTGCTCCGGGCTCCTTGGTTCTTTTGTGGACCCCTCCTCGCCGCATTGAATTGTGTGGGAAGCTCCTTTCCCCCTCCTTTGGTCATTACCACATCGAGCGTGCGTCAATCCCGTCACCTATGAAATCGTGCCTCTGGTGCCAGCGACATCATCGTGCACGCGCACCTCAGCCCGTCCGTGTGAGCCGATTCAGACCTTGTCAGACACGCGATCCACCTACAGCTACCCATCCGTCATACCAGGCACCTGAATGGTGCTTCTGGAGGGAGGGCTAGGTCACAGGTCTTAAGCAGATTCCGTATAAACTGCTGCCAAGCAAAGCATCATATCCAGCTACGTCCAGTCTTTCCCTCCCTGGTCACGCGCTGCTTTTAAGAAGCACTGATGGATTACCGAAGAAAAGAAGAGAAGGGAGACGAAGCCGGGCATTTGGCTGTAAAGGCGGCGCGTCATCAACCTGCAATTGTTTCGTTGACTGCGGTGACTCTTGTAAATACGCCCTCAGGCATCGCCTCAAGTGACACTATAAGGAACTCTGGGTCAGTTTTTGGTAGGTCGTGCAGAGCTCATAAAACTGCTGGTCCTGCAAACGTTCTTCTACCTCCTTTGCTCTGACCCCAAACCCGTTTCTCCATGCCAATAGATTGCCACCAAGGTAGCCTATGCTTTTTAAAAGAAGTACCCGAAATGAAAAAGGCTGCAAGTTTTTGATCTCCAATTAAGACATCGCACGTCACCTAAAATAGCAGATGGCTACATTTTACGTTTATTTTTCACTAAGACGAAGAAAACATTTCTAAGGTGTAACTAACAATTAGCCTTGTTTGAGGTAAAAGAGAACGACCAGTTGGTAGTTTGTAAAACCATGCTTTCGTGCTATCATGTGCCTTTAAACAACTCCTAACAGATGCAGATAGCCCGAAGCTCTGTGGATTAAGGAGACAACTATGTCCTCCAGTCACCGATCAAGCCACAAAAGGTTACACCATCTTCCCGTGGGGAACCCTGATGAGGAGGCGAAGCATCATGGCGGTTCCGTGTGGTATCATTGTGTTGCCGTTATGTTGAGTGATCTGGTTTTTACTAGCGCCAGAGGGAATTCCGCGTCCGGGTCCACACCGGTGGCAAAGGCACGCAAGTGCTGTTGTGTTACGGTGAGTAGGCGGTGGTTCTCGAGGCGCCGAAACTCGTCCATCATGTTCTTGTCGATGTTGTCTCTGTGGTAGGATCGGTAGTCTCCGTCAGCTTTGGTGAGGTAAAGGTTGTTGACATTGGTGCACTGGCTGAGAGCAATGTGCACGCCCTCCTCTTCGCAGCTTTGTCTTCTCGTTCTTCTTCGGCGGTTCCCCTACGGGAAGATGACGACGGTGGTTGAACGCGAACCTATCTTGTGATGGATTCTTTGGTTGGCCAATCCCTAGGGGCATCCTGCCACAATCAACATCAGAGGCGCTGCGGACGGGGCTGGTTGAGCTGCAAGGCGCGTGGCGCTTCCCGCCACAGCTTTCCCACGGGAAATTCAGCATCCCCCTCTAAAGTTTTCAGTTCGTCGTTTTCCGTTGACGTTCAGCTTCGCGTGCCTTCGTTGTATAAGTAGCTTGTTGACGTAGTTGCCCGGTACTCACCTACGGGGCAGAAACTTGGAGGCTCACTAAGAGGGTTCAACTTAAATTGAGAACAACTCAGCGGGCAATGGAGCGGAAAATGATAGGTGTAACATTAAGGGACAAGAAGAGAGCGGAGTGGGTCAGGGACGCAAACTGGGTGTTAAGAATATTAGTAGAAAATTAAGAAGAAGAAATGGACGTGGGCAGGGCATGTAATGCGAAGGCAAGATAACCGCTGGTCATTAAGGGTAACAGAGTGGAATCCCTAGAGAGGCAAGCGTTGCAGGGGGAGGCAGAGGAAAGTTAGATGGGCAGATGAGATCAAGAAGTTTGCGGGATAACTTGGTCACAGTTGGCACAGGACCGAGGTAATTGGAGAATAATGGGAGAGGCCTTTGCCCTGCAGTGGGCGTAGATAGGCTGGTGATGATGATGATGGTGATGATGATGATGATGATGATGATGATGACGTAGTTTTGAATGAGTCAATTGACATAGGCGCGTTCGTAGCACTTGCTCCTGTTCCGGATTTGTAGCGTAGTGGGAAGAGCACCGCGTACATCCCGTGCGGCCAGAGAGTCGTGGGATCGAAAACCGGGCGCCGCTTATTTCCTTTTTTTATAGTGTACTATCGCGGAGCTGTGGGTGTAAGGAGGAGAGTTGCGTATGCGCAGTGAGCGTGTGGACGGCGCCGCCATCAACGACGCAGGACAAGGCGAGCCTAAGAAATGCTCCGCATTTACAATGCAGATACATTATGAAGACAGCTCTAAGCAAGCACACCTACATGCAATATGCTTACAAGTCTTACATTTAGCACTTTTTTACAAGCGTACCCGCTTCATTCATTGCCATGTTCCAGCCACACTGCACGAGATTGTGTTGGAATATTCGCAAAGCCCAGATACTCTCCTATTTCTAACACCCAGTAAAGTGGCAGGACGATCAGTTGGCCCACTCTTGTCCCGACAGGGAGCTATCCGTAACGGTCGGCCCATCGCACCAGCGGAGCTTTGGACTCAACAGTCCGACCACGCGCTCACGCTCTTCAACGTTTAATATTTTCTTTGCGGCAACGTAGTGTCTAGAGTGCCGTCCGACGGCCCTGTAGCTGATCGCTGCAGGCATGGCTACAGTGCCGTCCGATGACATTCGAATATTTAAGGCTAGGCTAGCACCGGCCGAAGCATCTGTCGTTGTAGTGCAGAGGATCCGTCTTAGCTTCTTGATCCCAAGGACGGTGGTTCGAGACCATCTCTTGCCTTGGTTTTTCGTCATCTTCAAAATTGAACTATACTTTTTATGCCTCGGGTTCTTTGGTGTTTTAAATTATTTCTTTGTGTGCGTTAGGTTATCTTATGCTATGTTTAGGTTAGGTAGCGTGGTTTTACGTTATCTAGAGCGATGTAGTGCCAGACGCGCCAATTTTGTCACAAAACGCCGGTGGACGTCGATATAGTGCAGTGCTTATAATACCGTCGGATGGCACCCTAGACACGGCCTTGCGGCAAAGCCGTTTAGGCCGACACAAATCCGTCCAGTGGAGACCAAAAAGACCGACCGCACGTGAGCACGTGACTCGCGGCGACCGCCCGGCGTCACCGGCATGAGCCGCCGGAGATGACCTTCGCGCAGTGGCTTTAGCAGAAACAATATTTTGACCGCCCGGAGCAGGTGGTGCCTCGCGGTGACCACCTTGCGTTGTCAACGCTTGCGGGTATGCTGACGCCACATGAGGAGCTGCCACTTTCGTCGTCGTCGTCGCCGTCGTGTAGTAATGAGTGCGGCAAGGACTCGCTAGGCTGAAGATGATGACGAATCTGTCATTTCATCCATTCACAACGTATACGTGGAGGCTGCCACCGGAACATGTGACAAAAAATTCACCCGCATTTCCCCGAAGGGGAGCATGGGGAAGTGCGAATGCACGGGTGATGCTATGAGGGGGAGTTGTGTTGAACTGTGTTGGCATTCGCCCGTTAGTTGCATTTAACACCCCCGCGTGATCAAGTGGGGATTCACACACCCCGTTAGTCGTTCTCTGGAAATCTTGGTGAGTTGAAGTGTATGTTCGAGGAGATCACACACACACGCAAGTAAAGTGAAACGACAGTATTCTTTATTCAGCACTTGTTGGTGTTGTCGTTCTAGTTGACGGTCATTATGACCGCCTTGTGGTCACTGAAATGTACGGTCAAGAGTTGTTGCAAGACCGCGCGTATCAGACAGTTCCTCGCAAAGGCCAGGTCGATGTAGCTGCCGTTGACGGTGGTGGGAGCCTCTAGCGGTAGGCACGTCATGGAGTGGTTGGCGAGCATGTATTCCATCAACCACTCGCCGCCATTTCGCACGTCCACGTTAAAGTCCCCAACAACCACGACCGGGTCCGAGGGCTTTACGCGCCTGGCCACACTGCGACTCGTCCCTGACCGGCGAGGTGGACACGGCGTGCGACACGAGGTTCGCGTAGACGTGACCGACGAGGTAGACGCCGCAGTACTCGCCCCGACTTCCGCTCCTGGCGAAGCAGCAGTCGTCGATGGGGAAGTGGGAATGCACGGGTGATGCGAAAGAATTCTTCTTGGCCAATCGCCCTAAGTGGGTATGTGCGAAAGAAATTAGGAACTCTTCTTGGCCAATCGTCCTAAGTGGGTATGTGGTGCGGATGGACGGACGGCGGTGGACGCGTGATTCAGGGTCGCTTAAGAAGTGCATTCGCACTTAAAACAGTGGATGTATACCGGGGCGAGGACGCGCTACAAGAGGAGTCGCCCTACGCGGCTGGGCCGTCGGAAGACGGCTGATGAAACGGATGACCATTGCTACTGAACAAAACACTGTAAATACTTCAATGGTCTTTGCTTTACTTTGCCGTCAAATACGGCTTTGCACTGCTCGGGTCCGGTTTCTCCCGCGCTCCTGGGATCCAGTGTCAGTGTGGGGAGAAGCTAGGTCGACTCCAGCTCTGCTGTTTCTGCAACTTAGCACCACTAAGGCAAGCTGCGGCAGTTTTTTTATCTTTCTCTCTTTATAATTTCCGGTTATATAAAAAACTGCGGCGACCAGAGAATACTGACTCGTGTGTTTACCCTTATTTGCCCCGTCTTCTTTGACGGTTGAAGCATTAACTAACAAAGTCCGGTTCGCTAAAAAAAGTATCTCGAGGCTTCACTGCTTTAGAAATGCGTGGGTGCGACGAAACGTCGTGTAGTAAACCAGTGTGATTGCATAAAAGCTATCTTTTCACAGAAGGCCAGGATGTGTACGTGAGTGACGTCACCATCACGGATGCAATAGTGGGCAAGGAACTCACCGTTAGCTACACCATGGAGGTCATGAAGATTTTGAAAAACCCGAGGATAGACGTAACCATGACTGTGGTGGACGGTCCCGTAATACCGTGCTCGGACAACGTCACCTCATGGTGAGAAAGATTCTGTCACCACTCTTAGGCAATAGAAGAAAAACAGTGCACTCTTTCTAGAGTAAAAATGTCTTCCGGGCGGTCTTTCCCGTTCGCTGTTGAGGATTTTTCACACCTGCCTTCTTTTACTTGAACCTAATTTTCACGGGTTTGGACGGCTGATTAAAAAGAACGAAGAGTATATTTTGCTAACATCTTTTGTTGGTCGTGGGTACAAACCTATTACTTTATATTGACTTGTTTGACGCTGATAGTAAATTACAAGTCGAGAAAAACAGGAAAATAACTTGACCATCACTTTTAGTCTTTGGTTACGACGGAAAAACAGCCGATTTTGAGAGGTGCCACGAAACGATTTCTCTTGAACTACTGGCCACATTTAGCCTTGCTATGCATGAAATTGTAGCTTATAGATTGCTCGTAAACGGACACATAACAGCAGGTGTGTGAAAGGTACAATTGTTTACAATTTATTGGTCAAATTATAATAAAGTTGTACTAAAAAGTGTACACAAAACACAAATCAGCGATTTTACTGCGCCTAAAATAAATATAATAAAAATAATAAAAATTAAAAAACCAAGCGCTCTTGAAAAGCGTCACGCACGGATCTGCAGCGGGTTGCCTTGAGCGGTTCAGTCGGCCAGCCACTCCTTCCACTTGGCGAAGGGCACGTGAGGTATGGGCGGGAGAGGGGAATTCTGTGTGCATGCTCAAAGTGTGTGATACCTGTCCGGGTATTCCCCGCAGTGGGGACAATGTGGGGTACCCTCCATTTTTCGGAATTTGTGTGCCATGTAAGGAGTGGGAACCGTACGGGTTTGTATTTGTCGATGTATAGCTGAGTGCCGTCGGGTTAGTGTGCTGTGAGGTGCCGGAAACAGCCGTCTGGAAAGGCGTGCCTCCCGAAGGGCTTCTCTTGTGTCAAAGTGGCTGCCTGCGAAGGGCATTGCTCTCGGATGACCATCCGCTGGTGCCCGGCTGTTGAGTTCACGGGCGAGAGCATAAGCACGCTCATTTCCAGGGATGCATTCATGCCCAGGGACCCAGAGCAGCCTGAATCGAGTCGAGCTACTCTGTATCGGTTTTTTTTTCTATTAGCTGTGCCGTAGTTGTGTTATCGTTGGTGGAGTCGTCACTGCTGCTGGGGTAACAAAAATCAGCACCAGGGGCTTCTGAAGTCCCTGCCACAGCTGTCCGCATTTGCGAGCACTCCATTGAAGCGGACGCCATTTTCGCACAACTCGCCGCTATCGTGTGTTCAAATTTCACTCTCGACGCCATCTCCGCAGGCGAAGTCTCAACAAAACAAAAAAAAAAATCGCAAAGGAATTGTCAATACACACGCTAGATGGCGCTAGTTTTCGCAAGTTGCCTTTTTTAGCTTTCGCGGGACGTTTAAAATCATTGAAACTCCGTGTCCGGTGGCGTATGGCGCCGCAAGGAAAGAGTTAAAATGATACATTTTTTTACATTTCCCGCATACAGCTTCGTATCTGTACTGGCTAAACGTTTTCCAAATGAAGTCTGCTGTACAGAGCTACTTCTAGTCCTAATTGTGTTATCCTTTAACTCATCCCATGGTTCTGGAACGGCGAATTTTAAATGCGAATTGAACAGCAAGGAATATTTTACACTCAGAATCACCATAACGGCATGCAGTTTGCTATCGCCTAACACTGAGAAAATTTGACAGCTTGGGTGGACAAGCTGTGAAATTTTCAGTTAAAAAACCACTGGAAATTTCTGCGCTTACTACGTCTACTCTTGTGGTACACATCTACAAAGTAGAGTATAACCGCAATGGTGGATTGCGCAAATTTTTAATAAAAAGAAACATTTGTTGCCGAGTCTAATGAACAAGTGCAAAATGAATTAAGTAAGGTGTATTTATACTTATTTTATTTCATAAACGAGCCGAATAAGGATACTTACCCAGAACAAACCTGCATCTAATCATCTTAATATTTTTATAGACGTTGTTGAGGCCAACTGGATTGGGCAAAGATGGTTTCTGCTGCTCTTCAGAGACACCTCGCTTCAATTCCTCCCGGTGAGGTATCTGTGCGCCTTCCGAACCATGTAGTGAGTTTTTGCCTCAATGAAACCTGGCACTGAATCTCTCAGGTCTGTTTTCACTGTTCACAGTCACAGCCTGTGTTCGCATAAGGTCATGTGCCTTGCCTCTCTGAGAAGATTGTGCCTGACGTCATCCGAAGAGCAGTGACCGGAGTGGGTTCCCGCTCGGGATGTCAGGAAAAGGCTGAGGAATACACCGCTTTGTAAATTAACATATAATCGTCATCCTTGAATATTGGGATGACAGTCTCCTGTTGTGACCTAGGTACAATTTCATGCATTGATGTCTGTCGACCATCCAGAAAGAATCATCCCAGAAGACAGATAATGCAGACTACCTTTAAATTAACCTTTGGTGAAAAGGCAATTGGTTAAAATAACACGTGGAGTGACCCGTCAAATTACCAACAATTGCTTCCTGAGTTGATTCCTGTTTCAAACATCCCAGCCTGCGAGAGATGGAATTTTTTTCGATGTAAATAAGCGCACAATTTCAATTTCTTTTGCAGCAATTACAGCCTGTGCAGCACTGAAACCCCTATAGAAATGAGTATTAGCAGACCTTGGGCTCACTTCTGCCCCATTTTAAGGGGCCTGTACAGAGGGAATATAAAATACAAGCTTGGTATGTGGGCATGGAATATAGCAAGGGTAAGGCATGACACACTAAGGCGAAAACGCGTGAGTGAATGTGAGTGTTTTGTGTTTCTTGTGTTGCGGGTCGCTGTGAGTCAATATTATGATTCTCTTGTCTGTGATCAAGCACCAATGCGAAAAGTGGAACATCTTATGTATTTAAGGTGCTTAGCGAAAGAAAGAGCTTGACCTCACGATCAATTCTAGAACTATTGGCTGACAAACTCCGCAGTGGTTTTTTACATGGTGTTCGCCAAATGTAACGCACTAACGATGCCTTTTGAATGCCAACCACGAGGACCAATTTTCCCGAAGATAAAGGAAAACAGTAATCGTAAACAATTTGGAAGGTTGGTTATTGTTTGCCTTCAAGTTACATTACTAAAACTGGACAGTACCAATAAAAAAATTACGACCACCTCCCCTCGCGGGAACCCTGGTGTGATGCAACGCATCTCATGGGGGGTTCCATTGCCGTTTTCCATCGTATTGATTACGCTTATAGCAGGGATTCTCACGCGAAGGGGAGGTGGGCGTACGACCGTCGACTGAGACCGCCGGAGCGGGGCATGCCGCTTTATATTCACAGCACCCGAAGGAGAGGAGAGCGCGGAGAGAGAGAGTACTGCACATGCGCAGCGCGCGCAGCGCCGCCCACTTGCGCCTAGCAACGGAGTGAGAGCGCGCTGCGCCAACCCGCAGCTGTTTGGGAGAGAGTGTTCGCTATCGGAGAGAGGAGAGGAGGAGAGGCGCAGCTGTCAGGCCAATACGCAGTGAGTTCGACAGGTGTGTTATTGTAACTTGCTCCCAGCAACTACTGGTTGAAAACGGCGGACCGTCATCCCACAATTGTGCAAATCGCTACCTTGAAAACGTCCATTCTGGGAGAAATCTGGTTTAACCCTATTCTCCTGAAATATGTTGCGGGATATAAAAATTGGGTAAAATCAGGTTTTACCCGGAACCAAACCCTAGCTAACTTGGGGGTTGAAATCATGGGCAACAGCGTTTTAATGCCGCCAGTTTAGTATTTTTCGAAGCAATAAATTTCAGTGACATACATGATGGCAGTTTGGATGGAGAGCTTACTTCTGAAAGGGGAATTTTAAGGCAGCACAGTGTAGTACATACTTAGCGGAGCTGTGATGTCGAAACGTGCAGAACTGTTACACCGTAGCGGGTGGTGTATTTCTTTAGGTTTGTATATTTACTGTTTAGTGAGTGAGTAACTCACGGTTGTTCCCTCACATTAACTGCATTTTTCTCTCCTCACAGGGGCGCCCCGTGCATGTACGAGCAGCTTTGATAGAGAACGGCACATTGGTTAGCTGCGTTCGTACTGATGTAATGATGAGACTGTACTGATGTACGACCCAGGGGAAAAACAGACGGCACTTCATGACCACTAACAAGATATCAGTGTTGTTGCCGTAGCACCGCCACAAAATTTGCAAAGCGAACCACGCAAGCCGCACGTGATCGCTTCCAAAAGCGGAAACCTTCTATCGAAGTACAATAAAGAAGCAGCCTTTTGATACTAATTTCAAATCTAATACTGCAATAAAATCATTGCTTGCTGGTGCTGCCAGCCTAATCCTTTGGTGGCGAGAAAGTTTTCACCTGTACAACTAAGTAAAACTGAATCTCTGGTAAAAAAAGGCTAGCATACAATCCAGCGTTCCCACTCGCGCAGGCGTTTTGTGTGTAATGTTCCGTAGCGTGTGAACATCTACAAGTATACCACATGATCTGGGTAGTTTCTCTGTAGAAATATCTTTTCTTCGTTCTTGCTCACTCAGTAACCTTTGGAGTGGTTTAAATGTTTGCTATTGTGTGGTGGTACATCCTCACTGGCTCCGTGCACCAAAAAATAGCCCTCTGATATGTTCCATTTGGCAACGTTGGGAATAGCTACGGCACCTTAAACTAAATGCGAACATCAAAGTTAATCGTTACTTTTAAGATAAGCGTTGTTAACCGTGCAAATACCAATCTTAGGTCACAAGAATTGTTTCGAGCATAATTTTACATTTAATTATTCAGGGATGTTTACACGGCATGTGCAAAGCAGACATTTGATTTCGATAGTATATAACTGCGCGGTATTGCAAATCAATGTACGAACAGTGATTGCGGGGTGTTTTGCAACATTTGTGTCTTCGTTGATCTCAATTTATTGAAAGTGACCAGCAGCGAGCAAAAGCAATGACCACTTTTATTTCCGTAATCATATCATGAGAACAAGCAGGGAAAATATTTTCCGAAGGGTAGAGGTAACCGTCGCGTGTAATACGCGCCTTCGCGTTAGATATTGCAGTTCGGTTCACTATGAATGACATGTTTTTATGGTAGAAACGACTTAATAGCCAGAGTCTGTGAGGTTCACAATACAGTTTCGTGACCCTAATACGTGGTTACATGGTTTAAAGACGAAAGCTTGATGACCCTTATAAATTTTTTTACTACGTCTCATTGCTGTACTTTCCTTCGCTTCTGTTTTTTGTCTTTATCAGGGCTGGATTCAACAGGCACAGCTGTCATAGTTTACGGCCCAGTTTCTCGAGAAGCACAGCGGCGCGCGGAAAAGATTCAGTTGTAATACTCACGTGCTGTCATGTTAACTTGCCACGCGCCGGCGGAATAAAATAGTGTTATTTCAGTGCTGGCAGGTCGGAAGCACCCTGATGGTAACAATCGGCTCACATTCTGGTCAATAGAGTTTGATTCCTGTACGAACTCAAGTGTAGTTTTTAATTACTCTTTGCACCCGTGGATGACTCCTGTACCGCACGACAAACTCTACAACAATAACGGGGACGGTTTTTCGCAAGCTTTGGATCTAAGGGCTCCCGATTTAAAACGCGCTTTCGGTTTTGATAAGCACACGATAAAGGAAAGTGAGGCGAGCAGTCGGCAGACATTATAGACGCAAATATTAGGGAAAGAAACATATTCTGATTCGCAAACGTAAGACCCGCATTTCTTTTCTTGGTTGGCAAAAACGTTTCAAGAATTTCAAAACCTAGAAGGGCCAGGAATTTCAAAACCTACAAAATCCACCACCACTCCAAATACAATCTCCTAATTCGAGTGTAACAAAAATCGCAACACAACTCCCACTTCCACTTCAGGGCCGGCTGATCAGTAAGACCAAGTTGACACGCTTTAAACGGGAATTGTCATAAATTTTGCAGCAGTACCCCGACATTGGGAGGGCCGTGACAAGGGAAAAGGTAGGAACCACCAAGGGCTAGAACATCTGAAAATAACCGCTATTTGTTAAAAGTGTCTTTCGTGCATACCCGGATGGAAAAGTTTCTAGAAGATGTGTTATACGCAGTCTCTAATGACCGGCCTAAATCCGAGTGAACTGAGTAAATATGTCGCTCCGGATGTGCGAGCGCCTTTATAAAAAAAGTCAAGAGTTTACGTTGACCCAGTTATAAATTCCTGTTGCCAAGCCACACAGAGGACAAATGTGGCTTCTTCGGGAATTTTTTTGTGAGCTTACTACGGTGTTCTCGATACAGAGTAAACTGCTACAAATATCCTAAAATCAAAATGGCAGTGTCTGATCAGAGGACCATCACGACTAAACTTGAGTCATGCAATGATAAGCACTTGGCATGTGATTTGAAAAAAGCATGCAGCAATGCGTACTTCCACTTCGGACTTATAAAAAAAAACTTGCGTTTAACTTTTCACATTCAGGAAACCGTAAGCTCGCCAGAACGTCCACGTAAGGAAGAGTGAGAGTTTGAGGTATTAGAATAGCATTTCGGACCGGTATGATCAGAAAACAATCTCGTTTCGGACATTCTTTCTGCTGATTCGAAGCGTCTAGAGTTGAGCCAAACAAGTTGGACAAATAGACAACTCATGAGGGCCCTTGTAGCAAAATCTCTAGTTTAAGATTGTAGCGCATATAGACAAAAATGTTACAGAAATGACA
This sequence comes from Haemaphysalis longicornis, assembly GCA_013339765.2. Lineage (NCBI taxonomy): Eukaryota > Metazoa > Arthropoda > Arachnida > Ixodida > Ixodidae > Haemaphysalis > Haemaphysalis longicornis. The sequence continues at coordinate 128,621,005 of CM023455.1, forward strand.
CATGATAATGTTAGAACATAGAGGGAATTTGGGTAGCATCAAGAGCACAGCTTTGAAGTCAAGGCTACAAAGCTTTGCAAGGGTGTGGATCAACTAGCGAGACGTCAGATATAATGACAGTGCTTATGCACATTGGATCGAGTTTCTAGCAAAGCTTGTATTGCTAGGGTTCCGTGTATTTTTCTGGTCAGTCAGCAGAAACTCTCAACGCTGTGTGGTTGTTTGAACCACTAGCCGTTCTGTATCGCGAGGATTTGAAAATCGAACGTTACGAAGAGTGTGCTATTGCCACGCGGTCAGAACCAAACTTGCATGACTTTGAACATTACTTTGAACATCCGACTTAAAAATTTTACATGTTGGACCAGCATGTTGAATAGACCTTAATTTTGGCCAACACTTAAAACATCAAAATATATCTTACACTGCAAGTTTGTCTGCCTAATCATGTGGAAATGCATTTAGGCAGATAAGTTATCGGTGGGTCCAATTTTCAAGATGCGTACAGGAAATAAATGCGTGTGTGGAAATGAATGCGTGGTAGGGGTGTCTGTCATCAAAGTTCCAGAGAAAAAATTGTCATGATCCTTATTTAGATTCTGCATTACCTCAGGTCGCCTGCTAAAAGCTTCACATTCACCTTCGCAATGTAGAATATCTGGTGTTTTCAGGAAGCTCTAAATCATCTAAACATCTCTGTTGAATTCTTCAAGGGCAATTGCAGCCACGAAAGGAAATGACCGCCATAGTGTGCTCCCGGCCTTCAGGCACTTACGTAGGCTTCACCTCCTTGATGTCCTGCAGTGCACTGATGTCAGTGCCTGTTATGTCACTAGAAGTAACGCTATACAAAAAAATGCCATAACCTCGGTGTGTCATCTTTTGTGGCATTAATTTGTAGTAATTGTAGTAAGAGTCAATAACATCTTGGACGTGAAATTCAGGAGAACGTGTTCTACAGATTGAGGGTGCTTCCAGCTGTATGCTGTTCATCTTTTGTTTCGTCGAATTTCTACCCTACAATCAATAAGGCTTACCAATAATTATCATGTTTTTTTGTTCATAGACATAGATCCTCCACTCAAGAACAGCGTTTATCTAGGAAATGTGAAGTTTGCCCTTTACTCAAAAACCCAGCTAACTACTGAAATATCAGCGTGAGCTTGGCACTGGAGATTATGAAGCCCCGGCCAGTGCTGCATTTCGACATATTGGATGGTGAAAAGTACAGCTTTTTTTTTTGCCAGAATCTACACAGATTCATGGTACGTTTCGTGCATACGCTGCCACTTTTCCAAAAAACTAAATTCTAATTATCAGCCAGTACTGCAAGGCATTGCTAAGGTTTGTCTCCGGGAGCCGCAGCACCCAGATAGTTGAGGCCGCAGAGAAGATGTAATTTAATAACTTAAGAGGAGAATTACAGAACATGCCGGACGGGGTGGTTGTATTGATATTAGGCAGTACATTGGTAAATGTCAAGCTGCTTTTATGCGGAGTGGAATCCATTGAATGTTTTTGGATGTAGAATAATAAATTCGGCTATGCGCCCACGCTTGTAACTAAACGTCTAAGCATTTGAGATGTTTGGTCAGCGGAAGCGACGAGGATGAATGATTACTTTGAATAAAATGAATGAATGAATGCCAATCGCGTTAGAATCGGGTAATTACGGTAATCATTCAATCAATCAGCCGATCAATCAATCAAGCAAGCAATCATTTGAGGATGGCACTTAGTTCCAAATCATGGGACATTCCCGTCCCTGACCCCTATCTTACTGCTTTTTACTTCTTGACTGATTTAATGAATGAATGAATGAATGAATGAATGAATGAATGACCAACGAATGAATGAATGAATGAATGAATCAATGAATGAATGATTAAATTAGTCAAGAAGTTACTTGCGCGAAGATAGCTGTCAGGACTGACGCAAATGATCCTTGACTTGGGACGAAGTGCCACCCTCAATCGCAACTCTTACGGATACCATCACTTTTAAGTCGCTCTAGAGAATTTGTGTATCGGAGTGACTTTATTTTTTGATAGAGTATAATATTTTGACACTTTGTGTGATGTTTTATTTTACGTACTTTGATTTTGTATGCGTTGCTCTCATCGTCTGTATTGACTTTTATGTGTTTAGAGATTTTTGTTTCCATAATTCTCTGTGGGTCGTGAAGGTAACAGAAAATGAGAAATTAAGAAATGAAAAAAAAAATACTTCTTGCGTCATACCGTTACACTGTGCAGTCTGAAGTGAGAGATACTTCTGTGACCAGCACCACAAAGCGCACGTCGCTGAAATCAGGCGACCTACTGAGGATGCAATGACAAATTTGAGGGCTCAGCAAACCTTTCCAGCCCTTATATTTGTTTGTGTGATTTTAACGTGCCGACGCGAAGTGTGGTGGTTGAGCTTTCGTAGACTCAACCTTGTGCAACCAGTAGAAAGCCAAGTTAGCGTACATGCTATGAAACGCTCATGAAAACCCTTTCGCGCGGCAAAGTTAGTTCCCCATTTGTATTTTTGGGGGGACCGCATAGAACACTGCAGATCCCAAGAGAATCAGAACTTCCCTTAAAATGATGTGCACAATTAACTTTCGCTACACTGTCTTGCGTTTCGACCCTGCCAGCATAGGGAAAGTTCGACTCGTTGCTATGCGTTACAGCAAATAGGTCTTCTGGCACAACAAATATTGCTCGTAGGTGCGACCCATCAGCTGTCAGCGACCCATCAGATATCAGCTGTCAAATTAAGGATGGTTCCATTGAGCAAATCCTGGAAGCTTTATTTGCCATCAAACTTCACTGAAAATGAAACGGGTTCGGAGAATGCGTAAAGTGTTACAACTTTACAGGTTCTTTCAGAAACCTCTTCGATGCTATTAACAAAATTCAGCCCTCAGGCATAAAAAAATTAGCGACAATACGACGCTTAGATTTTTGTACCAATAATTCTGATTTTTACGACAGGTAGGTGATCGCTTGCCAGATTTGTTCGAGTTTGCACGTACATCATAATACAATACCTTGAGTCACAAGCATTTTTTACATTACATTTCCGCCTAGCGATTGAAATACAAAGAAATATGAATCAAAACCAAACGTATTATTGAAACACGCGTGTGCGAGCGCATGTGTCGGTAGTATAAGTCATCTGGGTCGCCGGAAATATATCTTTTGCTTTAACAATGCTATGATAATAAAATAACGGCAAACACATCCTTGCTGGCACGTGGCGGAACTACCATGTCCGGAGACCGGTAATCTCTGCCATGGCAGAAGTGTACAACAATCTCAACTGAACAATGACAACTAAAGTACACTTCACGTTTAATCACCGTTCATTTCTTTCATCTACAGAATAAAGTTTCCGCGTTTCGTGTGGAAAATCGGAAGCTGGCCCCGCTACACATAGTAAGAGAAAGTTTAAGAATGTAGTACCATACAAGGCACGTAGCACATGGACTAAACACGAGTTTTTGTAACTGCAGAGAGTGTCCTTGAGAAGTTGTAGGAAAATTATACGTTCGCGTTGCGTCGTACCGGTGTGATGGATCCCGACTGCTTGGATCCTCGAGACATTCTCTAACCTAAATATATTTACTTGCATACAGGGCTTTGACCGGTTAGTCTTACAGACTGTAGATTCAAAGATTTTATTTCCTCAGAAGTACGAGGAGGCAGGCTGGGACTAAAGGCTACAGAGACTGGCAGAAGCACTACAGTACAATGAAGAAGCAAAATCAAACAAGCTGGAAATTCTGACTATCACCTGATACGGTTAAAACACTACGGCAAGGAAACCAATCGTGTGCTCCTTTCCTAATTGTTATGGAAGGGAAAATAGTCCGTATATATTCAACGTTTGGCTGCATACAATAACCAAAAAACATTACTGCCTGGATTTTTTTGTTATAGGCGATATAATGAACATTGTCATGTGTGCAGCTGTCACATATACAATAATAATAATAGTAATGATAATATAAAAAGTATTTTGGGCCATCCCGGTAAATTCAACGTCGAAGGGACATACACAGGAACGGAGAGAAACACTCAGCTTTGCATGTATTAGGCCACCTTCAGAGCCATCCCTCAGCCCGGTTCTTACAAAACAAGGATTTTGTTGTAATTCCCTGTTTTTAGAAGAAATTCAAAACATTTCAAGGTACACCTACGCACATCTTATGCAATTGTACCTGTTTTTCAGGTACGTTCAATAACTTGAAGTGTTTTCGAGTAAAGAACATTCACAGAGTTTAAAATTTGAAGTGCGAACAAATACTGGCGAGCAGTGAAAAGTCATCCGGAGCCGAAGCTGATAAAATGTAAGCAACGTAAGGTTCTATACCAGTACTTTCAAGAAAGTAAAAGTTAATGCAGCACACTGCAGATAGTTTCAAGTTTTTGAAAGTAATGAGAAGTTCATTACAAAAAAGTTCGCAGATCCACACTTACCTAAAGCAAGTCAAAATGAATTGAAATTTTTTAAACAATTTCGAGCCCCGAAGTGATTTCAAAAAGGTTCAGACGTAACTTCATATTGCTTCAAGGCTGTTAAAGATATTTCTAATCAATTTTGGAAAATTCCCTGATGTTGCCTTACAAAAAACAATTTACAGGAAAATAGTAACCATTCCAGGTGTTACTATATTTCTGTAATAACAAGCATTTGGAAGAAATTGTGTTATGGATTCTCGCACGCAGAAAAATGCTGCTGAATAACCACTCGCATAGGGAATATTCTCCCAGAATCTTTTCCCTCTTTTTAACCTTTTGAGGATCAAATGTTTTCGCCAAATGCAACCCCCAGGGCCGATTTTTGTTATTGCTGATACAAATTCTTTGGACGATTCTATTTTGAGAAAAATTGCCAAAATTTTTTATGGTGATCATAAAGTGACAAAAAATCATTTGTGTTATTATATACACGCGGGTTATTCATGAGTAACTTAAGAAAAATTCCAAGAATGTTTCGCAGACGCAAGAAGCGGGAAGCGCCCGGAGGACGAAACCTAAACCAGCGGCTGCGCGCCCGCGCGCGGCCCGAGCTAGCGCACCGCTGTAGTAAAGCGTAAAAAAAGAAAAGAAGAGCCATCGGCCCACGAAAAAAAATTCGCATATTTCCGCAGTGTGGCATCACGTGCCAATAAAGTGAAATGAAGTTGGTACGAAGTTGGCTTTCACGCTAACGACAAGAAATAGTTGTCGCTAAAAAGCAAAAAGCACCTTTAGTATAAATAACCTAAAGGTTTTGAAAATGCACTGTATTTTCGGTGAGAGTATAGCACATTAGGCTTGCAGGACTAGATTTCTGATTTTCATGCGTATTCGCAATCCGGACTTCACGTACGCAATCTAGTGGCAAGTACAGGCTACTAGTCTATGGAGGCTCGAATCAGGTCCGGGTGCCTTCCCTGTGGGTACGCCGCGTACCCACAGGGTACGCGGCGTACTGTGGGTAAGCCTCCCTGTGGGTGAGCCTCAGGGGTACGCCGTGAACAACAGCGTTACTTGGATTGTATTTGATTGGATTGGCTACACTGGCCGAGGTTGACCAGTTTCTGGCTCCGTTTTAAAGTTTGCTAACGTTAGCCTTAAGCTAAAGGAGTTACGTCGAAAATTAAGCATTTATGTTTAACATTCTCAACCGATGTCCATGACGCACTCACTTGAGTGCTTTAAGTGCTCGTTGTATTCCATGCTGTGGGTGCAACTTCACATTTAGGAGCCTAGAAAGTGTTGCCCACATGTAGAGCTTAAAATATCCGTAATGGGTTTTGAGCAACGGCCTAATATCACCAACGTAAATGGCTTTAAAGAGGTATTTTGGTTTCAGCAAACGTAAGGCCGTCTATTGAGCACCTTTGAGTGAGTCCGCACCAACGGGTTTAAGCCTAAAGCTTGACGCTTCTATTCAGAAGAAGCCTCATTTGCTAGCCTCTCGCATTTTACACTGTATTTGTAACTTGAGCTAAGCCTGATTTGCAGAAAAGGAGGGGGCGACATAATGTCAAGCTTCGAGGTGAAACTTTGTCACAGGTACCACTAAAAAGCGCATGCTGCTTATTCCAGGTGAAGAAAAACCTCAAAGCAAAACGTTTGGCTTCCCCCTGCGCACACCCGACAGCGGCGTCTGTAAGGGATGTAATACACCTTTTCAAGATAGGTACAAGCGCGCCACGTATTGCGAGATCAGAAAACGTCGATAACACGTGTGGATTTGGAGCCACCTCTACAACGACGTAGACAACGCCAAATCACTTTTATATACAAAAAAGAATGCGTTGAAACCAGCTAAGAGAACCTTTAAATCTGAAAATCACGGCTCTTGAAAAAAACTTACACCATCTTCCCGTGGGGAACCCTGATGAGGATGCGAAGCATCATGGGGGTTCCGTGTGGTTTCATTGTGTTGCCGTTATGTTCAGTGATCTGGTGTTAGTAGCGCCCGAGGGAATTCCGCGTCCGGGTCCACACCGGTGGCAAAGGCACGCAAGTACTATTGTGTAACGGTGAGTAGGCGGTGGTTCTCGAGGCGCCGAAACTCGTCCGTCATGTTCTTGTCGATGTTGTCGTCTCTGTGGTAGAATCGGTAGTCTCCGTCAGCGTTGGTGAGGTAAAGGTTGTTGATGTTGGTGCACCGGCTGAGAGCAACGTACACGCCCTCCTCTTCGCAGCTTTGTCTTCTTCTTCTTCTTCAGCGGTTCCCCTACGGGAAGATGACGACGGTGGTTGAACGCGAAGCTATCTCGTGATGGATTCTTTGGTTGGCCAATCCCTAGGGGCATCCTGCCACAATCATCATCAGAGGCGCTGCGGACGGGGCACGGACAAGTGACATCCCCCCGAGCAAGAGATGCTCCGCATCTAAAATGGCGTCGTTGCCGTGGCGCTGCGGCGTTCCCGAACCGATCCGTTATCTTTACTGCGGTGGAGCCGCTTTGCTCGCCACCGCTTTTCACCTCCTCCCTGTGAGAGCTGACGCCCTTTCATTAGTTTTATCCCCTCGCCATCCCTAATGGATCTTTCGCAAGTTTCGCAACCGGTTCATCGGTGCGCCAGCTCTGTTATCAGAAGTTGAACTTTGAACTCGCTAAACACCGGACACGTGTTGTCCACTCAAAGGAGAGAGAGGGAGGGAGAGAGAGAGAGAGAGAGAGAGAGAATAAACTTTTTTATATTCGACACAGAAAGGCGGAGTCTTATTTCCAGACTCCTAGAGATTCACCAGCTGAAAGTTGTCTTCGAGGTCGGAGCTCAACAGCACTTTCTCCCACTGCTTACATAAAGGGTTACGTATTGACTCCAGTTTGGGGTTAACTGCGCGGCCACGTGACGCAGTGTAGTGTTCCCGTCAGCTCGGAGAAGAGCGGAAATTGCAGAAGCATCGGCGCGCACAGAAGCGCAAATAGGCGCGAGAACAACAGAAAGGTGCTGCCGCAGGACGTGCCTCTGCCACCATTGCCTTCTAAAGTTCACGTCGAGTAGCGGCAAATCCATGCCGGATGAAGGGAAACTTTACCGCTTGAAACGCTGACGTGTACCCTGAATACCTGCCGCAGTGGCTCGGTGGCTAAGGCGCTGTGTGCTTAGCTCAAGTACACGGGTTCCATTCCCGGCCTCGACCGCCGCTTTTCTGATAGAGTCGAAAAGCGAAAACGCCTGTGTGTTCGCAATTTCAGCCCACTCAAAGCTACCCAGGAGGCCGAAATTGATCCGTAGTCCTCCATGCACTACGGCGCGTCTCATCGCCTGTGTGGTGTAGACGCGTTAAACCTCATATTAAATTCACGATACGGACACCCCACCTTAGCAAAACCTACCATAGCTACAGCTTGGTTTACTTCAGCAAGGGCTCTTGTAGCAACGATTTGGCCGGTGTTCCCGGGCAGGCGTTTTTGACGTCTAAGCGTGCGCATATCACCGGTTGCTCTTTCATACGTGCATTGGGGGTGCGGGGGGTGGGGGGTGGGGGGGGGGGCGCAGTGCATTCACGCACAGGCAGGCTTTACGGGCTTACCGCTGATTCGCCCTATCGGTTGGGGGAGATTTCAACGTAGATGTCTCACCGTTCGATGCGCCCCGATTGTTCTCCTCTATAGTAGTGCGGTTTTGGATGGTGTGTTACACAGACAGTAAAATACCAACGACGCGGGAGCGAAACGGACAGACCGATGTTTGTCCCCTAGAATAAAACGGTACCCCTTCCAAGTTTCAATTAGTGGAATTATCTGGGAATGGTGCTTCGCGATGAATTACAAGGAAACGTGTTTTGTTTCACGGACTGAGCCCAGCCTCGCTGGTAATCCCTCTTTACAGAGTGGAAGGGCTGTAATTTTTATGAGCCTTTGTGAGCTTGTCTTTCTTTTTCGCTACCTTTCAATACAGTTTTATTTCTTTTCGCAAAACTAATCAACCCCGCATAATATCTAAAAGGGCAACGGTATTTGGTATAATCTAGTACAACTTTGCCAAAACGTGCCGAAGGTTTTTTTCACGCTAATGATGTTGACAAGCGTGAGCTGAGGTAGAGGCGCCTATAGACTGTAAATTACGTATCTGCACAAAAATCCGCTTTGTGCTACAGCTAATGTACTGATACTTTTATTATTTTGAACCCCGGGAGTTTTGAACAACTTCAAAAACGCCTTGCAAAGAGAGCGCTAGCTGACGCAAAAACGAGGTTTATAAGTTATATTTAATTAATCAAACCTTTAAAAGCTCTCCAGCGTATTATGCGCACATTAACAACGAGTGTTTTTTCTCCCTTTTGATATATTCCAGAGCTTTAGGTTCGAAAAGGACGTTGTGCGAAGTTCACCAAAGTGTAAATGAAAGAATCCAGACAGCAAAGCGCGATTGGTGCTTGACTCGTCGCTGTGGCTCAGAGGCTAATGAGTTGTGCTGCTGAGCCAAGGGACACCGGTTCGATTCCTGGCCGTGGCGGCCACTTTACTGGTGGAGGCGAAAAGCAAAAAAAAAAAAGCAAAAAAACCCCACCCCCGTGTGTTTAAAGAGTTGTCGCACTTTAAAGATTCCCTGGTGGTAAAGTTAATTAGAGCCCTTCGCTGCGGCGCGCGGGATTGCCTGTGTAGCGTCGGCGCGTTAAACCTCATACTAAATCATTCAATGAGCGGCTGGAGCTTGAAGCACCGAATGTTCAACGGTGGGATTATCCACGGCAATATGGATAGAAAAACCGGCGCTTTTTATCGCTTTGCAACAGTTAATTTCTCGCCATACACTCATCGACAAGGGCGATTCTCCACATCCCGTTCGAAAGAAATTGAGCAGGCCGGGTGGCAGGGAGTACCGATTGAGTCAAGTGAGTATCCGTGCAATCGATTATCCAGGCCTAGTTCAACCAAGTTTTTTGGTGTGTTGCGTGCGGGACGCGTGTATGCAAAGCTATTGACTGGCTTAGAATAGTTTGAGGTCCAAATCAGTAGCTCCCATATCAGTCGTCTGTAGGTCAAGCAAGATTTATTTCGGCTGTGGATTGATGGCATTTGCTCAGTTCATGTGGCACGTAAATGTGACAACTTCATGTGGCACGTAAATCAACATTTGTGTAACTATTACCGTAAGAAATTTCTGAAACCTTCGCATGTAATTGTCACCGGCACCCGGATATCGGTGCCTACTAATTACAAACCACGTTCCAAGAATTTGTCCCTAGTCGAGCATTATTCGTTTTTCGTGGTGCTTTCATTAGGGTCACCTTGTGCCCCAGAAAAACACTCGCGAGGCGAAAAACATTCGCAGCATGATGGAAATGGAGCGCGCGTGGCAGATAACGGGCACAGCTGCAATCGCTCCACTAGGTTTTGTAAAAATGGAACCTCCGCACATGCGCCATGGATTAGATGGATGTTTGTTTACCCGGATCTGTGTTGCCCTGGTATGCCCGGATGTGAAAAATCGCGTCCTCACGAAGCGGGATCGCACGTGTTGAGGTCGCACGAAAATAAATCTCTACCCACGTGGGCGTTCTCCACAGAGCACCTGTTTAAGTGAAATGGCACTCCCATATAAAGCCAACTAATCCGTGCTCAAGTCACTTCACTCGTGTCTCCAAGGCGGACGCTGCTCACAGAGACACAATGCTCGCAATATTCGTCATTCTTTCTCTGGCAAGCCCTTTATTGGTGAAGGCATCGCTTCAGACGCCCACCCTCACTTCGTGCTCTAGTGAGTGCTCACGGTTGTTTATCCTCATGGTTTTCAATATATAACTATTTTAAGCTCTGCCACCTTCCACGTAGTTGTAATTATTATCTAATTATAACGCCGTTCATACGAGTATCTTCGGATGATCCTGCATTCATTGTAGCCATGTACAAATAATTTATTCTGTACTGGGTTGTAGTTTTTAGACGGCAGATTTGTGGTAATGATGTAAAAAGTTGTCCGAAAGGCTATCCGCCTCACCGTTGAAGTATGCGAAGTTACTCTTAAATTATCCTTCCAAGAGGTTCGCTAGGGAAGTTGGCCCGTCACCTCGTGAGGCTTTAGTATGAGAATCAATGTCACGAAAAGACACAGAATCGTGGGGAGGTAATATTTACTTAGAAATAATGCTGACAAATGCTGACAAATGAACGTAAAAGCCCGACGGGTTGTTCACTAGAATTCTGCGCCCTATTCTAAGCTACATATATGCATGTTCCAATGGTTGGATGAAAGATGGATCAGATATTTTGTAACTGTTTCTCTATTGTAGCGCAGCTTGACAGCTGTCGTTGGCTAACTTTACTAATGCCTAATGTTAATGTTATTTTTAAGAGTAAAAATGTGTGGTGTGGTATAGAAAGCTCGCAACACAAAACAGCGACAAAATATTTATGGTAATAGTTTGATGGCCGTGATGGTCCCCATTACCGGTATGCCACTTCACCTTTTCATGTTACGTTATCCATTTAAACATTACGTTCTCGTTGCTGAACTATTTAGAGCTTGAAGTTATGGGGCGAATACCTACATAGCTAGAAATATAGCTACTTTGTAGTTTAAGCGAAGCAGTTGCTTTGTGCAGTTACATTCTTCATCATGATGACATCCATTTCTTTAAACGTTTCCAGCTGCTGTTTTTTGGCAAAGTAATAAGGGTTGTAAATTTTGAAATATTTTATTTTTAGTGCGCGCCTAAATGTATAGAGGTGGCGATAAAAAAAAAAGAGTTTTGTGCTGGTCGTGATAGCATTTTTGTCGTTTCAGTGTTACTTTGATCATAATATAACAATGTTTACATTATAATCAGAAACAACCAGGGTTTGGATATTGAATGAATATTCATAAAAAGGTCCGCCTTGCACAATGAACAAAATGCTAGAGATTTACATTTATACTATAGTGAGCAAGAAACGTTTGCGTATGCATATGTCATAAGTTCATCTGTGCACGATTTTCTTACACGGTTTGTGTGAAGATGAATGGGACCATTATTTTCAATTTTGTAGCATGGTTTTCGCTTTAAAGACAAGAAAGTGTTCGTCATGCTTTTGCTCTGACCAACTGAGTGTCGTTTTCGTGTTTGTGTTCCCAGGTGTGCAACAAGTCCAAGTGGGCGCTGTGACTATTCAAAATGCCAAAATTGGGCAGACGATGGTGATAAACTTCACATTAACGATAACTCAGCCATTAAGCTCAGACCCAAAGTTGCAGGTAACAATGAAAAGACAATCGGGCTCTGTAATTTCCTGCATCGATAACGTAGGCTCATGGTACGTTGAGTTTATTACTACTTCTATGATTTACCTAGAATATGAACCGTTTAAAGTGGTAAAAACAGACTTTTTTCCAGATGCAGTTATTGTCAATGTTACATAAATATGTAGGTGTTTTAGCTCCAAGAACATCATGCTGTTCTGTGACGGACTGTAATTTAAAGACCTCTTCTCGAGCATTGGCAAGGCAGCTTAAAAACCTGGGGATATTATCAAAAACCTTTGCACGTTGTGCTTTATTCGTCAGTATTCTTCAAACTCTATATCACCAAAAAACAGCGGCTAAAATTGGTAGACACATGGAGCAAAGATTTACTTAATCTTAAGAATCCCAAATGTCGGCTTAAGCTTCGCACGTCCACGTAAGTCAGAAAACGTCGACGTGCTATTAATGGGTTCTTGAAAAAAAAAACTTTTAGGTTTCAAAAATGTGCTGGCTTCATTGTTTCCCCAGCTTTATTTTTTGGCGAATTACTCAGCGCACGTAACGTCTGTAGCACCGGCATTCAGGGTTATATGATAAGTTTCTGAAGAACCGCAAAATATCCTCTTCCATTATTGCGTGCCAATACAAGTCGCAAGGGCTGCGACGTGTGTTCATACGAAGGTTGTTTGCGTGGCTGTCAGCGTTTTAGCGGTGCCCGCGTCACTCAGATATCACAGCCGTGCACAACACTCAATTATCACCTGTATTGTTTCACGAAATACCTGTTTGAAATGCCTAATTAGAGTCTGTGTAAGTGTGTTACCTGGTCTCTAAGCTTACTTGATGAAACCCCCGAAATACACACATTTTCATCAAAAGGTGCACGTAACAGGGGGAGAACGGCAGATAAACGATGCTCAGTTCTCACTCATGATTTAGTCATGTCACAGAATACGATTACGTCGCTGCGTTTTCGCGTAGTCTGATATTGCTAAATATCTCTACGGGAACAATGAGACAAAAATTTGGTGCAGCTAATTTCTACAAGAAACCGCCCCACCTGAATTCATAGACGCAAGAGATACATACACCTAAAACTTTCTGGCAAAACAAAAATGAGACACAGACACAACTAAGCAGTTACTTCATGCAAAGGGCAGAAATTACATCTTAGTAACTCCTTCTACCGCTGTAAGACCCTGTTCACTTCGCTGGGGGCCTGAAGAAACTTTGTAGATGTTGACTCTAGCTGCACATTCATAAAAATGGCAAAATATCCCAGATATTGTAGCAAACTTCTTAATGTCCTATTGTGCACTGGTGATACTATAAAGCTCGGCAGGAGCTTGCCTGCATACAACCCAGCGAAGGGGAGGGGCAGTAGAAGAGGAGTGAAAGGAAAGTAGAGGGGGAGTGACAGTGAAAGCGTTGCAGGGGGCGGCAGAAGGTTAAATGTGCGGATGAGAAAAAGAAATTTGCAGGGATAAATTGGTCGCAATGAGCACAAGACCGGGGTAATTGAAGATTAATGGGAGAGGCCTTTGCCGTGCCCTGGGCGGGGATAGGCTGGTGATGATGATGAAAGGATAGAGCACAGTGTTAAAGAGATAGAAAAAGCGAGAAGAAAAAATAAGACAGGGTTAAGTCAGCCCGGGCACGTCAGTCCGGGCTACAAACGCAGCGTCACAGAAGCCGACGTCAAGTAGCATACGGGTGTGATTTCTAGTGGCAAGTTTCAACGGCTTTCAGCACTCGCATGACTGCATGGATCGACAGCCTGATTTTCCAGCTTTGCATTTATTATGGCAAACATTGCCTGTATCAACAAATTGCGCCCACAAGAACGATGACGCTCCTTCTAGCTGTTTCTGTTAATGAAATCACTGGCTAGATTATTCATAATCGGAAATAGTGCCCGATGAACTCTCCAAATTTAAAAACACAAAAAAACGAAGCACTCTCCGAAAATGATTTCGCACACTGGTTCGCACGTAATCGTAACCACGAATATACACAGGGCAAATTTTGGTTTTAAGCTGTTACCCCTAGGGGGGATTCCTGCCGAAGCTGATCAAGACATTTGAATTTGCCCTAAGCACGCGGGATGGACCCAGAAAGTAGCAGCAGTCTTTCTGATGTTCAGGCAAAGAGAAAACACCTGTGTGTGGAATTTGCCGTGCGCGGTAAATGCAGTGAACTCGAAGGCGTCCAGACGGAACTCGAAGGGACGAACACGAACACGAGGCGAAGGAGCAATTAAGACGAACGTGATAGGACCTTGATAACTTGTTCGTCTCCTCAGAAGTTTGCCTTATCAGAAGCCCTCTAAAAAAAAAAATAACGGGCAACACGCCCAGATGCATGCAAATATCTTGCTTCACGACAGTGAATGAAGTAGGCTTTGAATGGAGGAAAAATACACGAAATTGTTTTGTTTCAATGCACAACTTCATAAAAAAACTGTCAAGTGCTCTTGCCTGCTTTTATCCAGTCTAAGCGGTGAAGTAGAGCGTTCGCCTGCTACCTCAAGCGACAACGCAACTGAAATAGAGAGAGAACTTTTCTCTTTCTCGGCGGTGACGCGGTGGGACTCGCGACGCAAACCGACGCGCCTTCACATGCTCCCGCCGGGAAAGAGCATTTGTAAAGAGAGCTGCAACGTTCGCGAACAGGACTTCGTCATCACTTTTCTTACATTTTTGACCCTCCTAGTTTTGCGCTTCTCTCCTCGAGAGCAGAGCGGCCACAAAACTCTCTTTCTCTCTTTTTTGTCATTGGTTTGCAGCTGGCTCCACGACTTGAAGGGCGAGTTGTGGTAGCTACATCCGGGTGTCCTTTTTTCTCACTCTGTCCCTTCCTCCGTGGCGCGAATTCGCTTCGCGCTATATTTTTGAGTTGCTTTTCTTTCCTTCTGGTCACCTGAATGCTCCGTCGCACTCCGCCAGGACTGCTGTGTGTTCGCTGCCCAGAATCTCCTGCAGTGGCGGTCACCCCGAAAGTTGTTCGTCTTAACCGAAGAGTGAGAGTGCGTGTAAGGCTGTTCGTATTAGTGCATTTTCTTTTTGCATTTGTTCTCTGGAAAACCGAACAAGCGTTCCCACGTTGTTTGGCATAGGGGCGAATTCGTGTTAACCAAGTTCTCCTTAACGGGAGTTCATTGTATGTAATTGCGGTCAAAATATTCCCTGCCCCCCTTTGCGTTTTCCGACATTTTCGGTAACTTTTGCGTCTAAAAGGAAAAACATGTAAAGTGTGAGTTCTTTTGTACACGCAGTTGATCAAAAGATTTAGCGTGGTTCAGCTATTTTGAAGGGCGTGATTAGTGCTACACCTCAGTAAAACACTTCGACTGAGAATTAATGGCGCCTGCGCCAGAGGCTCATTGGTGTAATAGTGCTTTATCATCGATATGTGCATACATCATCATCATCATCATAATCATTATCATTACATTTACACCTATTGCGCAGCCAAGAAAACCTCGGAAAGCAAGGGGGAGGATGTGGTAGGTCATTGAAACAGATTAAGAATTTGGAAAGAAAGAAAGACTTTCTTTCAAAATTTTGTATATGTTTCAATGACCTACCACATCCTCCCCCTTGCTTTTCGAGGTTTTCTTGACTGCCAACTCTTATTTCTGTGTTATTTTCAACGAGACCCTCATTTCCGATTCTGATTCGCTACATATATATTAATATATATATATATATATATATATATATATATATATATATATATTAAACCACTGTTTTTGTTTCTAACTGGGAGTCAACCATTTTCTCAAATATTTCGTCTCACTGGGTTCTGTGTAGAAGCTGTTCGAAAAATATAGAGAGGACGCAGGCGTAGCTTCCGCATGCCATGCGTTTCTCACCCGACATGTGCACATCTTTTCCAGCACGTATAAACTATGCGGAGGAACCACCAGTTTTGAGCAGAGCTTGGGTCAGCTGTGGAACAACACTTGCCCCGTGCCGGCAATTACAGTGACGCAGACGATTAATGCGCAACTGGACCCCCTCATACAGTTAATCATCGGTGTAAGTTGGCGGCGCTCTTTTGATCACGGCGCTCTTTTGTTGACAGCGCTCTTTTCATAACGGCGCTCTTTTGGTGCACATTTATTTCGGCTTACTGAAGTCACCAGGGGAAAAAGACGGTACCTTCGGCGCATAAGGATATAAAATTGCTTCGAGAAAAAGGTGTAAAGCGAGATATCTGTGAGTCGTGTGAAGCCCTTTAAGAGGAGTTCTTAGGCTTAAAGAAGGAAGGGTGATACGACAAAAATGGTCGGATTTTAAAGAACCACTGTGATGAGATTATTAGCTGGAGTAAACCACTTGGGGACTTTTTGAACATAAAAGAAAGACTAAGCTATTACCTTTTAAAGAAGAGATAAACTTCTAGATACGAAAAAAATGATAATATTATTGTTTAAAATGCCAATTTGGAAACTCTTTATATTGCGCAGCAGGCAGAGTTTAAAAGGCTTCGTTGTAGTTTCTTTTGGCGTGAGCATCTGGGGTCGAATGTATCTGTGCGGTTGAAGCAGCCAAATTCGACGTCTGTGCGATTGCGCCTCTCCTTCACGGTCGACGCAGTTTGCATTTAAAGCGAAGCTTGTTTGGTTTCTCTTAAGACGACCGTCCCGTCACCAAATCTCTCTGAACCCCTACAACCCCGACAACAGCGAACGGATACCCTCCCAAGAAAGCTCTGCATTCCAACCACAGTTGCCGCTCATTGGACGGCGGGGTGTATAATTTTATTGGAATGAACAAAAAAAAAATCCTCTCGTGTGGGACCCAATTTACCAGTCTTAGAAGAGGGGTATAGATAAATTGTATTGACATTTAACAAAATTGAATACGGGCGCACGTTACAAGAGTCGAGGGTAGACTGAATGAATTGCGAGCCTCCAATATGGCATGCATAATAAACACTGATTTCCTGCATCGTACGAACGCATTTTTCGATAATTGCGCTATATTTTTGTGCTCCTGCTGGCAATTTTTATTTGAAAAAACAATCAAATAGAGTAGCAGACCAACTTAAGTTTCGTGTAGAATGTTCTATGTTCGCCAAAGAATTTTGTTTCCTTTGCGAAGGCATTGCGATAATGGCTACAAATTGAAGAGCTCCTGCTGAAAAAAACTGCGGGTATCCTACTACACATCTTTGAATACTGAAAGCCGAATATATTCAGCGGGAAATTGAATTCTGGCTTTGCAGACGCTGTGGCTGAGCAAATTTTTATGTCCTCACGGAAGCTGATTATGTTGGTTTCTTTTTTTTTCAGTTCGCTCCAACGACGCTCAATCTTCAACTCCAAGTGACCAATGGAGGATCGACCGTTGCGTGTCAGAAGTTTCCCGTAAACATAGCCAAAGCTTGATGCTTTGGCGAGGTGCCTACAAATGGGCCGCATCCTTATAACTTCCAACGCAACAGCGATGGTAGAAATAAATCAGAATAAACCTTAAAGAACAAAAAAGTCAATTTTTTATCGCAGGTAGTGTTCGAAAGTTGGAAATACAGATTAGGAGGAAGTCTGCTTGTAAACGACGTTACGTAGGAGGGCATACGCGCTTTTCAACAAAGCCAAGGTGCGCTGAGTTCCACAGTTTGGACGTCTCGAAGCTCCATAAAGGAACACTTGCGTTCTGATTAGGTTTATATAATGTACAGAAGTAACTGCAAATACAAATCGAGCGGGAAATAGGAAGCCAATTATATGATGTGTGTGGTATTTTTGGTATCTTCTGGTCTTGTTAAGCACGTTACCATGTATAGGGTACTATTTCGTGGACGTATACATCTATGCGCCTAGCTGTCTGTGGGGTGTCGTGTCTTATTGAGAGCATGTGTGCGTTCTTTTAAGCGAAGGATCTTACTCTAGGTGCAAAACCAGACCGCGCATATATGCGCGGTCTGGTTTTGCACTATAGTAGCGGCCAGCTGACCTTCAAGAAACCGCCTCGTGCGATCGAGGTCTAAAACACACACGCGCGCTTCTCAGCGCCGCAGAAATCGCCATCGACCACATTTCGGCCATCGAACAAGCCAATCCTCGGCAGATAAGGCTTCCGCAGTGAAATCATCTAATTGCTCGTCTGTTCCAAGGGGAGGGTTGCGAAGAGGGGGGATGGAGGCAGAGGTTAGGACGCGTGCCAGCAGAAAACAATAAAGAGTTCTGGCTGCATAGAACTTCACGGGGCATTCCCCCCTGTGGCAGCACTGCGCCGAACAGCCTCTGTCTTCTGCCTTTCTGTGGAAGTGGGTGCGCTTTCACTGAGCCTAAATTCAAAAACCGAGCTTTCTATCGACATACTTGGCTAACCCGCGTTCAAGCAAAGCAAAATGTAGGGCTACGATTGCGTACATGTATCGTGTCGGAGGCGCAATGCTATTTTGCACAAACGAAATCCACACTCGAGAGCTGGGAAAAAAATAAAATCTCAACTGGAGAGATTTTTTAAGCGCTGCATCTATGGGTGAAGCGCAC
The DNA here is from genome assembly GCA_013339765.2 of Haemaphysalis longicornis. Lineage (NCBI taxonomy): Eukaryota > Metazoa > Arthropoda > Arachnida > Ixodida > Ixodidae > Haemaphysalis > Haemaphysalis longicornis. Next base: position 128,639,176 of record CM023455.1, read on the forward strand.
CTTATTTCTGCCTGTGCCAAACACGCGAAGCGTACAGCTGCATTCAGTCGGTAGAGAAAAATATCTGACGTACGGTATAAATATAGAGAATATGGATAACGTTGCACCGAAAAAACAGGACGCGGCAACGGGCGGCCTTGATTTGCTGCTTTCAAACTCGGCCTTCCTCCTAGAGAACTGCGAAAACTTCCACAATTTATGATCGCTTTAACCGTATATACGCAAATATATTGAATGGCGCGCACGTGAGTGTGCCTTTGTTCCTAGGGTGGCAGTGATTTGGACATTCCTTTTTGTTGCCAGGCTAAGATACAAACGGGCATAGTCTGTTCATTACCTATCGCTGAACATCTTTCTCGGTTTATTTCGGGACTTCATTTGCGTCAAATAAAAATACGCAACACGTGCAATAATAACTTATCGTAGAATGGCTTTCCTCTTCTTTGAATCGACATCATCATTCGAAGTACGCTGTACGAGATCTTATGCATTAGCGAAAGAAAGAGAACATTACTACATATCATGACGTAAGACACCGATATTACCAAGCGAAGCACAATGCGAGCTATTCCATTTGCCTTGTAGACGTGAAATACCGATGGGTGCCACCGGTTTGAAGCACGTCAGTTAATGTGGAATTCCAATGGCAGATCGGGAGTGGTCGCCGAGCTCCGCCGCGGAGCAGGCTGCTCCTGCGAAGAGGAGGTGCTCCGAACCTGTCTTTGGAGCACACGTGCTCCCGCCGGAGAAAATGCCGAAGCATGACGGCAACAGAAATTTCCCGGCCGCCTTTACGTCGGGCCCTTCCAAAAAGATTGGCGCCAATCCACGCTGTTAGGGTGGTTGGAAAGCAAAGCTTTAAATGACACCCACAACAATTGCCCATGCAACGTCACTGGAATTCACGCACGCGGCTCTACAAAGAAGGAAACCAGAGATTCTGCCAGCCGTTACCTGGAATTCGCGGGGGCCGCCTCCCGAACACAGGAGCGTCTTCCACGTCTGGTCTATAGCGGCGGATGACACCGCCTCTGTAGCCCGGCCTTGCGGTGGCAGAAAACGAAGAGGAGCGTCTTTAGAAGGGTGAGACAGCGGAACCTAGCCATCCTGATGTGCTAGCTAGGGGATACACCACCGTGCGACACAAGCGCAGACACCGAAACAATTCGGCATTGAGCTTAGAGATTCCTATTTATACCTGTTTAAACTAGTTACTTTAGTACGTTTCAGAATTGCGAGAAAGCTGAGGAAACTTTTATAATCGCTATATATCAGAACCAGTTGTTCCTTTCGCATTTTGTCATACCTCTTAAAACAGATCCGAATTGGTATTCACCAATTTTTGCAATATTGCAAACCAATATCTAACGTATCTTTGCCGTACGACCACTTAACTCTGTCGGGTCCGGGTTACCCAGAAGGTGCTGTCGAACAAGTTAATCAAGCCGCGCGAAGGAAGAGCGCAATGGACGCGAAGCTGCGCCAAAACAGGCCTAAAACAAACGTCGCTAAAGGAGACGACAAGGCCGTCACGCCAACGCGCCCGCCGGTCTGACCAAGCACCAGCACGCGGGTAACGCTGGGTAACAATTCACCGCGTCACCTGCACTGTGCTCCGTGAGTGAAAACCACCGTCCCTCTCCCCAGCCATGTTGGGAGTTTCTTGTCCCGCACGCCACGAAGGAACCGTTGGCTGGTAGAGGTAAAAAGCATTGCTTACAAAAGGGCCCATCTCCCCGCGAGGGGGACTCGAGTAAATGCGTCGCATAGGGGGTGGGTGTATTGCGTTAACGTTTAGTGTTTGGGGAGTTGGTGGTAGTGAATGCGTTGTATCAGCAGCTTCTTGACGTAGTTTGAATGAGTCAAGGATATAAGGCGCGTTCGTAGCCTCCCATTTTCTGTCGGTTTTGTGGCGCAGTGGGAAGAGCACCATGTACCTCGCGTTCCGCCCACAGGTAGTGAATGCGTTGTATCAGCAGCTTCTTGACGTAGTTTGAATGAGTCAAGGATATAAGGCGCGTTCGTAGCCTCCCATTTTCTGTCGGTTTTGTGGCGCAGTGGGAAGAGCACCATGTACCTCGCGTTCCGCCCACAGGTAGTGAATGCGTTGTATCAGCAGCTTCTTGACGTAGTTTGAATGAGTCAAGGATATAAGGCGCGTTCGTAGCCTCCCATTTTCTGTCGGTTTTGTGGCGCAGTGGGAAGAGCACCATGTACCTCGCGTTCCGCCCACAGGTAGTGAATGCGTTGTATCAGCAGCTTCTTGACGTAGTTTGAATGAGTCAAGGATATAAGGCGCGTTCGTAGCCTTCCATTCTGCGTCGGCTTTGTGGCGCAGTGGGTAGAGCACCATGTACCTTGCGTTCCGCCCGCAGGGTCGTGGGATCGAAACCAGGCGCCGTAAGTATTATTTTTTTATATAGTGTAGGGGGAGGGGTTCGGACCTGTTGTTGAGAGCGAGGAGGGTAGGTGATGCGGGAGAAGAGGAGTGGGGGAGAGGGCGCACCTGGAACGGCTGTTGCGGACGCCGAGGCACGCCGGCAACGCCGGGTGACATCGTGAGTTAAAGAAATGCTCTGCATTTAAAGTAAACGCCCAAGGCCCGATTACACGCCATGTCCACCCAGTCGTCGTTCGAGCTGAGCTCCTCACCACTTGATTCCGAGTTTCATCTATCACACTCGCTTTAGTTATGTAGCAAGCATGAACGCGACACAGCGTACAGCATTTACTTTCTCGTTGTGACTGTGGCCGTTGCTCGTATTTACCGGAGCGGGTGCCATGGCGATCCTACAAGGGGAGTTTAACGGACGCAGATGGCGACGACGTTACGAGGAAAGACAAGGCACCCAGCGCGTTCCGGCTGACTCCTTCGGTCTCGCGGGAGAAAACTTTTCTTGCTCCACGGAGCGATCCCGGCTGCGACGGTGCTCTCGATCTTCCATTGGAATAGCCTTTGGTTGCTACCGGTCTGCAACTGAAACGTGTCTGACCCAGACGGAGCTAAAACATTGCTCCGAGAGTGCTCCGTATCTGCGATTAGAATTCAACATAAAGATAATTTCTGAAGTGTGTACCAAACTGATCCTTTTACCTACGTCGTACCGCCGTCGTACCATCGCGAACAAAGCAAACGGTGTAAGGTGGAGCCTCGAGAGCTTCGGAGCTCAGTTTTTAATTTGCCTTTTAGAGCTGCATTAAAACTGCTTGCAATTCGGGTAATTGTGGCCTTTTTTGGGACAGTGTAAAAATGTCAAATTGATTGGAAGGTAAAGAATCGGACAAGGGGTACAATTATCCCGTGCCTAGATAAAGTTAGCATATATTTGTTCGATTTTTGTTTTGTCTTCTAACTACCACATGGAAAGTGACACCTCAATGGTATATCAGCAAGCAAAATAAAAGTTTAACACTGCGACTGAAATTATGGGATCCTCTATACTACAGCGGTCGAATGAGCTTGGAATTGTCTGGGCCAAACGTTTTCATCTGACCTGGTCATAATGAATACTACTCAGTAAAGGTGCCGCTGAACGAATAGAAAATAATAGTGACAATGATAAGCAAAGTGCTGTTATTCTGTATATATATATCAGCAGTAAGGAAAAGTGTCTTCCCCGAAACACCTAACGCGACTCAAGTAACTTTTATGTCCATTGGGTATTTTCCGCACATTTTCAACATGTTGAGGAAGAAACTAGAAGGCGTAAGAGAGGGTTGGCTAACGGAAAGTTTTCTTTTGTTGTCATGGAAGGTTGCGGACCTACCAAAAACAGCAGCAGAAGAAAACTCGGAAAAACTCAGACCTGCGCTCTAATTTTGAGTTCAACCAGCATGGTGAACTGGAAATTTGATCAGATTCTTACAGCGCTGAACCGCGTTTCCTTTCTGCATTTTATATATACATTCCATTGAAATGTAAAGGGAGGGTGTGGTTAAGCCTCCGTGTGAAATCCACATGACCACCAAGGTACGAGTCTCACTCTTTAACTGACTGAAATATCTGACTGATATACGTAACTTTTACAAACCTTTAATCAGTACAAGTTATAATATAAAATATACAAATTGCTGCAGAAATTTGAATCAGAAAACATTGACATGTCAACGCTTTCCATCAGCCTGCCAATGTCGTCACTCGCTGTAGTATCATCTCCGCTAGTACAGTTCCAGTAGCAGGCATTCTACGTGAGATCAGATGAAACAAACCCCGTCTTTTTGTTTGCCGTACTCCGTGGTACTTGGCAGGCTGCGGGCGCAACTTGTGTTGTTAATAGAATAGTTTGGTGTGGGCTGATAGCATTTTGTACATTGGCGAGACGTTTTACAAGTCTTGCGGACAGCTTTGCTTTTCCCTGGCATTCTTTCTGGGCCACGCGCAGTTGATCCCGTGGACACACTTGAAGAACTTCAAGATGCCCTTTAGAAGTAGAGCATCAAGCTTTGCGGAATACACTTCTCAATTTCGGTGGAGAAATTTCGGGCGAAGGTTGCACCTTACCCATCTTTGAGGAATGATCTTTGAGTGCTTACGACTGCCACAAGCGAGAGGCAGTAACTGTGGTAAATATTGTTATAAAAGCGTCAGGACACAGGTGAAAGGAACCCTGGTAGAAAATGAACGATCTATTTAAAATATTCACAAGCGGCCATGACCGAGCACGCGCAGGCTGCACACCATCCACTCCCTCGTCGTCGCTGTTCTCGTCGATGGTAGGCCATGGAGCTATGGGGTATTGTCCTCCATGTCCCTTGACATCACCCTCGCAGTTGAGCGCGACTGCCCCGGTCGCAGCCGCACTAACTTGGGTGGGTGCTGTGACAATGCGCACTGAGCTAGAACATACTAAAGAGTGGAAAAGTTCTTCACACCACCTATGACTATGGAGATTTCGGTGAGCAGCGGTTCTACAACAGCGATGATCGCCGATTCAAAATTCCTTCGAGCTTCCAAATTCAATCGAGTCACGCCGGATAACTGGGCAGGGGATCTGTATCGTCGTCTAGATGGGTCGCGGCTAGTCACGTCGGCAGGTCTCGGTGGGCCATTTGCTAGGGACACAAGACTGGGTATGGCCACCTCCATGACTCATCGACGATGTGGCGGGACAACGTGGTCCAAGAGGTTTGGAGTGATCGCTTGCGGAGCAGTCACAGGGCGAGTCTGGGGGCTAGCCCCCTAGACCCTAGACTCGCCCAGACTCGATGTAGCCGGCCGCTCCACCAAAATGTTACCTGGTGGCAGGACACATGGGAGAGGAGCCATGCTAGATATTGAACAATCTATTTACAATATTGACAGGCGGGCATGACAAAGCATGGACAGGCTGCAGACCAAGCACTCCGTCGTCGTCACCGTCATCGTGGATGGTGGGCTAATGCGCCATAGAGTATTGTCCGCCAGGTCGCTTTATAATATTCTGGAAGGCCTTTTTCGTAGAAGCAAAGCTACGTGGTTTTGCTTTACGCCCAATTCAGAGGTTTCGTGGGTGAAATAGATAAATTCGCATGTTGCAGAATCACGAGAACACCAGAACCTTGAACTCGCTAGCCGGCGTGATTTAAAAATATATCAATAATGTCAAGTATTTGAAAAGAGTTATTAGGCTGCAAAATTCAATTCAATCTGACATGATAATTATTACACATTCGCTTGTATTCGGGGATGTTAATTGGCCAATGAGAAGTCGTTGTTTAACATGTGTTGCTTTTCTTCATTGTCGGTACGCCTTGGCCACTGCGTACAAATGGTATCTGTTCCCAAATTTGGTCTTGGTTTTGTGTATGACAGTGCGTCTCTGTATCGGGCTTCTCATCTGTATATTCTCATAATTTCTGTAATTTCGCTATTTTTAAAAATGAAGTTCCTTGAATGCATTTTTTCGTAAATCACCTGTTGGCAGAGACATGTTATGGTACTTCAGCACAAACATAAAAACTTGGTTGAGTATCTGCTCGTTTCTTCGCAATTGTCGACAAAAGCCGATAGTCCTTGTCGACAGTTGCCAAGTAAATGCCTCCCTTTGCTTTCCCGCTCACCTCTCATGTTGTCCCTCTTGCGTCGCGCTCCTCCCAAGGTAAAGACGCTAAAGGTTTTCTCAAGTCAATTTAAATTTACACCCGCCGCGGTGGCTCAGTGGCTAGGGCGTTGCGCTGCTGAGCACGAGGTCGCGGGTTCGATTCCCGGCCGCGGCGGCTGCTTTTCTGATGGAGGCGAAAAGCGAAAACGCCCGTGTGTACGAGATTTCGGCGCACGTTAAAGATCCCCAGGTGGTCAAAATTAATCCGGAGCCCTCCACTACGGCGTGCCTCATCGCCTGCGTTGCGTCGGCACGTTAAACCCTCCAATCAATCAATCAATTTAAATTTACCGCGTTCCACTGCTCCAGGCCAGGTGCCTCGATGCCAGCGCTGTCGCACCGCGGAGACGCACGTGAATCGAGGCGCCCTACTTCAACGTTTATAGAACTGCGTTGCCCGAGTCAACGTGCGTTCCAAGCAGAACGTGGAACTCATATAGTGGAACCTTTGGGAACTCTTGCCGCTTGAATTCTTAAAATGCCGCCAGAAGCTATAGTGGCACGGGCGAACGCAGGCGACAGTGTGATTTTTTTCCTGCCGTAGATGTAGTATTTTATTTCGCAAAAATCAAGCATCTATGAATTTTTTTATGAAGGATTAGTGTAAATATCTCTTGGGTATTAATTTTCTGTCTTTCTTGTTCAACCATGTTGACAAGTACGAACATATAAACGAGACTTAGACGTTTAGATTTCGCTGTGAGTATATACGACTATTGCGCAAACTTCGTGTCAGTCTGGTCGGGTGGCTGAATCGAGTCCCAGACAGACAGACAGACAGACAGACAGACAGACAGACAGACAGACAGACAGACAGACAGACAGACAGACAGACAGACAGACAGACAGACAGACAGACAGACAGACAGACAGACAGACAGACAGACAGACAGACAGACAGACAGACAGACAGACAGACAGACAGACAGACAGACCAAAATTTCTGGGTTTAAGTAGCCCAAGCAAGACCATCGTCTTAAAAATCGCTGAGGTTTGTTCACCGAAGTGCCCAAGAATTGCCCAATGCCATGCACAGCGTACTGTACAGATATTGGACGCAGCCTGAACGGGGCTATGATACCACGGGACGACACTGCGGTAGTGAAATACGAACTAGAACCAGCACAGAACTCGGATATTGGTCACGCGCATGCTGAAGCTTCAGCTTGAGCGAATATGTGAGGCTATGATGCCGATCTAGAATTAATTCCACAGTTACATCCTCCCTCCTTAGATTAGGTATCTAGAGGAAAATCACACTGATAAGCTCAGTTTCTGCACTTCACGGCAGCAGCGTTTATTATTTCCATCGTTGCGAAAACACCATGCCAGTAGACCAACTTGCCTTCAGCTGTTGTAGTCATTGCAAGTAATTCTTCTCAATTTTTGTTGCCATCATTTTGTTCTCTAAATTACTGTGAATTGTTTTTGGTCACCATTCCTCGTTTGAGTACACCGTATGCGTAAGCAGAGGTTCTTTTTTTTGAAGCTGGGCACGTCAGCTACTGAGCGGGGTGCTTTCCCAGTTCTTGCATGCTGTGGTTGTTTGAGTGCAGCGGCTTTAGTTGGTGTCCACGGTTGTTGAAAAATGTTCTATTTTACCGTTCTATCTATGATGCGGGAACGCACATACGCTATTTCATATCAAATGACAACGGCAGTATAGTGTACTTGTTAAGTGCCATATTTACTCAAGTGCAACGCAAACACGATTCTAACAGAAGGGTTGACTTTTCATGGAATTTAGAAAGAAAAAATACAACAGCGAAAGCAATACGGGGGGAACGTTCTGCCACGTCAAGCAAAAAAAAAAAAAGAAGTGACACTAATGTATTCATGCGAGGCCAGCGGAAGCATGGTGAATAACCTTAATTTTTAAAGCACAGCGACTAGACGGCCACGTGAGAGTCTCTGAACTTCGTTCGCGAGATGCCCATATCGAGCTACTTCGCTTTTTTTTAGCAGAACTGAACGCCATGAAACGGTTTCACTGTTCTGTGTCAGAAACTTCGGTGGGAAACACGATTTTCTAGAAATTGTTTAGTTCACCTAGACGAGAAGACCATTCCAGATTGAAGACGCTTCATTTGCCTCACAATGAGTCTTCAATAAATTAGTTTTTGTAAAACCAATCTCGTCTTCCTAGGAACACTTCTACTGTCAGTTATGTACGTATGTGTTGATTAGGATATGCGCAATCTATTTCTTCGCTGAACAACGTTTAGATGTGCCATGAAATCCAGTAGCTTCTCGTAGTTTGAAATGGTTTCACTGGTGCACACGTTTTGATCATGTACTCTTGCTACTTTTGACTCAGTGGGTGGAAAACACAGACAGACAGACAGACAGACAGACAGACAGACAGACAGACAGACAGACAGACAGATGCACAGAAGGACAAACAGACAGACAGACAGACAGACAGACAGACAGACAGACAGACAGACAGACAGACAGACAGACAGACAGACAGACAGACAGACAGACAGACAGACAGACAGACAGACAGATATAGCACAGACGGACAGACAGACGAATACTTTCGGGTTTAGGTAGCCCAACAGGGACTATCGTCATTAAAACTGTGGAAAAAGCTTTAGGTGGTGTACTATTGATATTTATGCTACTTGGTTTTATCCCCGTTTCCACATGTGGCAGACATTATGCTTCAAAACAGCATTTGTACCCAGTTGACCTCAAGCGGATGCGAAAAAACCGAGCGAACAAAGCTGTAAAGTCAGCCTAAAGCTCTTAAATTGTAAACGGGCAATGATCCTCGACATTGTGGGGAAATGAACGTTAATTTTTATCGCCATGCTATTTTTACTTCGCACTCTAACCTCATCGCCACGGGCATTTTTGCGCTCCTCGTTTACAGCAATCACAATGGCGAGGTTATGGGTAGAACATAATTGGTTGTATTTATAATAGTACAATCCGTCAGCTGAAGCTGGTTCAACCAAGATATACCATGTGGATCGCAGGACAGCCGTCTATGCAGAACGTGCGACGGTATTGCGGCTGAAATTTTAGACAGTAGTCTTTCTGGGGCTACTCAAGCCCGAAAAGTTTGCCCCGTCTCTCTGTCTGTATGTATGTCTGTTTGTCTGTCCCTCGAATAAGAAACCCACCGAAAACTTTACAGAAATCTTGAATACGAAGCTTACACAGGCAAAACTTTTACAAACCACTAAATCTGGAAGCACACTTCATTTTGTCAACGTTGTTTAAAGCAAACAACTCGTTTGAGGCAAACCATGAATACCTCAGCGACATTTTCAGTATCCTGTTAATTAAAAAAAATTGGCTTTAATCCACGCTGCGAAGGTGATTGGAAAGCAAAGCTTTAAACTACACCCACAACCATTGCCCAAGCAACATAACTGGAATTCACACACAAGGCTCTACAAAGACTGAAACCAGAGATTACGCCGCCGCTGTAGCCCTGCCGTGCGTCGGCGGAAAGAAAACGGAGAGAAGCGTCTTTTGAAGGGTGAGACAGCGGAACCTAGCCATCCTGATGGTCTAGCTCGGGGCTGCACCGCCGCGCGACACAAGCGCTTACACCAGAACAATATGGCATGTGAACTTTGGGATTCCCATTTATACCGATTTAAACAAGTTAGTCTAGTAAGTTTGAGAATTGAGGGAAAGCTGAGGGAACTTTTTTAATCGCTTTTTATCAGATCCGGGTGTTCCTTTCGCATTTTGTAATACCTCTTAAAACACATACTAACTGGTATTCACCAAGTTAGAAAACGGAGTCCCATTCGTACCAAGCAGTGCGCAAAAGGTAGCGTTTCTCTAGCGGCCAGATGCCTGTATGTGGTCTCTACATTTTGATTTCCCGCCTGACAAAGCAATCCTTAACGTATCTTTGCCGTAGGATCACTTGATTCCGACGGGTCTGGGTTGCGCAGAAGGTGCGGTCGAAAAAAGTTAATGAAGCCGTGCGAAGAAAGCGCGGAATGGACGCTAAGGGGAGCCAGAAAATGCCCAAAACAACTGTCGCCAAAGCAGACGAGAAAGCCGTCCCGCCGACGCGGCCGCCTGTGTGATTAGTCACATTTTTTAGTGTGTTTTATTGGCGAAAGGGCATCTGAGGCCAAAGAGCGCCAAGACAATGTTTTTTTTGTCACGTGTTTGTTAAAATACCATGGCGATGACTGTAATGTACTTGATAAAAATAGTGTTCATACGTGTGTAAAGGGCCCTTACTCTAAAAAGCGAAGATGATTAAAACTGAGATTAAACAATGACGATGGTTAAGTGTTAAGTGTAACAGGGCTGGTGGCGTCATAACCTGCCCGTACCTCCAATGACAGTGACGGCCCTTGTACAAGTTATGAAAACGCTCCGAGCCACCCTCACTTTCATCGGGTGGCCCTGATGCCACACACGGTATGAGATGAGTGCTAGAAATCCAATGTCAGCGAGGTAAGCTAAAAGGCGTTCACTTCTGATCGGGGGTTCATTAGTTAAAACAATGATGGGTGTAACGATATCGTGTAGGCGTATCGTTTGGGAAGTGTCGTTTTTTTGCTTTATGGTATGCCAAACATCCAATCATTACGTGGAGAACTGCAAGCCTTCATCGGCACGTCTTACAAGCTGCTGGTGGGGGTTCCGTTTAAAAGATATGAGTGCGTAGCGTGTGTGTGTCCTATACCTAATCTGCATATTGATATTTCTATGAAGCTGTTTCGTTTGTCTGTGCAGTGTTTCCATATTTGTAGTTTTATAATGTGCAGTTTGTTCTCGATTGGTGTGTCTCACTTTACCTGCCAGCGCCTTCGAAGCCTACTCCGAACTAATGGGTTCATGTCTAGGTAAGGAACATGGGGTATATCTACAACATTGTGGACAGCAGCCACAGGGGCATTCTGGTTAGCGATTTCATTGCCAGAAATGCCGCTGTGCCCAGGTACCCAGCAAACTACTACAGCCAATTTTAGAGCATAGGCAGACATTATAGATTTTATAAGATTATTTAAAATGAAGTTCCTCGTTTGGTTTTCTGTATGAAGAGCTAGTACCACGCTCAGGGAGTCTGTAAAATTAATAGAACTGTGTATTTTGCTTTGTGTAATGTAGTGTGTTCCACAATGGTTAAAATGCTATGTGCCTCTGCTGTGAAAATAGTGGTACTTTGGTTAATTGTCATTGTGATCGCAAAGTTCGGGCCATGTGCAGCGCATGACAATGAATAGGCGGACTTGGAGGCATCTGCTTGGTCTTCGGACTGCAGTATGTCTTAAATAAATAAATCTGTGTAAAACGTTGTGTAGGGGTATTTTGTCGTAGGTGTAAGAAGTGTAGTAAGATGAGGTCTCTTGGTACAGTTCTTTTGTTAATGGCTCTAAAAGATAAACCACAAGAAATCGGGGACATTTTTAAAGGGGGGACAAGGTTTGTGATCCGAAGTTTTGTGAGTCTCGGTCAGAGAAATCCTAAGCTCCTCAGCTTGCACTTTCACTCTCAACGGAAAATGCATAGATATAATAGAGGGCCGATTAATAAACAAGTGCATGGCAGAAGAAGTGTCATTGATAATAAACGAGGAAGAATTATTTTTATGGATGTTGTCTTCACATCATACAAGAGGTCTGTGTATAAGCGCTTGGCTTTCAGGCACCACTGGTAACATTCCACGTATAGGCTTTGTGGCGAGCAGTCGCCTGCGTGCGGGGAACGATGGGTAATAGCGCCCTACCGCCGCGCCCCCTACACTGTGCTCCGTTAGTGAATAGCGCCCACCCTATCCCCAGCCACGTTGGCAGTTTCTTGTCCCGCACGCCATAACAGAACCGTTGGCCGGTAGGGGTACAAAGCTTTGCTTTAAAATACCTGACGGCTCTTGTTTTGAAGATGACAAGTTGACAACAGTGTCTTGACCAAGAAATACAAAAAGCGTTCACCCCAAGCTTAGCCCCTATGGCGACATTGCAAGATGTCCCACAGTAGCAATAGGTAGGAGAGCGGTCGGAACGAGCAGTAGTATAGATTCGTATAGGTTGGAAGGAGCAGTGTAACATTAGAAAATTGATTGGACTTGAGAAAACCTCCACTATGTTTATAGCGGGAGGAGGGAGACGGGAGGGCCAAAGGAAGACAAGTTGGCCGGAAAGAAAAAAAAAACATGCATTTACATGGCACGGGCGGCACAAGGCTATCGTATTTCGACTACATTTACAGAAAGATGAGCAGATACAGGGGCGATTCGTTAAAAGAAAAATGTCGACTTCGGCTTGTCGAAAGCATCTTGCATGTAACAGTAAACAACTAGGATAAACTGTTATTTATTTCCGTGGTGTGTTCAATACAGGTGTTAAGCCCTTTATATTCCTACGTTTTTTTGTTTTGTGCGATAGATGTAGCTGATGTGTATTTTCTGCGTAAATATTCACGCCAAAATACATCGCGCTTCTTATTTAAAGCACAAATTACGAACTCGAACATTTCTATTAAATTGTTTGTCAGGTGTACATGTTTTCAATTCATTAGCTTGTACTCCGAAAAATTACACAACCCCGAAAAGCCCAAAAAAGCATACAACCAATTGGCGCGCACAGTCAAGGCAGCGGCAGAAAGTAAACACTCCACAGTGGTCTGAGCATAATGTAACCGTCGGAAATCCGTCGTAGAATAACCGGACGCTTATTTAGCCGGATGCGTGTTTCCTGCGAAGGCCAGAATGTAGAGAAAAAAACTGTACTTTAACATACACATTTCACGAAACCTAGACGGCACATGTTGTGATCGCGGAAAAGTACATCCTGTGCCCAGCTGGTCATGAACTCCGAAATGTTCAATTCAGGAAAGCAGCACTTCTATATAAACCTAGCTTCTCAGGGCTGTAGCCACTTCTTTCAACAACACTTTTAGGCGCCCGCTTCTCAATAGAGACGTCATGCTCACCGTAGTCCTCATTCTTTCCCTGGCAAGGCCTCTCGCTGGTGAAGGCAGCAGTCCAGACGCCCACCCTGACCTCATGCTCCAGTGAGTGCTGAGTGGAATTTTGTCCTCCTAAATTACAGCGCGTGTCCAGTGGAATTTCTGCCACCCAACGATCTACTAACAGCTTACAGGAACCAAACCCTGTTCTTTAGTGTAATGAAGGACCAATTCACAATGATTGTACTTAGTTACAAAACTGTTCACCATGTAGTTTTTGTACGACAATATTGAGAGTGACGGAAAAGCTGGGGTAAGTTGTATCTTAATAGGATGTAGGTTTTGGCGCGTTGGTGTTGAGTGTTGTACTTTACATGCGCTAAACGACCGATACTGAGGAGAAGCAGATTGATTTATTGCGAGGTTTAACGCGCCGACGCTACACAGGCGATGATGCGGGCCGTAGTGGAGGACTCCGGATTAATTTTGACCAATTGGGGATCTCCAACGTGAGCCGAAATCTCGAACACACCGGCGTTTCGCTTTTCGCCTCCATCACCAAGCGGGATTGAGGAGCTCCATACAAAGTGCAACTTTTAACGAACGTTATCATCAACATATCACTTGTTAGACTGCCTTTACACACGCACGAACACACGCACGCGCACGCGCGCACACACACACACACACACACGCGCGGCACACACACACACACACACGCACGCGCGCACACACACACACACACACACACACACACACACACACACACACACACACCACACACACACACACACACACACACACACACACACACACACACACACGCACGCACGCACACACACACACACACACACACGCACGCACGCACGCACGCACACACACCACACACACACACGCACGCACGCACCCACACAGTTCACCTAATTTCAAATCCGTCTTTCGACATTTCAGCCGGTCCTCTCGTCAAAAAACTCAACGTGATTAGTATAGACACTTTTTATGATTACCGCCTATTTCAAATTCGCCTTTTGACACTCCAGCTGGTCCTCTCGTTGAAAAACTCAACGTGATTAGTATAGACATTTTTATGATTACCGCCTATGCGCGGCTTTAAGAAGCGAGGCAAAGTGTAGCGAGAAATTATTAGTATCTTTGCGCAATTAATTTTCAATGTACCTGTGTACAACACTCGTCATACTGGACATTGGAAAGTTCGCTTTTGCAGAACCAACTATGGTAATCAATTGTTGTCTCACACTGTCCCCAAACTTCTAAATCATATTAGTGAACGTGGTGTTGACCTGCATTTTTTAGGATTCCGGAGTTTCTACGTATGTACCTGCTATAATGATTGCTCTTTTATTTTTAATTTATTTTTTTATCCTAGAGTACTAGTTCAGGGTATGAATGCAAGCAATGTTCGGCTAGACATTGTGTAAATTTCTTCCTTCTTATCTATGTTTACTTAAACACATTTGTTTTAACAGCTTATTTTTATTATTTTACGTCATTCTAAAGGAAAAATTGAAATTGCACTGTATTAATTATACGCAAATCCTCTAGGATGTATACTGTCAGGTGCAATCTACTGCCCATACACCCGTACGGGGCGAAATTTGTAAAGCTGTCTACAGCAGCTTTTTCTCTCCGCCAGTCATGTCTTATAAAGGAAAAACGCCAGCTGACTCAAGAAAATACAATTACTTTTCTGTGAGTGACAAGGAGGGAGTGCTCGCGAAGCAGTCCCCAGCACGTGCGATTTCGATGATGATGATGTTTAGAGTTTAATGGCGCAAGGCCGACTAAGGGCAAAGAGCGCCAAACAAAAGTGATTACATGAAAGTGACATGGAAGTAAAAAGAACACTTTAGTAAAATAAACAAAGTAAAAATACACAACGTAATGAAGATGACTGGTGTAAAGGGCCAGGTTGTCAACAACATGATAAGAAATGAGATGTAAAAAAGTTTTACTTCGGTGAGAAACTCGAAAACGCGTTTGATTGAGAACAGGGCTTCGTCTCCTAAGAAGAGTGACGGGTGTGGTGGAATATGTCGTGTGTGTAGTTGAGGGAAGTGTTTGCGTCGTGTAGTGTCGAGAGTGCCTTACATTGTATGAGGATGTGCATCACGGATAGGGCCTCTCCGCACCTACTGCACAGAGGTCTTGGAGACCCAGTGAGAAGGTGCGAGATGTGTTGCATGAGTATGCCCTATCCGTAATCTGGCCAAGGCGACTTCAGTGTATCTATTGCGTGTGTCGGTGGTGTATGGTCCCAAGTGTGGTTTTATTACGTGTAACTGTTGTCTGTTTGTTCACTCCAGTGTGTTTGCCATGTTTTGCGAAGTTGTTGTCTGATGTGTGGTTTCACGTCGGTGTAGGGTAATGTGGTTATGTCTACTGTATTCGAGAGTGTAGCAGCAGCAGCCATTCGGTCCGCTGCTTCGTTCCCGCTAATACCACTGTGGCCAGGGACCCAGCAAAGAACCAGTTCAAATTTGCGTACATACACCGACATAATACCCTTGACTATTAGATTTACCACGTGATTTTTGAAGACGTTGATGACGACAACGCCCGCACGACACTGAGGGAGTCTGTATATATAATGGATTGTGGGATGTGACTTTGAAGGATATGATTAACAACAAGAAGTACACCATTAGCCTCTGCCGTAAAGATACTGGTATTACTGTTAAGAGTTCTAGTGACATTAAGGCCGGGCCCATGCGCCGCGCAGGACACAGAGGTGGCAGTTTTAGAGGCGTCCGTATAAAATTCAGAAAATTGATACTTCTGCTGCAAATACAAGAAGTGCTGCAGAATTGCACATGTGGGAGCTCGGTTTTTATCTACATGTGTGAAGGATGTGTCGCATGATACAGGGCGGAGATGCCATGGTGCTATAAAATCTGTTTGAGAACTTTGTATGGTGTCTAAAAAGGAGACAGAAAGCTCTGACGCTTCCTCTCTAACTCTGTAAGAGAAGGGCGCAGAGAACGATGGTCGGTTTAGGAGTAGTGCAGTCTGAGACGTATCATAAAAAGCCGATTTAAAAGGATGGTGTGGCATAGATGAAATTTTAAAAGCAAAAAGAAGATCTGTGTATGCTCGCTGACGTTGTAGGTTCCACTTATTACACTCCACATAGAGGCTTTCGACCGGGCTAGTCCGGAAGGCGCCACATGCCAACCGGAGCCCCAGATGAAGCACTGGGTCCAGCATTTTGAGGGATGTCTTACTTGCTGACCCATAAACAATGCTTCCATAGTCTAATCGTGAACCTATCAGGCTGGTAAAAACACGTAAAAGAAGTTGTTTGTCAGCCCCATATGAAGAGTGGGAGAGAACCTTGAGTATATTCATGGCCTTTAAGCATTTATGTTTAAGTTGTTTTATGTGTTGAATGAATGAGAGCTTTTTGTCAAGGACTACACCTAAAAACTTGTGTTCATTTCTGACTGGAATTGAGACACCATTGAGTTTGATGTCTGGATCCGGCCGAATGCCGCGCCTTTTCGAAAACAAAACACAAGTACACTTCACTGGATTAAATTTAAAACCGTTGCTATCTGCCCAGCCAGCTAGCTTGTTAACACCAAGCTGGACTTGGCGCTCGCAGATAGACAGGTTACAAGACTTAAAGGATAATTGCACGTCGTCTACATAGATTGAGCAGGAAATGGTTGGTGGCAGAGCCTTCCGAAGAGAGTTCATTTTTACAATAAACAACGTGCAACTCAAAACTCCACCTTGCGGAACACCGTTTTCCTGCACATGAACTCTAGAGAGTGCAGTTCCAACTCGCACGCGAAACGTTCTTTCAGAGAGGTAACTGGCAAGCGTGTTCCACATGTTACCCGACATACCAAAGGACTTCAAATCGCTGAGGATGCCGTACCGCCAAGCAGTGTCGTACGCCTTTTCAAGATCAAAGAATACTGTCATACAGTACTGCTTATGCAGGAAAGCATCTTTAATATACGACTCTAACGCAACGAGTTGATCATTCGTAGATCGCCCCGCCCTAAAGCCCGCCTGGCAGCTCTCGAGAAGACCGTTGTACTCTAAGAAGTACACGAGTCTCCTGTTTATCATCTTCTCGAGGAGCTTGCACAGGCAGCTTGTCAGGGCAATGGGGCGATAACTGGCGGGAGAGGAAGGGTCCTTTCCTTCCTTCAGGAAAGCCACTACTATAGCCTCCCTCCAAGAGCGAGGAATGTGCCCCGAAAGCCATATGTTGTTGTATAGATGTAGGAGTGTTTCAAGAGTGTCTGGGTGTAGGTGTTGTATCATGGTGTATGTGATTTTGTCTGCACCTGGAGCTGAAGGCTTACATGTGCTCAGAGCAACCTTCAGCTCATGAATTGAAAAAAGGAGAATTGTAAGAAGTGTGCGACTTGTTGTTATCACGCAGGGACTTCTTTTCTACAGATGTTTTGTGTTTCATGAAAGTGTTTGTGTAGTGTGCTGAACTGGACACGTGTTCGAAGTGTTGTGCAAGTGTGTTAGCCTGGTCTTCCAGTGTGTCCCCTGTTGTACTAACCAGGGGCAGGCTGTGTGTCTGTTGTCCTTTTAGTTTTCGTATTCGTGTCCAGACTTTATGTGTGTCAGTGTACGAGTTGATGGAAGTGAGGAAGGTGCGCCAACTCTCCCTTTTCGCCTCACGACGCACTCGCTTTCCAAAAGCCTTTGCCCGTTTAAAAGAAATGATGTTATCTGACGTGGGGTACCGGCGAAGGACACCCCACGCCTTGTTCTGGGCCTCTCGCGCCCGCCTGCAGTCCTCGTTCCACCAGGGCCTCCTTGGGCTGCGGGACCCACTGGAGGCCTGGGGAATGGACTTTTCGGCGGCGTCGAGGATGTGCGCCGTGACGAGTTGGGCGGCTTCCTCCACGTGTAGGTGTTTTATGGTTGTGTGGTGTAGTTTAGATGTTTCTGTGAATGTACTCCAGTTTGCTTTGGATTCATTAAACCTGTTATGGGAAGATGGACTGCTCGGGCCTATACCTATATACGTTAATGAAGTGGGGAAATGGTCACTACCATATGGGTCCGTGCCCACACCCCACTCAAGACATGGAAAGAGAACTGCGGAACCAATAGCCAAGTCAAGATGAAGAGTATGTATTGTGTCCTAAGTTATGATATGTAGGCTGTTTTTTGTTGAAAAGGCATGCTCCGGAGGATGTAAGAAACTTCTCCAACAGGCGACCTCGGGCATCCGTTTCTGGAGGAGCCCCAAGAGAGTTGTGTGCATTAAGGTCGCCTGTTAGGATGTACGGTTCGGGCAGCTGGTCGACCAGCGCCTCGAGGTCAGAGCTCAAAAGTGTGACATCAGGAGGAATGTATATGGAGCATACCGTTATCAACCTATTAAAAATTATTGTGCGTATTGCTACAGCCTCAAGGACGGTGTTGAGAGCGACAGGATGGCATGCTAGGGATTTCCGGGCTATTATGGCTACACCGCCCGAAGAGTGTGTGCAGCCATCCCTGTCCTTTCTGAAGACCATGTACCTATTTAAGAAATTTGTGTGCTTGGAATTCAAATGCGTCTCCTGAAGACACATCACACTTGGCTGATTAGCATGCAGTATTTCGTATACATCGTCAAGATTTTTAAGAAGGCCTCTACAGTTCCATTGAATTATGTTTTCTCTTCCCATTATTTAGTGTGAGAGCTACTGGAGTGTGTTGGTTTGTTTATGTGTCGTCTTTCGGGGCTGTGACTCTCGCCTTTTTTGGCTTGTCAGGAGGCTTTGGCGTCGGGACGCGTTCCTTGCGCTGCGTTGCAGGCAGGAACGGCCCGACATCCATCTCGTCGTCGGATGTCCGAGGGGTGCCCGACGGACCGGGCCCCTGGACTTGGCCCCCCCTCGGGAGCCCTTTGTTTGAGCCGCCACCGCCGAGGGCGTCCGGGGCGCCAGAGGTGGCACAGGCGGTGCGGTGGCGGTGGGAACCGGTGCGGGGCCCGTGGTGTCCATCACCTCTGTACCCTCCAACGCACTGGAGGGCGGGGAGACAGAGGCGGGAGCGGCACCGGTCCCGACGGAAGAGGTTGCTACCACAACCGCTGCTGCCTCAGCAAGCGGCGTGGTGGCGGGTTGGGCTGCCAGAGGCAACCCAGGGGGGGGCGGGCGAGGGACCAGGTCAGACTCGCTGAACTGGGTCCCTGTGGAAACGAGACGGCCGCTCCGCCCCCCGGCGAGCCGCGTCGGCGTACCTCCCCAGGGGGAAAGAGGCGAACCTCTTTCGCGCCTCTGGGAAGGTGATGTTTTCAGTGACTTTGATGTTGATGATTTTCTTTTCTAGTTGAAATTTTCGCACTTGCGGGAGTATGCCGCATGCGGCCCCCCCGCAGTTTACACAAGTGAGAGTTTCGGCTGAGCAGTTCTCGCTCGGATGATCGTGCGCCGCGCACTTTGCACACGTCGTTCGGCCACGGCAAGAGTTCGTACCATGCCCGAACCGCTGGCACTTAAAACAGCGCCGCGGGTTCGGGATGTACGGACGGATGGAGCAACGGATAAAACCTGCATTTATGTATTGTGGAAGAATTGCGCGGTCGAAAGTCAAGATAATGTGTTTGGTGGGAATCTCCTTGTCGTCTCTGCGGATGGTGATGCGTCTCACGGCAGTGACGGCCCTGATCCTTCAAGCCGGCAAGGAGAATCCGCATCGGTTTCGTTCAGGAGGTCTGTCTCGGATATCACACCCTCCGAGCTGTTGAGGCTCCGATGGGGTGTGACCCGGATGTCAAGATCAGCCAGTCTAGTCTGAGCTAGAAGCTTGCAGACTGCTGCTTGTCATTTATTTCAATTAAGAGTTCACCAGACCTTTGTTTTTTGCATTTAATACGAATTTTCCTACTATGGCTCAAGATACTTGGGCGATCAAGAAGACTGGACTGAGATGCAAGAGGGTGGGTTGGATGAGGGATTTCCATCACAAGAAATCGAGAAAATGGTCCGGTTCAGGAAGGTTAACGACGGCAAACGGAGGAAAGGATACTTCGGTGCGGCCCCTTTTCAGGGACCGATCACGGTTGGGGGGGTTTTTAGGACAATACCATAAAGCATAGTATAAAAGCAGTGAACGGGGGTACTTTCTTCCACAACCTTACCCTGATAGCTGAGGAGTCCCGGAGCTCCCTGCCTGGTAAACAGACAGGGAGCCCATCCGCCGGAGCTTGACCTGGGCTCCGACGGCCACCGTTAGAGGTTTCTTCTACCTCACCCTTCACCTTAAAAACACGTCACCACGGTTGGATCCAGCTTATGTTTGGGGGCTCGGGGTCCGCGGTATCGCCAGTACCGTCACCAAGATTGCTCAAGGGCCCCGTGCGGGGGCACGTGCGATTTCCTCTGCATCTTATCGCTCGGGTTGTCTGGTTCTTGTTTTTCCCAATGATGTGCTGGAAGCTGTTGTGTGAGGGCTCCCTCTACGTCACTGAGGGAAGAAGAATTGTATTTTCTTGAGGAAGCTGACCGTCTATCATCATAATGTAATTATAGTGACCCGTGCCCCAAAAGTGATGTAACGCATAGGGGAAGGGAAGATCTGTATGTGTTTTGTGTGTGTGCGCGCGTGCGTGTGTGTGTGTATTTGTGTGCGTGTGTGTTTGTGTGTGCTGTAGTTGTGTGTTTGTGTTCGGTTGTGATATGTTGTGTGTGTGTTCGTTTGATGAGTATATGCTAGAGATGTGGATTAAGATAGATTCTGATAGATCGATAGCTAGATAGATAGATGAGATAGCGATAGATAGATAGATAGGATAGATAGATAGATAGTAGCATAGATAGATAGATAGACCTAGAGAGAGAGAGAGAGACGACTGAGACTTGAGAGAGGATGAGAGAGGAGAGATAGAGAGACGCGATCTGGAGAGATGAAGGGAGGGAGAGAGGGGGGATGGAGGGAGTAGGAATGGTTTTAAAAGTTTGGTATTTTCAGAGTAACGTTTGTTGAAAGTTACGCTTTACGTCTCGCTGTCTGTCTTCAGTCATTGTCTTTTTTTGCAAGGGAACTACACTATGCTATATCCAGCCATGTTTAGAGATCGGGACGTTGGAGTAAAATTGGCTTTCAAAAAGATGCGGGTTCCAAGCTGCCACCTCTGCTCACAAGACTTTAGGGTTATCAAAGGATGAAGGAAAGCCTCATATAGCAGTGGGGGGCAAACTTTATACAAATTGTAAATATTGGAGCAAGAGTGGCTGACAGGAAGATTGTTTAATTCTGAGTTCTTTCATCATGTATTCATTTCGAAATGGAGATTTTACGGCCAAATAAGATTCATCATAGGTGAGATAGAACGGCATTGATCCCTCGTGGCTGACAGGAAGATTGTTTAATTCTGAGTTCTTTCATTCATGTATTCATTTCGACATATGGAGATTTTACGCGCCAAATAAGGATTCATCATAGGTGAGATAGAACGGCATTGATCCCTCGTCGGCTGACAGGAAGATTGTTTATTCTGAGTTCTTTCATTCAGATATTCATTTCGACCTATGGAGATTTTACGCGCAAACTAAGGATTCATCATAGGTGAGATAGAACGGCATTGATCCCTCGTCACCTCTGCTTGTATTGTAGCCGACCTTTTGGTACTCAACCTCCTGATTAACATCTTGAACATGGCACCATAGTAAATATCTCGTGCGTTCAGCCATAGGATATGCTTTTCGTATTCTTCTGCAGGCTGCTGAAGAATACGACAATACTACTTTGCCCAAAAAGTTCCCGTCACCCAATTTGTAACGTCATTGTTGAGTCTTCATTGACGCTTAAATTTTGCGAAGCGTTTTGAACATGTATAAAGTTTGTAAACCCGCTCTCGCAGTCTTAGCTAACCGATCATTTTTTGGGGGTAACTGTCTCCATCTTAATAATGCCAGCTCTTTAGCAAGATGGAAACCGTTGTTTTCGAAAAAAAAACAGGTGCTGAGAGAAGAAAAACAACTGCATTTATTCAGTTTCAAGCCTTAAGTGGGTGAAGCTCCGTTTAAAAAAATGCGTAGTGGTCTTTAAAAGGCACTAGTTTGTTTAGCAGCACCTCTACTCTCTACGTAATTTTGCCAGCCTTGTAAATACTTTCGTCATAGAAAGTACCAGCGTCGGAATATTGAAGGTGCGGTGAGAAAACTTGTACGTGCTAAAAATAAAACAATTTTTTTATAAGTTTGGTCTGCAAAAAGGAAAGAGTGATTTTTCGAACGAATATCCGGAGCGAAATTTGGTTTTCGTATTCATGCCCAATTCAAATGTTCAAGGAAATGTTGACCAACATCATTCATTTACACGGTGCGCGATAGCTTTCTGCCAACAGGTTGTCACAATATTTCGGAAACTTTTCACATTCCTGTTATGGTAAAGTTATTGTCTCAGGATATGCTCTTCCAATCTCACCCTACTTATGCGTACTTTGTTTTGTATACTAAAAAAAAATTCAATAAATTTATTACGCCATTGATACTTGAGAGAGGGCGGTGTTTAATATCTCGCATGTATGGTTTATATTTTTACAATAATGGCACAGCATTCGTGCACCAATTCACCATAAATTTATATTGCAGACACCAGTTTCGTTCTCCTACACAGAGTTAAGGGACACAGAATTCACCGCATGTCTTCATTTGTGTCACCCAGTATATTTAATTGACAGAGAAGGAAGTATTTATTTTTTTTGTAATTGGTGTCTTTTCTTCTGTGTTCGCAGGTGTACAACAAGTTCAAGTAGGCGGGGTGACCATTGAAAACGCCAAAATTGGGCAGACGATGCTTTTGAACTTCACGTTGACAATCAGTCAGGCGCTCCAATCAGAGCCAAAGATGCAGTTTACGTTCAAGAAACAAAGTGGCTCAGTAATTCCTTGCATCAACGGCGTCGGGTCATGGTGGGTCAAATATACTAGTACTGGAACAGTTTTTTTAGATATGTACTGTTTAAAGCTACCTTACCTCTCATCGTTCTAATACGCAAGTACAGATGTCCCCACAAATGAAAAACAGACCTGAAATACAAGCATTTAAATTAGATACATGTACGTATTTCTAATGTCGTGAAAGGGTACTGAGGGGCTCTACCATCAAACTGAACAACCACGACATTTTTTTTCGTGGTTCTGTCAGAGTTGTTAGCTTGTGGGATAATTAAGTGTTAACAACGCAGCTGTTGTTACTGGGCGTAAGTTCGCCGTTGCATGAAAAAATAAAAAAGGAAATGCCGGGCCCTCCTGAACACACGCCTCGCAGCAACCACCGAGCATCCTCAGCACGTGCAGTGGCTTTAGCAAAAGAAAAAAAAAACTGGCAAGAACCTTGATGAGCGAGAAAATGGTGGAGCGCTCATGAGCGTGTGCTCGTGGTGGACCACCGTGTTCCCCGCCTCGCGCAGTGGCTTTAGCAAAAAAAAACCTCCAGCTCCGCCTTCAGGCGCTACCGTGCATTAAAAAAAACTCCAGCGCTAATTGCTAAAGGTGAAAAGACAAGCCTGCTTGGGAGAGGTCACCGCGGCCGCCACATTCTCTAGAAGCTATTATGGATATTAGGAGAGACGGCTACGAGTGCGCCAGTCCTTCAAGAGGCGACTTGCAGAACCCTCCAGCGCTGCTCGAGTCGATGACGAAGAGCTGTTGAAGTCCACAATGCTGAGGATGACTTTGCACCCACCATTGGTCGCGAATAACGCGATGACCTCTTCGACGCAAATGCCGACTATTACTAGCGGCGCAACTATGCAAATAAACAATGATACTGAAACTTAACCATGTATCCGGCATTCGTCACGTACAACAGCTCTGTCATTCAAGTATTGCGCAGTGCATTTTTTGTATTTTTTGTCAAGGTGTCGTTAAGCGAGAGTGACGTCTTTAAAGGGGTCAACAATAACGTATAAACCCACATGATGATATATTGCGTCTCATCGGGCTGCCAACTTTTCTTGTTGAATGAGTTTCTGACTACTTGGCGAATAGCAGCCAATATGTAAATATTGATGGTTTCATTTCTAGTACTCTACCTGTTACTTCCTGAGCCCACCAGGCAGCGTTTTGGGCCCCTTACTTGCTGTAATGACTTCGTATTAGCAATTAAAGAACTCTTTAAAGTTCTATTATTCTTTGCTGGCTTGCGTTAATTTTAATATGAAGACTTGTATTGACCAACCGGATCCTAACGCTTCACTCGCTGACATCAATTCCTAGTCATGAATGGGGCATGGTTTTAAACCCTGGAGAAATCACCACCCTTCGCCTCCGCAAAAAGTGCAATTTCCATCTATTTTTGTGCTCTCTCGAAGGAAATCACCTACGAAGTTCAGAAATAAAAATACGTGATGATATCAACAACAAACAGCTTCAGCAGGAATTTCCACAATGCTAACATTTCTTCAATCTTCCTCTCGTATGCTGGTTTCCTCCTGTCGTATGCCAATAAGTTTAAAGGAGCCCTGAAGACAAAATGCAAGTTTGTGTTATTCGAAAGATTTCGTGTTTTATAGTGCCCCCAGCGCTTGTCCGAATGCCAACGATGCTTTATTGACTAAAAAAGTAATCAATTTAGGCTAAAATTTTGATTTTCCCGCTCAATCGTGCGTTCTCGTGGTCCCAAATGACATCACAGGACCCGAGCGCTCTGCAGCCTAGGGTCCCTTGATTCACGCATCCGCCGTACAGGGTGGAGACACGTATGCGCTGGCGCCGCCATTTTGGGTCCCACTCGCTCGCTGCCGAAACAAGTCATTGTATCAAAACCGCGCTAAAATTATCGCAGCAACGGGGTTAACTGGCGAAGTTTGAATCATCTTATCTGTTTCGCGTTGCTGGGTCTCGTGGGAAACGAGAACAACGCGTTGTGCACGTTGACCCAACTGCAGCGGCACGGGACCGTTCAAAGGGTGTCTCCACCCTGTACGTCGGCTGGCACTGAGGTATTCGCGCGGTTGTTTACGTTACTGAACCCAGATGGCGCCACCATACCGTGGCGTGTCGTTTTCTGCCTTTTTTTCATTCTGGAAGAAAATGGTTTCGTGAAACATGGTGCTCGCTCGACAAATATGTTCACGTAAGACACCGTCGCTACAATCAATCGGCCAGTGTCGTCTGAGACAACCCCCAAAGCCCCGCAGTTCTGTGCAGCTAAACAAGCATAGTGCGCGCAGTACCAACAACAGCAGTACGAAGCGGTACTTCTATGTTTACATGGGCTTTCGTAACTTACACTTCCCACCATTCTTACGACTTTAAAAAGAATGTGCCCTAAATTTAAGCGCAAATAGCTCGTTCGGCAAGCTTGTAAGCTCTGCCTAATTTGCGTTTACTTTCGCCGGCCTCCGCCAATCGCAGAACTGGCTCGAATGACATCATAGGTTCTGTTCGCGGGAAATGAGTAGTGGGTCGCATGGCCATTCCCCTTTTTTTCCTAATTATGTAGCTTATTTGAGCGAAGTTTACGTTAAAAGTGGTGTCAGTATGATTCTAACGAGGCAATCTTTTGAAGGAACCAAACTTGTGTAATCTCTTCATGGCTCCTTTAAAGATGCTTCAGTTAAAGTTCAATCGCTTTCATATGCACCATTCCTCAGCGTAAGATAAAATGCACCGTTGGGAGCCCTTTACGACCTAAAATATAGACTTGCTTCAAAAGATTCAAACAAGGGCTGTTGTTTTTTCATATGTCGCACAGATTCCTTTTCCGAGTTCATGAAAATAGCGGGTTTCAAACATTGGTGTAGTCAGGAGAAACTTTCTCCGCCTTAAATTCCTGTACTTGCTCTTCATCGTAAACTAGCCCTAGACTCAGTCCCTTTTTCAAACCCCTTACTACTTGTCGCATTCGTCATTAAAATTTCCTGTCTTTAGTTCGCTTCTACTAATTTGTTCATATTTCTTTTTTTCAACAACCTATTAACTACTAAAACAATACACCGGAAAAATACCTGCACTCTTTTTATCCATTGAAAGTGTTTTTCAGAAGTGCCTCACGAGCACGTTTTTTGTTACTTTTGTTGTCTTATTTTTTTGCCAATTATGTCGCACTTAATATGCTCTGTTCTGTATCTATGTGGATCTTTCCACTTTGTGCCCTTCCTGCTTGGCCCTCTAGGCCAGCACTATCTTCTCCAATAAATAAATAATTAGGTTGTTGGAGAGGCATCGCTTGTGTACTGGCGGCCACTTCAAACCCTACCCCTGTGAAGCGTATTAAGCCGCATGGCGGTAGCGGTCATAAACGCATTTTGAGCGGCCCTGGGAGGGGAGGGTGATTATAAGTGCAAGGACCATCATGGGCTCGTTCAGCTTGACAAAGGGTTCCGGCTGCAGAAGAGTCGTGATATAAACAGAAGGGCAAAATGGTATCCGGAAAGCTGAGAGGTGGAGGGGGGGGGGGGGGGGGGCTACGCGAGTCAAGCAAAAATAAGAATTTGTAGTCCGGAGACCCATGAAATGCTGCATTGTTGGCTTGCGCAATGACCGATAAGGTCTCATCCTAATTCTTGCGGCAAAAATCAGTGCATATGGATATCATGTTCGTGAGAGTCCTGTATGTATGCTTTGTTCAGCCATTCGCACAGCGTTTAATATAAAAAAACACCGAAAAAGTGAAACAAGTTTTTTATGTCGTCGGTAATAAACTGTCGATCTGGTTACTTATTATTATCTGCGGGCAACCATGCTAAAGACGAGGCAGCATTACAGGAACACCAAAACAATGGCTGCGTCGCAAGTAGCCAACGTTTTAGTTCCTGCGTATCGCTAAGATGGCCGCTAGGCGATAACAGAACGATTAGTGTTCAAGAGCATGAAAAAGAATGTCCGATCAATAATGCCGATTTGATTGAAGAGAAAACAGGAACGGTGTACAGCCTGAAGTTGGCCAGGTATGTAATGTTTGGAGGACGAAAGTATCACTGACTCGAAAGGCAACTCGACACGTCGGGATAAACATCACAATGCCTTTTAATCCAGCAATAATATTCTTGAGTGTGGCACAAAGTTCCTATGATGCCATTGTGACCGAGGTGGTTATCATTCGCATAGCGCAAAATACAAGCCCGTTGCTACCTTGGTACGACAAGAAGGTATGTTGTTGTGAATGTTTGAAAAAAAAAGAAAGTGAAGAAAGACTTCGTACCCAGATGGGGCCCGAACACAAGTCATTCTGAGAAGTACAATAATTCGCCTTTCCATCATTCCTTCCTCGCGTACTTGATGGTTTACCTTCGTTCTATGTTCATGGAATGCGAGTCCTTCGTTCCGAATTATTATTCAAAGTAATATTATTATTCAAACCTTCTACCCAGGAATCTTTTTTCTGGCCTTATATATAGATATATAGGCTTCGAAAGAGGTTAGACTCCAGACGGAAACGTCGTAATTGAGCAGCACTATATAACAAGCATACAGCACTATATAAGAAACATATAGATGTATGTTATATGCATTCTCAGCGCTGTCTGTACGCGGGCACCGCATCATAGCTGGTTTTAGACCAGCGGATCAGCTCTGTTCATGGTCATGGGTGTTACCGTTTCCTTTCAATGAAGGATAGACCGTGACATAATGGGAGAATAAAGGAAGGTCGTTCCGCGCCAATAAAGATTTTGGGCTACCCCTTCGAGCACTCCAAAATTATCCGCGCTGCGTGAGCGGTGGTTTGGTATTTCAAGTGCCACATTCCTGCTTTTGCAGTAACGTCCGGTTCATCAGGGCTGAATGTACCTCTTTTTTCAGCACGTACAAGCTTTGCGGAGGAACCAGCAGTGTAGAACAAAAGTTGGGGAGGCTGTGGAACAACGTTTGCCCGGTTCCCGCTATCACAGTACAACAGTCCATTAAGGCGGACCTAGACTCGGCCATACAACTCATCATTGGAGTAAGTAGCCAACGGCATCCTGCTCAGCCAAGAGCATTGAAAGATTCCAGCCAAGCTATACTCGCATAGCTTAAACTTAACGGAAATTTTTCCGCCGATGGTTTATTTCCAAGAAGACGACCACTGGAAAGGTGACAGTCGAGTGCCATTACTTCAAATACTTTTACAAAAATAAGTAAGGCAAAATGTCTGATTCTGGATGGTCAGAAGCCCTTCAAGTGGAGCTGTTGGGCGAGAAGGTGAGCAAGATACGACAAAAATGGAATATTGCGACACAATCTGCAGTTAAGTTCAACACTCCGCTAGTGGCACTTTTTATTGATAGGGTAACAAAAAATTAATTTTAAAATACATAATAACCATTGGGAGCGGTAAATTAGGAACATTGATGAGAAAATTGTGCCGAAATTGAATAACTTTCAAATTGCGCATGCAATCTTTTTTATCACGGTTTGTCTTAGGGACGGTTGATGAATTTGACTATTTCAGTGTTGTTCGAATTCGCTAGGGCATTTATTTACGTATTGTTTTGGTTGGAGTTGGGTGCATCTGTTTTCCCGAAGCACAACAGTTTTCTTCGTTTTGTTTTTCCGTTCAAATTTTATATCACCTCTCCTCAGGCTACCTTAAAAAAAGAGTTTCTTTTTATTTGCTTTTTTGTTTGTTCGCGAGGCGGCCTTGCGCTTTGTTTTTGTTTTTTCGGCTTTTTATACTGTTTATGTGGCTGTTCAAACCTGGTTTTTCTACAGCGCTGTTTTATAGGCTACTGCCCCCATATAATGGTCAAAACATCTCCATGGTCAAAACATCCAGCTGCCAGAGGACAAAATACTTTTTAATTGGTGTGGGAATTGAACTTGGGCTTTAAGACACGGAGCTTGTAAATTACTGCAATGCTATGCCGGAATGTCGACAGGTCCAGAGAAGAGTTATCCTACTGTGTGCCTCGTAACAAGTACATGTAACGACATGTAAGTTGACGTGACAGGCTCCCCGAATATTCAGAGGTACGGAGGGCTCCCTGGTCAGGAACTAAACATATTCCCGGATACCTCAGAGGCGACACTATAGAGCTGCAACAATGCTGGGAAGGTTTCTCGGGGCAGAAACAGTACTCTCTCACTATAGAAGAATATGACCTCCCTGATGCAGTACTACGCCTAAACCGCACATGACCAAGCACCGTAACCCTCGGCCCTTACTCCTAAGCAGCTGTAGAGTACCTGACCACGGTTCTCTGGTCGTGAACACGCGGTCATTGCCATGGTGTTGGATAGGGCAGCAATACACCATAGGGGGCAAGAATCTGTGGGTCCCGACCAGCCACCTCTGTACATTGCCCCTGGCAGAGTTGACCGCGTGAACCCTGTCTAGCAAGGGAAGCTTAGCTGTACTATTCAGAGGAACTCTCGAACATTAGGTGGGATATCACAGGACTGCTAAAGCTGAGAAGAGGAGAAGGCTTCATGGGAACGAGTAGCAGGGGCATATTGTGTGTTACCGAATACCTCGAGTAAAAGAAGAGGATGGGGTGAGATTCTCGATCTACTGAGAGATTGCAGGTAATGTGCAGAAATTCTTAAGCATAAACGAAGAGTCGCAGTAGTTGTTATCAAGTGAAGAGGAGATACATGTGAAAGGCAGTACAAGCTTACGCACCACCACTTAGCTAGGATGATGTGCCCTTGGCAGTTTTTACGAGTACTCCAATAGCCATGAGTCAGGGAACAGCACAGTTCGTCATTTCGAGGAAAGATGGTAACTCTAAGCTAAGTGATACGCGAATTGGAAAGAGATGAGTTTGAAACTTTGGAGTAGGCAGTGGACATGACCTAGGAGACAGATTGGTTACGGCTTAGGCACACCTATTCTTTCCTTTACGGTCACTCGACTTACGAAAATACTACAATACGTAAGTGATCGCAATGCCTAAAGCTACGTGTGTATTTGTTGCAATGAGAAGTTGCGTTCTCACTTTTTGGGCACTCGTGACAAAGACTTTTTGTTCTTCTAGATAAAGTTGACCATGTTGCATTTTTTCTTGCAGTTCGCTCCGACGACTCTCAATATTGAAATAAAGGTGATCAATGGAGGAACCACAGTCGGATGCCAAAGCTTTCCCGTGAACATTGCCAAAGCTTGATGCTTTGGTGAGGTGCAAGCAACTGGCCGAACTTCCAATTCAGTCAAGTGCAGTGCCAGAAACAAGGGACAAATAAATATTTAAATAAAAATGAAAGGAATCCAGTCTCGCTACTGCGCAAGAACTGGGAATTCAGATTGCTAGTCTATATCTGTTCGCGGATGATTTTAAGAAGTGATCTGTTTCACTTTTCAACGATATTGTTGCAGGCTTAAAGCGCGTTTACATGGATGCGGGAGTAGGCCGTATCGAATTTGATTTGTCGCTTTCACATACCGCATCGCATCGCGTGTAAGCTGGACAATTCGCTTGGTTGACGCGTAGCATCCGATACGCTAAACCAGGGTAGATCGAGAACAGAAATGTGACTTCCCGAACGCATGTAGCGGCAGTCGCATTGCATTGCTCGGGTCGGCTCGGGTGTTAGGCTTAGCCTCGTGGCTTAGGCTTAGCATCGTGGCGGTTGTTTGACCGCTGCTTGCTGTACAACTGCGGATGACAATCCTTAACACAACTTTTCACCACATTATAATCCCCCTGCTCATATGTGGAACTTTATTTCTGCGATAATTGCCGTTTGAGCGATCGGTGAACAAGACATCTACCGTGGACCTGTTATGATTCTTCTGCGCAGGTAGCGCCATGACTGCTTGCCGCACCGCGCGCCGCGGTGCCGGGTCGGACGTCGAGCGTCCGCGGCCGGTCAGCATAGGCTCAGCATCGGGGCCGATATCTGATCGCCGCTTTTAAAATTAGGGCTGATAACAATTTCTAGCACTTTCTCGCATGTGGAACTTCTTTTTCGTGATTGGGTTGATTTGGAAGAGTGGCGATAAGATGTTTCTACGGTGATCTGCGCCGGTTGAAGCCGCTTTGTGTCCGTGCGGGCAGGCGCGGCCGGCGTGTGCGCGGGCCGTTTCCGAGGGCAGAAAACCCTTCAAAATTTTTTTCTTGTGAACGACGCGCGGAATGTACAAATTTACCTCAGATACCGTCGTAGTTGATCGGGTGGGTCGGGGAACCAGCCGCAGGTTTCGCTTCAGCCTGATAGACGCAAAAGGAACACAGGCAACTTGCCGGCAACCGCTGGTCACGCCGGAAATGCGACACCACAACTCCCTATTATGACACAGGGCGGCGCTAGTCTCCAATGCGCATGCATGTAAACCCAAATGCGTGGCATTTGCCCGATTCGACGAATCAATCGATACGCTACAGTCGCATTCATGTAAACGCGCTTCAAGATACACAGTACGAAACTCTGGTCAGCTCCGTAACTCAACACTTGCGCCTTAGATCTAAACTTCACCTTGTCATACTACACGTTAGAGAAAAAAACAAAACGAGCATAAAATACTAAGGCAATCATCATGTGTTTGGGGCTTTTTTGATTTCCGCTTATGTCTTAACACACATCTGACCATGTATATCACAAAATTTTATGGTTGTAATTAACAAACGTTTGCCTAATACAGATTGGGGACCAAACAAATTGCAAGGCTGATTTGTCAATCTTAAGTAAACGTGAGGACGTCATCCTTGTCACTTGCGAACTTCGAGATCACCGCGATGCGCGTGCCTTTCTCAGGTATTAGAAGATTACAACGCTCCGTTTGCCGTACGCACCTCGCACGCCACACCAACCGTGGATCAAAGGAGAACGCTAACGAGGTAAGAAAACAAAATAAAAAAGCCCGTTCAAGGACAAAGGAACGTTGCCAGGCAACCGCTTCGTTCATACACGTCTGGCAGTGCAACAAAAAATAACATACACGTCTGGCAGGCTACGAAAAAAAAACATGGTATCAAATAACCAAACGGTGCCCACCGCTTGAGTTCTGCTATGCTTATATTTCTTAGTGAGGTGGCTTCGTCTTTTTGTGTTGGGACCGGACAATACATGCTTTGCGAAAATACCCAAAAGGAAGAAAAAGAATACCATGACGAATAGGAAGAAAGACGAGAAATGGTTAGAAGCATATAACAAGCACCGAGTGGGGCACGCCTCCCTCACCAGCGCTGAACTCGTTCTCTTTCGCAATTATGGGTTTTCCCAATCAGGTGTTTTTAACACACGCCTATTAAAGGCGATCATCCTTCTTGAGGTTCCTAAACGCGAAATTGGAGTTCCTAAACCTGGTAGCGGACCCGTTCTCCTGGGATCCGTTGCTAGTGTGAAGAGAATCTAGCTCGACCCCCAGCTCTGGTGTTTCCCCAGTCTTGTACCACTCGGGAAACCTGCGTCGTTTTTTATTCCCAACCATGCGTCAGTTTATTTAATACTAGCTTAACTTTTCATAGTTTGTTACGCAGACATTAATACCGAGCTGGTGAAAGATTTCAACTGTAAATGCATTATTTACTAATTCATCACCTGAATAAAACTTCATATGCCTTCAAACGGAGCTGATGAAGCTACCATTGTGGTAGGTGTTAATTTATTGGCAAGTTTATATATTCTATTCCAATTTTGTTTATACTCCAAATGAATGGCCGTAGTCACGCATAAGTCAATTGGCGTCAGTATACGTCGTAAATATTTTTAGTGATGATTGCGATTGATGCCACAAAGTGGTACTTGCTTTCTTTAATTGTTCCACTTGGTTGACGTCAAAGTGAACTACACCTAGTCAATTGCATTACTTCACACGACTTCACATATGCGTTGTCATCAAAGAACAACGGTGAATGAATCACAATTCTTGATTGAAACACCCACTAATAAGAGGATGTGGCGGGGGGGGGGGACATCAGTTATCTGTACTGGCGGAAATAAATGTTTGGTTTCAACATAGCGACTATAAAAATAACTTCCAAACGTACACTTGTTGGCACATGGCGGAGCTGGCTTTTATAAGGCCGGTAACCTCCTTTATGGCAGCACTTCCCTAGCAATCATTATTGTGCTATAGGAATAAAATACGGCATGATAAAATGAAACCACTTTTTTAATGACCCTGTATAAATTCTACAATGAGAATGAACTTTCTGTGGCGGCAACCTGAAATACGGAGCTGACCTCGTCATAGTGAGTAGGCGAGCAGCAGAAGTGCAATCATCCTTCGCAGCTAAGCCGGCACCGACGGAGGTGCTTGGCAACTCCAGGAGGGAGCAATTGCGCAATCGTCGCGCACTCCGCTTTTATATTGTAGCGTGACTGCGTTATGACGAACCATGACGGCTGTCAACGCTTTTCGAATATACGTAATGTTTTCTTGTTGCTGAGAAGTGTGGATATGTATGATTCACGCCGCCAGTTCCGTCAGTTTGAAACGGTTTTGTCAATATACGCTCCTTGTTCAATAAATATTTCTGCGT
This sequence comes from Haemaphysalis longicornis, assembly GCA_013339765.2. Lineage (NCBI taxonomy): Eukaryota > Metazoa > Arthropoda > Arachnida > Ixodida > Ixodidae > Haemaphysalis > Haemaphysalis longicornis. The sequence goes on from CM023455.1 coordinate 128,672,491, forward strand.
TTGACCCGGCCTCTAAATGGAGTGACAGGCAGAAAAAAACGTTAAAGTTATGCTTGCACTGGTGAGACTACCGCCTGTAAATCTGAAGAAACATCTGTAACTGAAGCACTATTGGTATTTACGCTTTATGCGTTTTATCACCTTTTTACTCGTGACAAACCCGACGCTTGAAAAAAAAGTTGTACCGAGTTCACCTCAAGCGGATACGAAAAAACTTAGTGAAATAGGCTCTCTGTTCAGCTTAGAGCTTAGAAATTGCCTCCGGGCATTTTGAGGTATTGCATTCACCTGCTATTTTTTGTGCTCTAAACTCTTCGACACGAGCAGAAACTCTGTGCTTCGCGCTTATAAGCCAACAAGCCATCTCGGTTGCGAGTAGAAGCTGATACGTTGTGCGTATAAAAATACCACGCGTTAGCTACGGCTACTTGAGCCAAGTTATCCTGCGTGTTTCTTCATGGAGGTGAGAACAGAAAAGTTGAGCCGGGCGTGTGTTTCTTATAATTTTAAGAAACATTTGACCTTCTCTCGACGATAGGTTTTGGCACATTCTATTCAATTGCTATCATAAGAGAGAGAGAGAGAGAGAGAGAGAGAGAGAGGAGAGAGAGAGAGAGAGAGAGAGAGAGAGAGAGAGAGAGAGAGAGAGTAAAATTTATTCAGTTTGCCAGCTGTGTTGCTTAGTCGTCGGCTGTGAGCCCTTGGGCTCTGGCAGCGTCCTCAGCCAGCTGGACGGCCCAGAGTTCATCTTCCGGGCTGGAGCTAGCAGCACGGTCTCCCACTGCTCACTGTTAGTGATTGTGCGGCCATTTGTGATCGTCTGCGGACACTGCCATAACATGCGCGCCAGGTCCGCTCGTTCCTGACATATGACACTGTGGGGAGTTGCGCACTGGGTAGCAATAGCTATACACAAGTGGGTTTGGAAACGAGTAGTCTGTAACAGTCGCCAGACCACCTAATTCCGCTTACTGAGGGATGGGTCCGCTGCATGTTGAAAACATTTGTTCAGTCTATAATACTGCGGATTTGTTTTTATTTCGTAGAATGTGTATACATGACTTTTATTCATTTGCGTAAGTGCTAACTTTCTCAATATCGGCGTCCGCCATTGCATTGGTATATGTCACCATCCCAATTATTCGAAATCAAGAATTTTGTTAGTTGCTGCAAGTTTTCGATGTATTTAAGCTGGGGCTCCGAAAATATATGCTCGCCAACAAAATATAACGAGCTTAGCAGGAATGGGAGAGCACGCGGAACAAAGCGGCAGAAAGTAATCACTTCACACTGTTTTTTTTTAAAATATAGCCTGTGCAAACGCTCTCATAAAATAAGCGGATGTACATCTACCCGATCTGTATTTCCACGACATTCTAGAATGTGGACTGAAACAGTGCTTTAACGCGCGCATTTTACAAAATTAGACAGCAGTTGTAGCAGCCGCACAAAAATTTATTAATGTCCATTTGGTCATGAACCAGGAAAAGCTGGAATTTTCAGTGACAGAGCACTTGTGTAGTACGAAGTGCTCTAGTCCCTGTATTCCAATCTCATAGTAGGATAGTAAGGTGCTTTGCTATAGAGCCGTCATGCTCGTCATATTCCTTTTTCTTTTCTTGGCAAGTCCCTCTTTGGGGAAGGGATCCGTCCAAACGCCCTCATTGACATCATGCTCTAGTAAGTGCTGAATCGTATTTCCCGCAGTGAGCTCGAATACATGGCCAGTGTAAACTCTGCTGGCTTACGTTCTGCTAGAACCTTACTGTTAACCAAATGTGTTGTTGGGCAATGTCGAATAAATCGCCGGAATCATGTGCAAGATATGGACCACCGATGCAGCTGCTATCGCCGAATGAAGATTTCCAACAACCACCCTTTTGCGACGTCTCCATCGGACCTCCTAGCCTGGTGCGCACATTCATCTGCGTGCCAGCGTCATCGACGTCGACACCTACGGCACCAGCTGACTTAAAGGGATGGCCGGCCGACAGTCTCTTCAGTGGGCACGGGAGCAGTTCCGGCAGCATGTTTGACGCTCCACGCTTTTGCATTTCGCAGGCATTCATCGTTCCGCTGTTACTGCTCTGTTCGCCGGAATCATGTGCAAGATATGGACCACCGATGCAGCTGCTATCGCCGAATGAAGATTTCCAACAACCACCCTTTTGCGACGTCTCCATCGGGCCTCCTAGCCTGGTGCGCACATTCATCTGCGTGCCAGCGTCATCGACGTCGACACGTACGGCACCAGCTGACTTAAAGGGATGGCCGGCCGACAGTCTCTTCAGTGGGCACGGGAGCAGTTCCGGCAGCATGTTTGACGCTCCACGCTTTTGCATTTCGCAGGTTGCGTAGCAATTCTTGTTATACGCTAAAAGAAGCGACAACCGTTGCTTGCTTGTTCTCCCGTGCCCCGAAGTGCTTTGTGAAAGTATTTGTGACTGTATTTCTATGATGCTACTGTTGATATGCTCTGGTGACGTAGAATTGAATCCTGGGCCGTATAATACTCGTTCCGTAGCACCCCTCGATGTTGAATCACTGCCAACCGACCCATCCGAGCAAATGACTGCAATCTTTACTATACTTAAAGACCTCCAGGCGCGTTCGGTGCAGTCCGCTAGCAGTCAGTCCGATCTCGCGGCTGACATAAAGGCAATCAAAGCTGGGCAAAAAAACATAGAGGACAACTTTCGCGAAGTACAGAAACGGGTCGATGCCTTAGAAGTAAAAACTAAAGCGCTAGATCTTGACAACACTGCCACCCAAGAATCAGTAAAAAACTAACAGCTTCAAGTTGATTCCTGCAGCTGCGCGTAAACGAGCTAGAAGACAGGTCGCGACGCACGCAATAATCTTTTATTTTACGGCATTCCCGATGAGCGTGAAAAGTGGGAAGAATGTGAGGCAAAAGCGCTTAATGCATTGGCAGGTGTGGTTGATCCGTTGCCAAGTGGTGCAATAGAAAGAGCCCATCGACTTGGCACGTTTTCGAATGACAAATGTCGCCCCATTATTGTCAAGTTTGCTAGCTTTAAAACAAAAGATAAAATACTCGGGGGCCGTAAAAAGCTGAAAGAGATGGACGTATCTGTTTCCGAAGATTTTTGTTTAGCCACACGACAGATCCGTAAAAAGCTGGCCACGTACGCAAAAAACCAACCGGGTGAGCCCGCATTTCAACTACGCTACAAAACGCTAGTGATCAACAAAGAACAGTTCACGTACAGCCCAGCCACAGACAACGTAACCGTTACCCAGCAAACACCCGTCTAACTACGCCAAATCGTGAACACTTCTCCACGACAGCCATCCTAGGGGGACGCGAGGGGTAGTGGACATAACCTATCCAACATATCTGTTCTCTTTTGTAACATCCGTAGTATCTGCAATAAAAAGAATCATTGGCATCCGCCATTGACACCTGTAGCCCCGACATCTTAGTATTAACAGAAACTTGGTTGACATCGCAAATTTCCGACAATGAAACATTTTTCTCGGCTCATCAGTACTCAATCTACCGCTGTGATCGCCCAAAAGGTCGAGGCGGTGGTGTTATGCTAGCCATTTCCAATAACTTACCATCATCATGCATACATGTACAGAGTGACTTAGAGACTGTCTGGGCAGTCGTCGAACTAGGTTATCAGAAAGTAGTCTAGCTGCCTGTTACCGCCCGCCAACGCACAGTACCACTTCTGTTAACGAGCTACATGATGTTACTTACTCTGTTCGAACCCGGTACCCGAACGAATACTCCCCATGCTTTTCGCTCGGTGATTTTAATTTTCCCAACATAACCTGGCATAACAGATCCCCCACTATTATTCCCTTCACTTCGCTTGCCCAGGGATTTGTAGACTTTTGCACAACGTTCTCATTCACCCAAGTTGTCAAGCAACCAAGCAGAACTACTCAGACCACTGCAAACATTCTTGACCTCGTAATAACTTACACCGGACTTAATATCAGCAATTAGTTACCTACCCGGTTTGAGCGACCATTCTTTATTCGTGTCTTTTATTGACATGTCACGTCCAAAAACGGCAAAATCAACCAAAGTTATACGTAACTACAAGAAAGCTAACTTTGAAGCTATCATAACCATTAGGCGGTTTTCTTGAAACATTTTTGATGAATTTTGATAAACGAAGCGTACAAGAGAACTGGGATTTGTTTGCAGCAAAGGTGAATGAGCTAACAAAAAAAATTCATTCCTACTTTTACTATTCAATCTAATCAAAAAGCGCCATGGTACAACGTTCATTAAAAAAGGTTATCTAACAAAAGAAGCGCCTCTACAAATCAGCGAAAACAATCTCATCCCCT